>CM052706.1:4255613-4298353 GCA_028551405.1 Uromys caudimaculatus | reverse complement strand
ATTTATAATAGCCAGAAGCTGGAAACAACCCAGATATCCCCCATCAGAGGAATGGATACAGAAAATGTGGTACATTTACACAATGGAGTACTACTCAGCTATTAAAAACAATGACTTCATGAAATTTGCAGGCAAATGGATGGAACTTGAAAATATCATCCTGAGCAAGGTAACTCAGTCACAAAAGAATGAACATGGTATGTACTCACTGATAAGCGGATATTAGCCCAAAAGTTCGGAATATCCAAGATTCACTTCACAGCAACCATTGGGCTGAGCATGAAGTCCCAGATGGAGGAGTTGGAGAAGGGACTGAAGGAACTGAGGGGGTTTGCAGCCCCATGGAGGGAGCAACAGTGTCAACTGGTCTGACCTCCCGATGCTCCTGGAGACTGGACCACCAACCAAAGAATACACATGGAGGGACCCATGGCTCGGACCACATATGTGGCAGAGGAGGGCCTTGTTGGCCATCAGGGGGAGGAGAGGCCCTTGGGCCTGAGGGTGCTAGATACCCCAGTATAGGGAATGCCAAGGAGGGAAGACAAGAGTGGGTGGGTAGGGGAATACCCTCATAGAGGCAGGGGGAGGGGGGGGAGGGGGTTTTCAAAGGGGAGATCTGGAAAGGGGGAAACATTTGAAATGTAAATGAAGTATCCAAAAAATAAATAAATAAATAAAGGTGTCTGATGGGCACCTCAAACTTAGCCTGCCTTCAAACTGAGCCCATGATCATCTGCCACTCTTTCTAATGTTTGACCATCTTCTATGACTCCTAGTTTAGACTCCAGAGTACAGCAACTAATGAGCTATGACTCTATAGCCTTGGGGACATTATTTGGCTGGTGTCACAGACCTTTACTCCTGAGAGGACAAAATGACTGCATTGTGGTGACACTGTGACTAGAACCTATCCAAAGCACAGTCTAACAGCACAGGCCTTTCCCCTGCATCCTACACTTGGCGTCATCAACCATGCACTCAGCCCCTCTACACGTGCAAGTGTCTGATGGATGTGAAGGTCCAGGCCCACACATGTTCTTCCTGTAATCTTTTCAACACATGAAAACTTCATATTTTCCAAAGGCTAAGGTTCCAAGCTTTGAAACTTCGTACTGTTCTATTATTAGGTTATGTGTATCCGGTTTTTTGTTGAGGTCTTTGATTCACTTGAACGAGAGGTTTGTGCAGGGCAATAGATAGGAATCTACTTGAATTCTTCTACGTGCCAACATCCAGTTAGACCAGTATCATTTGTTAAAGATGCTTTCTCCCCACTGTGTATTTCTGGCTTCCTTATCAAAAATATGGTGTAGACTTATGTCTGAGTCTTCAGTTCTATTCCATTGATCAACATGTCTGTTTTTATGCCAATACCATGCAGTTTCTATTACGATAGCTCTGTAGTATAGCTTGAGGTCAGGGATGGTGATACCTCTGGAAGTTTTATTATTGTTTAGGATTGTTTTAGCTATTCTGGGATTTTTGTTTCTCTATATAAAGTTGAGTATTGTTCTTTCAAAGTCTATAAAGAATTGTGTTGGAATTTTGCTGGGGATCGCATTGAATCTGTAGATTTATTTTGGTAGGATGGCCACTTTTACTATGTTAATCCTACCTATGCATGAGCACGGGAGATCTCTCCCTCTTCTGATATCATCTTCAATTTTTTTCTTCAAAGACTTGAAGTTTTCGTTATGTAAGTCTTTCACTTGCTCAGTTAGAGTTACCCCAAGTTATTTTATATTATTTGAGGTTATTGTGAAGGGTGTTATCTCCCTGATTTCTTTCTCAGTCCATTTGTCATTTGTATATAGGAAGGCTACTAATTTTTTTTTAGTTAATTTTGTATCTAGCCACTTTGCTAAACGTGTCTATCAACTATAGGAATTCCCCCGGTGGCATTTTTTGTGTCCTTTATGTACGCTGTCCTGTCATCTGCAAATAATGATACTTTGACTTCTTCCTTTCCAGTTTGTATCCCCTTGTTCTCTCTCAGTTACCTTGTTGCTCTATCTAGAACTTCAAGTACTATATTGAATAGATATGAAGAGAGTGGACAGCCTTGTCATGTTCCTGATTTTAGGGGAATTGTTTTGAGTTTCTCTCCATTTTATTTGTTGTTGGCTATAGACTTGAGATAAATTTCCTTTACTACATTTAGGTATGCCTCGTGTATCTCTAATCTCTCCTAGACTTTTATCATGAAGGAGTGTTAGATTTTGTCAAAGGCTTTTCAGCATCTAGTGAGATGATCATGTGGGGGGTTTGTCTTTCCGTTTGTTTATATGATGGATACGTTGACTGGTTTTCATATGTTGAACCATGTCTGCATCTCTGGCATGAAGCCTACTTGGCCATGGCAGATAATCTTCTTGGTGTGTTCTTGGATTCAGCCTGAGGGTATTTTATTGAGTATTTTTGCAACAATGTTCATAAGGGAAATTGGTCTGTAAATCTTTCTTTGTTGAATCTTTGTGTGGTTTGTGTATCAGGGTGACTGTGGTCTCATATAATGAAATTGTCAATGTTCCTTCTGTTTCTATTTTGTGGAATAGTTTGAGTAGTATTAGCATTAACTCTTCTTTAAAAGTCTGGTAGAATTCTGGGATAAAACTGTCTGGCCCTGGGCTTTTCTTGGTTGAAAGACTTTTAATGACTGCTTCGATTTACTTAGGGGTTATAGGTCGATTTAAATTGCTTATCTGAGCTTAATTTAACTTTGGTAAGTGATATCTATTAAGAAAACTAGTCATTTCTTTTAGATTTTCCAATTTTGTGGAGTACAGATTTTTAACCTGATAGAAGACAAAGTGAGGAAACCCTTGAGTGTATTGGCACAGGAAACAACTTCCTGAACAGAATACCAATATCATAGGCACTAAGATCAACAACCAATAAATGATACCTCATGAAATTGAAAAGCTTCTGTAAGGCAAAGGACACTGTCAATAGAACAAAACTGCAGCCTACAGATTGGGAAAAGATTTTCACCAACTCCAGATCTGATAGAAGGCTGATATCCAAAATATATAAAGAACTCAAGAAACTAGACATCAGCAAACCAAGCAATCTAATTTAAAAAATGGGACACAGTTCTAAACAGAGAATTCACAATAGAGGAATCTCGAATGACGGAGAAACACTTAAAGAAACGTTCAACATCCTTAGCCACGAGGGAAATGCAAATCAAAACAACTCTGAGATTCCATCTTACACCTGTCACAATGGATAAGACCAATAACACAAGTGACAGCTCATACTGGCAAGGAGCAAGGGAACACTCCTCTGTTGCTGGCGGGAGTGCAAACTTGTACAGTCACTATTGAAACCAATATGGTGGTTTCTCAGAAAATTGGTAATTGATCTATCTCAAGACCCAGCTACATCCCTCCTGGGCACATACATACCCAAAGGACACATTATCCTATCACAAGGACACTTGCTCAACTAGGTTCATAGCAGCTTTGTTCGTAATAGCCATAAACCGGAAGCAAACTAGATGTCCCTCAGCTGAAGAGTGGACACAGAAGATGTGATACATTTCCACAATGGAGTATTACTAAGCTGATAAAAACAAGGACATCCTGAGATGTGCCAGCAAGTGTATGAAACTAGGAAAAACCATCATCCCGAGCTTGGCAACCCAAGCCCAGAAAGACAAACGTGAAATGGACTCGCTTGCAAGTGGATATTAGCTGTTAAGTAAAAGATACTCACACTACAATCCGCAGACCCGGAGAGGCTAATTAACAAGGAGAGCTCTGGGGGAACACATGGACTTCCCTGGAAAGGGAAATAGAATAGATTTTGTGGGGGGCTGGCATGGGAACCAGAGGGATCATGTGGATGAAGAAGGGATATGGTAGGGGGATAGTACAGGGTGAGACAACTGGAATGGGGGGCTTTTTATGGGATAATGTGGAAATCTAGAGTTGTGGAAACTTCCTGGAACCTATGAGGGTAACCTAGCAAGGAATTCTAGTAATACAAAATACAGAGCCTGAAGTGGCCATCATCTGTAACTAGCAAGGTTCCCAGTGGCAGGACTGGGACATCGACCCAGCCACAAAACCTTTAACCCACACCTGTCCTGCCTGCAAGATATGCTGGAGCAATGGTAGCTCAGAGTTTATAGGCGTGGCCCACCAATGACTGGTCTAACTTGAGGGCCAAGCCACAAGAGGGGGCCCATGCCCAACACTGCCTGGATGGCCAGGAACTGGAAGCCCGATGGCTCAGAGACCTGGAGTAGAACCAAACACAACTGACAGGGGGGGAAAATCAACAGAATGATTTCTAATGATGCTCTACTATACTCATTCGTGCCTAGGCCAACTGTCATCAGAGAGGCTTCCTCTGGCAGCTGATGGAAGCAGACGCAGAGACCCACACCCAAACACTAGGTAGATCACAAGCGGAACCAGAGGGGCCAAGCATACCAAGAGAACGTGGCCCACAGAATTAACTAGGCAAGGCTCATAGGGGCTCACAGAGACCAAAGAGACAGCCATGGAATCTGCATGGCTCTGCACTACCGCCTCTGCTCACCTGCTGTGGTTGTTCAGCTTGGGTGTTTTCTTGTGGGAACCCTAACAGTGGGGGTGGGAGTCTCTCTGCCCTCAGGGTCCTTTGCCTCCTGCTACGTGGCCTTGTCCAGCCTCGGTATGAGGGCCTGTGCCTAGTTTTATTGCATCTCGCTATGCTGTGTTCATTTGGTATCCCTGGGAGGCCTGCTCTTTTTTGAAGGGAAATGGAGAAGCAGTGGATCTGGGGGAGAAGGAAAGTGAGGGGGGGACTTAGAGTGGAGAGAGGGGAGGCTGCAGTCAGATTATCGTGTGAGAGACCAATGCATAAGACAGAAAACGAAAATATGGTTCATTTACACAATGGAGTATTATTCAGCAGTCTTGTTTTTTTTTTTTAAAAAAAGACATTATGAAATTTGCAGGCAAATGTATGAACCTAGAAAAAAGAATCTTTCTAAATGAGGTAACTCAGACCCAGAAAGACAAACATGGTACGAACTCATTCCTAAGTGGATATTAGCTGGCAAGTGATTGTTAACCAAGCTACAGCCCACAGACCCAGAGCGCCTAAGTAACAAGGAGGGCTGCATGGCTCTCCCTGGAAAGGAGAAACAGAAGAGACTTTGCAGGTGGACATGGGCAGTTGTGGATGAAAACAGGAAGGATCTGGTGGGGGGGAGGGGGATAGAGGGAGAGGGTATGAGGAGAGATGACTGGAATTGGGTGGCATTTGAGGGCGGGGGATGTGGAAACTAGTGCAGTGGAAATCCTGGGATCTGTTGGGGTGACCCTAGTGAGGACTCCTAGTAATGGAAGACCTCCTGTCACCAGACATGACTTCCAGTGGTGGGACTGGGGCACCCACCCAGCTACAAAACCTTTGACCTACAACCTGTCTTGCCTGCAAGACGCGCTGGGGCAATGGTGGTGTAGAACTTGTGGGAGTAGCCAACCCATGACTGATCTAATCTGAGGACCCTGCCACGAGAGGGAGCCCATGCCAGACACTGCCTGAATGGCCAGGAACTAGAGACTGGATAGCCCAGAGACCTAGGTTAGAACCAAGCGTGACTGGCCAACAAGCAAATGATTCAGTCATCACCAGAGACAGCTCCTTTCCATCAGAGCTTAGGGAACCCTGTGGAAAATGGGGAGGAGGAATTGTGGGAGCCAGAGGGCTGCAGGACACCAGGAGAGCACGGCCAACAGAATCAACTAAGCAGGGCTCTTGGGGGCTCACAGAGACTGACGCGGCAAACGCAGAGCCTTTGTTGGTTTGCACTAGGTTCTCTGTATGTTTGGTATGGTTGTTGTTGTTGTTGCTGTTGTTGGGGGGACTTGATGTTTGGGGGGGACGCCTGACAGTGGGAGTGGGGGTATGTGTGAGTCGTTTGTCTGCTCTTAGTACCCTCCTCTTCTTACTTGGTTGCCTCGCCCGGCCTTGGTGTAAGGGTTGTGCCTGGTGTTATTGTACCCTATGCTATGTTTGGTTGATGTCTCTGGGAGGCCTGCTCTTTTCTAGAGTTCAGACGGACCAGGGAGAGAGGGGAGGTGGGGAAAACCTGGGAGGAACAGGGGGAGAGGAAGCTGTGGCCAGGGTGAGAGAAGAATAAATAAAAACAAATGCCAAAAAACTTCATACTGATTGGAAACTCAAACTGAGGGCATGCAGCCCCTCAGATATCCCTAGTCCCCAAGTGTGGCTGTACATATTCCCTCACTGCCATGGCCAAAGCCGTTCCATTCCACTGCCACCCACCTCTACCACTGGTGCGTAGCCCAGGGGCCCATAACCCTTCGTCTGACTGTATGTCATCTTAGCTTGTCTCACTGTACCAGTCTCTGTACTTGCCGTGACCAGAATGGTCCTTCAGCACACACTCTGTGGTGTGTTCTCATCAACACAGTCTGAGTCTCTCTTGCTTCCAGGACCCCAGTTCTACCCACAGACCGCATTGCTCGTCCTCTCCGTCTCTCCATCACTTTCTGTCTCCCCTCCATTTATGTGTGTTCACGCATGATCGTTTGTGCACACGCATAGTACAGATGCACTTGCATACATGTGGAGACCAGAAGGTGACCTCAACTGCCATTCTTTACGTGCAAAGGTCTCTCGCTGGCCAGTGCCACACCAAGTAGGCTAGGCTGGCCATCAAACCCAAGGAGGCTATCTGTCTCCACCTTCCCAGAGCTGAATCTAGAACCCTACACCACCATGTCTGGCTGGTGTTTGTTTGTCTATGTGGTTTTTTGGGAGTCAGACTCAGATCCTTCTGTTTGCAAGGCAAACATTTTACCAATGTAAGCTATCTCTCCAGCACCCAGACTTGCTATTTCTTAAACGCACAAGCATAACCTTTTGAGTCAGGATCGTACTATGTAGCCTGGTCTGGGACTCACTAGGGTGCCCAGGCTGGCCTTGAGTTCATGATCCTCCTGCCTCATCATCCTGAGGGCTGGGGTTATCGTTGCATGGCCACCACAGCTGTCTTGGGAAGCACGTTTTGCCTCAGCTTTCCCGCCCTTCTGTCCCCTCTGCCCAGTACTGTATCCATATTTACGTCCGTGCACACACCTTCCACTATGGCCGTGCTAGCCAAGGCTCCCCCAGCATTCCCTCCTGAACCACAGTCCCTGTCCACTGTCTGTCCCTTTACCTTCCGTGATTTTTAGTAATATTTTTACACGTAATGTTAATTTTCTGTCTGCTCCTTTTTTATCTCCTTCAGCAGGGGTGTTTCCTCAACAGTATGGATTTTATCTGCTTGATTAACTGAGGAACCCCTAACACTGAAAAAAAAAATGACACATAGTAGGAGATCAACAAATACTTGTTGGATAAAATGGATGAATAATCGAGCAACCCGAAGGGGCATGAATAAAATATTTATGGACTAGAATTTGTCATCTGACCCAGGATTAAACTCTGGGAAGTTATGGGGGAAATCAAATGCTTTTAAAATGTCAATCTAGGGTATAGACTGCCTCATGTTGCTGCTGTAAAAACATGCAAGCAAACAAACAATGTGCCTTGCATTTGATCTTAAAATGTACGAAAATCTACCGTGCTGTTGTAAATACCGTTCTCTAAACAGAAGGAAGAAACTGGAGGCTGGGAGTGGGGAAATACTGAACCACAGGATGACAGGTGCGTGGGAGCACCAGGCAGACACATTTTCAGAACGGACCAGGCTTATTCTGGAGAGGCAGAGATGTTAGCAATGACGGCCATGAGTGATCTGGCTCCCAGAATGGTGATCCAAATGAGCACCAAGAAGTAAGAAATGCAGAGAGAGCAGGACTGGTGTATTACACACGTACAGAACTGACCAAGCTCGCTATAGGAGGCTCCCTGAAGTGGAGCCACACCAGTCTCAAGTCCCGCTGGGCAACGGAGAGTGTGCTGTGAGAGTGCTCCGGGGACTGAGGCTACTCGGGCCTCCGTGTCTCTGTGAGAGTCTGCCTGAGCTGGTGCCTGGGCACAGTAACTGAGGTGAGGTGTGCCCACCCCAGAGTCACGCACTTTATGTTGGGAGTGCGTTAGGTTCTCTGGTCCACAGAGCCAATAACAAAGCTAGCCTGAGCTCTGGCTCACACTGGACTTTCCATCGAAGTGGGAATGTAGGATTAAATGTTCCTGGTCTGTGTGATGTGAGCAGTGTGGCCAGACGGATCAAGACTTAGAGGTTGTTTCTAAGATGTGTATGCATATGTACATATACATACAGCGTATACACATATATCATACAGTCAGCAACACTGGCACGTTGTTAAAGAGGCTGCCCACTCTCATGAAAGGTTTTATCTTTGACATGTCATTGGAATAACAGCTTTCTGGATATATGTGCTGTCTAGGGAAGAGAAAGAACGGAAGTAGCAATACGATGACGGAAGGGAGCTGAGTATGATCCTGGAACTGCACACTGACAGCACAAGCCGTGATCCTGTGCAGTCATCAGAGATGGCGCCTCAGATATCCTTATACCAGAAAGAACACACAGGAAGGATGGGAGGGCAGTAGTATTCTGGCTGGGTGTCTATGGCAGAGCTGGATCCACTCCTGCAAGGAGTCCAGAGCTGGGCCCTGCTCTGTCCGTGGTGCTGAACCTCACCAAAGAGCGTGGGTCTGCACTGAGCTTTGGTGAGCGAATAATTTGCAGCACTAAGGAGTGTGTCTAGCTGGAGGGATGAGGTTAGCTGTACCTCTGTGGAAGCTAAAAAGTTATGTAGAAGTTGGCTGAAAAAATAAAACAAAGCTGAGTGTCTGGGGAAGGGCCCAATCAGTTATGAAATCAAGACAGCTTTACTCTCCAGAGTGGAGAGTCAAATGAAATTGAAGAAAAGGAATATTGAATCACAGGAGTCTTTGTTACCTGAAATTATTGAAAATTTAAAAGTTTGTTTGATGAAAGAAAGGAAGGAAGGAAGGAAGGAAGGAAGAAAGGAAAAGAAAAGACATCTCCCATCATAAGATAGGGAACACGGTGGCCCCAGAAACTCAGAAAGTTGAGGCAAGTCAGATCCACACACTTGGAGCTATAACTACACAGAAAGCTGAGAGACGGCTCTGTTGGTAAAAGTGCTCACGGTGCATGAAAAGGATCAAGTTCAATCCACAGAGCTCATACTTAAAACAAACAAACAAAACCAGGGGTCGTTGAGTGTGCTTGCAATCCCAGCACTGAGAAGGTAAAGATCGGAGGATCCCTGGGGTCACAGGCCAACCAGCCTAGCCCACTTAGTGAGTTATAGACAGAAAGAGACCCTCCCTCAAAACACAACAAAGTGGGTCGGGTCGCACCTGCAGAGCGAACCCTGAGGTTCCCCTCCAGCCTGTAAACACACACACACACACACGCACACAATCACTTGTGCATCTAAACACACATGCACACACACAGAGAACACAGAGGTCTCATGGTTTTGTGGCGATAGCCGCTAGGCTTGGAGACAGAAAGCATGGATCAGACCTGACTAAGCCTTTGAAATTCTGTGAGCCACACTTCTGTGTGTCCAAGCTGGAGTTGATTACCTCTGCTCTACTCGTCTGACACCGTTGTTCCGGGGAACATGGAATGTACGTGAAAGCATTTGTAAGCTAAGTGCTGTGCAAACACAGAATGCCGATGTTAACACTCCCGTTACACATGTGATTTAATAGCCAATAGCCACTTAGCCTATTTCCATAACACACGGTTGGCTCTCAGGCACATAAATTAAATAAACGTGTGGGCTCATTTGCAATCAAATTCAATATGAAAACTTACAGTGTTCCACTTTATTTCTCTACACATCGACATCTTCACTGTGCGAATACTTTTAAATACGATTCAGCTGCCCACAATAAAAGCACTCGTTCAATGCGGCCATTTAAATGACAACACAACCCCCAAGAAACTAAAGGAATGTGTGCTTTGGGTGAGTTTTTGTTTAAAACATGCAGAATCTACTTTCTTACTCTTCTGTCCCCACCCAATCTTCTCCCCCCACCAACTCCTACACACAGGACCGATCCGAGCACGTCACTTGCAGAGTTCTGGGAGGAGGGTGGCTGGCAAGAATCAAATTTTTATCATTTTTAAAATCACGGCTTTCCACTGCCAGATATAGTTAAAGACCCCAAAGATTCCGTCAGGTTGAAGCATGGGCTTCATTCAAATGTAATCTTGAAATGACCAAAGTGATTAAGGTGTGTGTGTGTGTGTGTGTGTGTGTGTGTGTGTGTGCGCGCGCATACACGCACACACACACATTTCTAAACCAGAGAACAACTCCGATGTTATTCATCTTATTTGTTGTTCTGTTTTATTTTGAGATGGGGTCTCACTATGTAGTCCCGGATGACCTGGAACTCAGTATGTAGGCTAGGCTGCCCTGGGACTCACACTTCCTGCTTCTGCCTCTTGAGTACTAGAATTAAAGGTGTGTGGCACCTCTCCCAGATGACCTTGGTTTCGTGGCTGGAGGGTCCCAGGGATCCACCTGTTTTCCTACTTCTGGGATTACAAGTGTGCGCCACCATGCCTGGCACTTTTACACAAATTCTGAGGCTCAAACATAGGCCTTTCTGCTTGCACAGCGAGCACCTCACTGCCCAGGCTACCCCCACCCCCAGCTTTAATAAGCTGTTCTAGGGGTTCTGGCCTCACTGGTTCATTTAGAGGACCTGTTATTGCTGAGGACACGTGTGAAACACATCCATCCGTGCTGTGTCTCCACAGTGCACTACACTGTGTCCCCCTGGCTCCTTTCAGCCCAGTTTTTACTAGCTTCAACTGCCACCAGGGTGCCAATTCCAGGCACGCTCTCAGGCCTCCGTTTTTGCTTGTGTTGGCAGGATATGACATAATTGACCATTCCATTTTCCTTAAAATCTGCTCTGCGTGTTCTGTATGAAACTTCATTAGAGGTTCCTTTCTCCTAAGCTATTAAATTCTGGAGCTTCCTGAGAGTCTGTCCAGATGCCTGTATGTGTCCTCTCTCAGAGCGACCTAGAATTCTCTCCTCGGGCTTCAACCACCACTCCAACCTCCCCTGACGTTTAATCTACCTGCTCTTTTGGAATCTATCTAGCTCTTCTAAATTGGCTTTTTCTTCTGTATCTTTTACTACAGTAAATGATACATACCAGCAAGCACCCAGTGTCTCTATCATAAGCATATAGACATACCCACTCCTCGCTCCAATCGCCGTGTCCTAGTCAGCTGTGTAGTGTCTGTGTTTGCTCACTCCCAAGCGTCTCTCCACACTCTTTCCCCTATATTCACAGCAACCAATATAGTTTACTTAATGCATGTGTTTATCTATCTGTCTGTCTGTCTGTGTGTGTGAGAGAGAGAGAGAGACAGAGACAGAGAGACAGAGAGAGAGAGAGAGAGACAGAGAGAGTGTGTGTATGTGTGTTCCGGAGTACCCTGGTATACATGGGCACACACGCTGTGCCATGTGTATTGAAGTCAGTGGACAACTTGCAAGAATCTGTTCTCTCCTTCCACCATGGGTCCCAGGGCTCACACTCAGATCATCAGGCTTGAGGCCAAGCTTCGGCCCTCTGAGCCTTCTCACCAGCCCCCGACCCGATGCTCCAGAATGGAAGCTGAAGGATAGTATTCCTTTTGTAGGCTCCTCACCAGCTTCATCCCAGGCCCACATTCACACGCATGGCGCTGCCTGGTGACTCTGCTCTGTCCCCATTTTCACCATTATTTCCCTTGTTTGCTTCCTGGAAGTTCTCACGCTCTTTCCATCACTAGAGTTCTCCTCAGTCCTTTCTGCTCTGGTCCCTTCACACTTGTCTGATACCCCACACTGACCCCTGCATTTCCCATCCTTCATGCTGATTTCTACTCTTCCATTAGTTTCATTTAAATGTCCCTTCTTCAGAACAATCCTTCTTGGCCCTCTAGACCAGGCGAGCCATCTTCCTTCCTTTTCACGGTAGCCTCCACTGCTAACACGCCATTCCAACAGCCATCTGTTGAGATGCTCCCTCTTGTCCTAAAGGCAAACATCCTGTCACCCACAAACACACCCATTGCTCTCCGGCTGCATCCCTAGCATCCCAGAAAACACGACCTAGGTAAGTATCGATGACGTGTGGAGATGTAGGGAGCTCCCCCAGAGACTGTTGGAATGGAGCATCGTAAATGTGAACCACACTTGGTCCGTCTAGCTTCTGCTACCTGTGTCTTGTTTGAGCGAGAGAGAAAGCTGTTGCTCCCATTGCTCTACAAGGCTAAGCATGACCGGGACTCTCTTCTGATGGAAGAGAAGTCTTGGCTGAAATATGAGGTAAGAAGACAGAAATGGGAGGAATGGAAATTAGTTCAGTGGTGTTTAGTAAGAGTCGGAGACGCAGTGGGAAAACTCTCTGATTTGAGAGTAAGGAGACCTGGAGTTTAGAGCCCAGGACCTACCACTGCCTGGAATTCTGAGGCTGAGCATCATTTTCACCTCTGAGAAACCACCACAGGGAAAGCACGGAGATCGCCCTGTGTCCGGCTGCCTTAAGAACCTGGAAGTCTTATGGGGAACTGGGCTCTGTCTGATGATGGGAGATTGAGTCCCACAAATAGAGTGGTTTCTGCAAAACTGTGTGAGGGCAGGTTCCCATCATGCATCTGGCAGGAGTGTGTCTCACATCTGTAATGTGTCACCTTGTGGATGCAGCTCCTAGAGTAGAGACCGCCGTGTACATTCAAGTAACCACGGACCTCTATGTCCATGTCTATACCCAGACATGGATGTGGCCTTAGTTTTTGACAGCTCAGGGGCTTCTCTCTTGAAACCATCGTGGTCCAGAGGAGTGAACTCAATTGCTATAAGATGTGGGATGACTCTGAACTCTACTTTTCCTCAATCTGTTATTTCACAGCCACTAATTGCTGGGAGCCAGCTGTGTACTGGGTGTTATTAGACACAAAGGAGGCAATACTGAGAGGAAAGAGCATTGAGCTAGAAGGTGGAGGCCGCAGCCCCAGGCCCGGGTTCCACAAAGCTCTGCTCGGCATTTGGACACTGGGTCTGGATCTTTGTTTTCTCGTGTGAGCAATGAAAGGACTGGTCTAGACTGTACATTAAGACCTTCCATCTCAACAAGAAACCAGGTTCTATATTTTGCAGACTTTGTAGTCAAACGAATTCCTAATAATTAGGACAGAATTAGAAAGAAAAAAAAAACAAAAAACAAAAAACATGTGGCTCTGGCCATGGAGTTTAAAGAAATAAAGTAGTTTGACGTGTGAATGAGAGAAATAACCAAGACGTCTGTGAGTGTTCTGGGTAAGCTATTGGTAGAGGGTTTTAAAGTTTAAAAAAACAAAAAGTTTGTGAGTGTGTATGCGTGTGAGAGAGTATGTACATATGTGAGAATGTGGGGGTGTGAGTGTGTGTGTGTGAGAGGGTGTGCGGGAGAGACTTGTGATTGTGTGTGTGAGAGAGAGTGTGCATGTGTGAGTGTGTGTGTGAGTGTATGTGAGAGTGTGTGAGAGTATGCATGTGTGTGCGAGACTGTGTGAGTGTGTGTGTGAGAGAGACTTGTGTGTGTGTGAGAGAGTATGCATGTGTGTGAGTGTGTGTGTGTGTGAGAGTGTATATGTGTGAGTGTGTGTGTATATGTGTGTGTATATGTGTGTAAGTGTGTATGTGTGTGAGAGCGTGTGTGTATATGTGTGTGAGTGTGCATGTGTGTGTGAGAAAGACTGTATGAGTGTGTGTGTATGTGTATGTGAGTGTGTATGTATGTGAGAGAGACTGTATGAGAGGGGGGGCATACGTGTGTCAGAGCATATGTGAATGTCAGAGGACATTCTGCTGTGGTCCTCGCTTCTGTCCTTATTTGAGGCAGAGTCTCTTTGTTGATCATGACTGAGTACGCCAAGCTAGCTAGCCTGCAAGCTTCTGAAATTCTTTGCCGTCTGCCTGTCATCTCGCTACGGGAGCCCAGGAGTCACAGATGCAGCTATGGGGCCCAGCTTTACATGGGTTCTGAGGACCTGAAATCAGACACACCCATCTGCATGGCAAGCCCTTACCCGCTGCGCCATTTTTCTAACCTGGGTTGGGTTTAAATGACAGATATGCTGCAGGAAGCAGGGGGCATATCTTGCTAGAGAGGCACCGTGCACCTGAGCTCTGGGCCCCTGGAGGGTATGCAGACTTGCACCCTGTCTGGAGGTCCCCACTGGGACCTTTCCCCTCTAAATCTGGTTTCTCTTGGTTACATCCCCAAAGCAGGGGCACCTACGTAGGACCTCTGTCCATGCGGCAATTCTATGGTAGTTAATCTTCTTAAGCATTAATTATTTCAGAGGCAAATACATTTCTTGCAAAGAGTAATTCCCCTTTTCTCTGCTAAATTTCTAAAGAAAAATATGCAAAGTCTAATAAAAATTGACAGGTAGAAATGGGTTTTGGACACAAAGTTCTAAGGCAGGAGCACTGTGAACATTATGTAAATGCCACGCAGTATAAAGCAGCCCCTTGGTTTGTTCTGGGGGAGGCAAAGGGCGCTGGGAAAATCCCAAGCTGCCTTGCAGCTCCTGGCGTTGAAGGAATTCGCCTTTTGTTCACAAGTCACAATTTTGGTTTGGTCCGTAAATCTCCTGTCCAAATGAGGAATTCTGACAGAATTGTGTGTCTCCTGTTTGGCTGCAGCTTCCCCATGGCTTCCTCAGTGAGTCTTTTTGGGTCTTGCCTGTCTGAATCAGCAGCGCCCAGGATACCTCCCTAAAGAACCCACTCTGATCTTCCTCATCACACTCGACAGTGGTACTTATTTGTGTGTTTGCTCAGTACCCATGTGTCTGCCTTGCTGTCTATGAGTTCTGTGGCAGCAGAGGTGACATTTATTCCGTCCTTAGCTCTTGTATGTCCTCAAAGTTTTGAAAACTTTGTAGCGTACGTCGAGTTTTAGATTGAATCCAAACTTTGCCCCTCCTCAGGAATATTCCTTACCCATTTTTATACCTGTCACATCTCTTCCCCAGCGTGACAAAACATTTATCACCGATTAAGAAACCAGCCTTCCGAAGGCATCGAGTGTTGTCGTGAATTCCTTATATTTGGGAGCCAGGATCTTTGGCTCCCAATCCTCACTTTAAGGAATATGAAGGAAGAGGGAGAGGAAAGAATGTAAGAGCCAGAGGGTGAGAGGAGAGCCACGGGACGCTGCCTTCCAGATAAGGCACAGCTGCTGCATGCAGGAACTCACAGCAGCTCTGCTCACCTGCACAAGACCAGGGGGAGAGCAAGCCAGTCAACCTTCCAGCCCCCATGGGGTGGGGCTTCGCAAGCCCCACCCCTCGCTGAGGAACTATGGGTCAGGTCGTTGATGAAGAAGGCAGAGGCACTTTTCTTTGGGGAAATGGTTGCTGGTAGGATGTCCATGCCTGTGGAGTATGGGCAGCACAGAAAATAAGAATGTGAGATTGGAAGGGGTGTGTGTGTGTGTGTGTGTGTGTGTGTGTGTGCGCGCGCGCCCGTTTGGAGCTGGAGAGAAGATGGTGGTGAATACCATCAAAAATCATTGCCTGCTTATATGAAATTTTCAAAGAACAAATATAACACTAGTTAAAAAATAAATGAAGAAAACGAGTGCCCAGCTTACGAGTCACTCGCTGTAGTCTATGGGACGTCAGGTCACCTCTCTGTACCTCAGTTTCCTCGAAGCAGTCACAGTAACAGCACCACGAAGTGGTCAGACGAATTAAAGGAATAGAAATAAGTGGCTTAGAAGCATCGTGCTCGTTTTATTGTCAGTGGTTGTTAAATGGTTGACTTAACAACAGCCAGCATGTGGGATTCACAGCCAACCGTGTGGACTCTGAGGAACACCACTTTCCGCCAGCCAGGCGGAGAACCTGAGAGTCAGGGGAATCATGGACCCATCCAGCGAGAAGCAGCTTTAGGATAGCAGGGCATGTTTTCCAGCCATGTTACAGCCCGAGTCAGCGCAATCTCTAGATCCTGCTCTCTTCCCCTACGCTGGCGTCCTACTGTTGGAAGGAGCTGCTTCTGCAGTGTGAAGATGGTCACCCCCACCCCCAATCAGCCTCTGAGTCAGTGGCCCAACTAGGATGTCCCGAGCCATTCCTCCTGTCCCTCGGCTTCTAGAGCCAAGAAGCAGCCAAGTCCAAATGTGCTGACCCATGCCTGACCTAGGACCGTCCAAGGCTCCAGCTCACACCCTATGGGACAGTGCATCGCAGCTTCTTCTGCTATAAAAGACAGACACATCCGATGGCCTTGCTCACCACCCTGTTCGCCCACACACCAAGCTGTCCCATTTAACTCTTTCCTGAGATAAGGCACAGTTGGCCTGGAGGCTGTCTTAGCCAAGGCCTAGCCCACTAGAGATCTCAGTCAAGATTCTTATCTCTCCTGCCGGACTACACCCGCACTGACTGCTCTTGGGCGTGGAGTGAAACGCCACCGTTTGCTTATCTTAAACTGATAGTTGAATGTTTCCTTCCTAACCCAAGCAGTTTCCCTGTGACTGACACTAAGACTGGCCCATGGAGAATCTCCCAGCAGAACCCTCTGAGGCCACACGTCTCCCACCTAGAGGTGACTCCAACTCTAATGTTTATCACCACAGTCAGTCCCATCTAGATGCTTCTGATGCTCTGCCTGCCACTGGGCCCTGAGCTTTCTGTCTAAAGCCACCCACCACTCAAGCCCCTCCCCCACCTCCTTCCTTGGAAAAACCCTCTGATCTATGCTTATAATCTGCATTGTGAGCCACTCGATAACAAAAATAACAACACACACAGCTCACTCCTTTTTTCCTATCCTCAGACCAGTTCTAGTACAAGGTCAAGCTACACCCCCGTGAAACATTTCTGTGGAGTTTTGAATGCCATCGATTCTCCCTACAGAGTAAGAACAAAGCCTTAGAGACAGACAGTGCCAAACCATGTAGAGGGGATGTCTCACGCTGGGGACAGTGGACAGGAGCTCCTGCTCTCTGTGACAGAAAATCAGTTATATGACCTTGAATAAGTCACCAGAACAGAAAGTCCAAGTCTCCATTTCAACTAAATAACACTAGGCATTGGACTGGGGGGAAGGGCTAACCCCTTTCTGAGCATTTCCCTGCTTAATTCTTGTGACTTGGGTTTCCTGTGGCCATTTCAGAATTGTAGTAAAAAGGGGAAGGAGAGGGTTACCTACAGCACTGATTACGGGGAAGCCTGGACCGTGAGGTCTGGCTCAGGCCATGGGCCTGCATTCCTAGTCACCATACCCGATGCTGGGCCACGGTCACCTCGACCTCGTCTTACTCTTATGAACTGGTTCATAAAATGTGGCTTTCATAATCTCTGAGACGAAGAGAGGAACACAAAAGAATAGCAAGGTTAGACGAACAAGTAAGAGATGCATGAGCAGAAGGGACCGGCGGGCCATCCGAGGACACCGTGCAAACCCTCTCAGAGAAGACGCTGACAGGGAAGGGAGGGCTGTGTCCGCTTGAGTGAAGACCATGAGAGTGTGTTTGTACGTCCAGATCTTCTCTCATACTTCAGGACACCCAGCCATGGTTTTTATTCAGTCGGTACTCATGGAGCTGTTAACACGTAGGAAGCCTTGATGAAGCCGTTAAAATAGAGGAGGCTGAGACCCCGCCCCATCTACACTCACAGTTTGGCAGGAGCGGTGCAAACACAAGCAGCATCCCCACAGGAGAAGTAAAGTAAGCACAGGTGAAGAACAGAGAGGAAGCAAAGACAGGGAAGGCGACTGTGCCTGTGGGAGAATGAGGTGTGGTCAGTCAGGACCTAGAAAGACAGGTCAGATGAGGGTAGACATGGCGATGCAGAAAAGGCCTGCCAGTGAATGGAGAGTGAAGAGAAGGGGCAAGGGCCAGCACCGGGGACAGGAAGGCTCCAGAGTCACAGTGTCCATCTCTGCTCTGAGGACAGGAGGCCTTCGCAGAAGCTAGAGCTGGCGCTTGAAGTTCTTAGGAGCCTCATGACTTGATTAGGCTGTGAGACTCAGGAACACATGGCTCCTCATCGGAGTCAGGAAAGACTGGCTTTGTCCTCTTGGGACAGCACTTCCTTGGCAATATTTATTTGAAGGGATATAAAAACAACCTCTTTGTCATGTTTTACCATTACAGAGCATTCTCCGATTTCTCTTCCATTTCCTTCTGGCGGTTATTAGGACCAGTCTTGTACATATATGCTCTTTCACATGCCCAGGAAATATGCTGGTGTTCCCATCTCTGTGATTGCATACCACCATCACCATCATCATCACCACCACCATCATCATCATCATCTGCTTGCTGAGCAAGTGGACAGGGAGCTAGGAAATTACTCTTTAAGACCACTCCAAGACTTTCTAACGTTTCAAACCAACTTTATGCCATTTCAAAACAAATTTGCCCATCAGTCTAAAAGCAATTCATTTCTCTATGTCATTTCAACCTTCCTCCCACACTGTGGTTAGAAAACCCAACCTTTGGCTTCTGTTACTCAAAATATGCATCTGTGACTCCTTCTTCCTGCATCTGTTTTTGCAGTAACGCTGATTCAAACGGCGTTTTAAAACCACAGCAGATAGACAGCCTGTGTGCCTCTTTCTTTCTGGCACCAATCAAATCAGGTAATCTCAAAGAACAAAACCATAATTAAGAGAGAAGATTTATGCTGGGTATACTAGAGCAAGAGGAAGAAGAGATGAAGATGATGAAGTGGGGAAGGGAAAGGGAAAGGGGAGGAAGAGGAAGAGGAAAGGGGGAGGGGATGAGAAGAGTGGAGAGGAAGACAATGATGAAGAGGAAGAAAAAGAAAAGACTGCTCCCCAAACCCAGCTAGACCCACGGAGAGAATTGAGGGAGTTGTTTTTCCTGGCGGCAGAGCGCATCAGTGTGGCTGCCTCTGACTGAACTCACAGAAACACTCCACAGCAGGTTGGAGAATCCCCTCCTCACCACCTCCACTGTCCCTTCTCAGCACCAGACCCCAAGGCCCTACTGCTGTCTCTCAGAACTCTGAAAGCTACGGATTCTCATCTGTTCCTCCTGAGATGCTCAGAGCCAGCGGGAAGCAGCAACCCCCCCCCCCCAACATCTGTTGGTTCTGGAGTGTGAGCAAGACCGGAAGCCACTGGTTCCCTCTCACCTGGCTCTCCCCACCAAGACTGTTTGTTGCCTTGAGACTGAGGCAAAACTCATCTCCCAAAGCCCAGGGAGGCTCAGGGTTTCTCCATTTTTTTAAAGACGTAGATCCTTCACCAACGCCTCCAGGATTGGTATCGTCTGTTACCATCGTTTTGGTAAAACTTTCTAAAACCCCACCATCTAATAACGTATTTTTATATCAGCACAACTGGTTCGAAAGCACGGACTTGATAGAGTATGCAGGAAAGGCCAGTGCTTGAATTCACCACAACCTTCTCTTAGCCTTCAAAGAAAGAGAACACTAGCCCTCTCCACAGATCAGTGTGTTTTGTGAAGGCCACACTTTTAAAGAGCTTATGCGTTGTCCATGAGAAAATCTGAAATTCTCCTCATAACGCCCCTAAGTGAGAGTCTCTCAATCATCAGTCACAGACTGAACCCCAAGTCCCACAGCCAAACCTTTGCTGCTCTGTAAGTCAGAGATCTCTTCTTAGCCCAGGTTGCCTCTACCGAGAGCTGCGGGTTCGGAGATCATGAGGTTAGCTCAGCATTCACACATGGCAAGAAGAAACTCCATCTGCCATCTGTTCTCCGTCTAAAGGCCTGAGGTAGCATTACCAGAAGCAAGCTAGAGACCCCAGCTCTGCAAAACTTACACTTGTCCGGGCTCTTCCGCGAAGGTGGCTGGGCTTGCCTGATGGGAACCTCACCCGTCACTCAAAGAGCTGCGAGGAATCACGCCTTCGTGGGTGCCGTTCCCATTTCCCGTCACGAGTTCCACCCGGCTTGCTGGATGGCGCTCCAGAAAGTACACTCTGAATGGAAGGAGGGTGGAGAGTATGGGGAGAGGCTTATGTGTGATTAGATGGTAAAGTAGTAAATGTGATTTTAAATGCTCTCCTGGGACGCGCTGAAACCTAAGGAAGAGAAAAGGCTGCAATTAGGTAATGATTCCTCTGGCAGCCATGACAGACTCCCAGGCCTGGGCCAGGCTGCGGCCTCAGCAGGATGGGCTGAGCCCTGCCACTGCCCCTGCATGGCAGAGCTGCACCCACTGAATGCTCCCTTCCAGACTCCGGGTTTGTGTCCCAGAGTAAACTCTCGCACTCATCAAAGCGTCTTTTGTCCCCTTTCGTCAAAAAGAAACAAATTAAAAACAATCTACCCTGTCTCCTGCTTTGGCCTTAAAAGTTCTTTACTGAAAAAGTTTTGGTGTCGTTTGCGAACTGGTTTTCTGCAGACTTGGTGATGGGAAACCAAGCCTTCAGATGAAATGCTGAAACAAAAACGTTTTCAGACCCGGGTGAGAGCTGAAAAGGGAACTGGGTAGGGAAAGTGCCCTGCCTGTAGGGCTATGGGACCATAAGAGGGGAGGCCGCACAGAGAGCCCCCTGTCTGAGCTACAACAGCTCAACTCACTCTGTGCAGCCGTAGGAAGTTACACTATACTGCAGGAAAACTGGCGAGGGGCCATGCTTGGCCATTACAGCTTCATGTACTCAAGTGTCCCAAACCAACTCAAAAGCGGCTTCTTTGGGTCAATAACGCCCCTCCATTTTGGGGGAGTGGTTGGGTTTTTTGTTTGTTTGTTTGTTTGTTTGTTTGTTTGTTTGATTTTTCCAGACAAGGTCTTAATACAGAGATTTGGTTGGCCCAGAACTCACAGAAATCCACCTGCCTCTGTCTCCCAAGCACTGGAATTAAAGGCCTGCGGCCACCACACCCTGCCAGGCTCCACTCTTCTAGCAGAGACTGAATCATAAAGGGACAGGGAAAGGAAAGCAAAGATTCTTGCTCCCAAAATTTGAGTGTTTGTATGTATACAGTAGAATTATAAACAATCCTAGTTGCTTTATTAAATTAAATGCCTTTGACGTTTCCTACAGACATTCTATGACTCCCGTTCCTGCCTTCTCTCAACTCCCCCTCCCCCCTCCTCCCTTCTCTTCCTTCCCTGACCCCCTCCCCATCCTCCCTCTTCATCCTCAGCTTCTCACTTCTCTGGTTCCCACAGTCTTACGCTAAATTTATGTCCCTCTGAGTTTAACCAATGTCCTTGTATGTTAAACATTATAGAATTTGACAGCTGTGGTAGCTTGCTCCTGTAACCTCAGTACTGGAGTTGGGGTGATAGTGGTGGGGGGAGCTGAGGCAGGAGAATTGCCCTAAGTTCAAGTCACCCTGGGATAAATAATGATAAATAGTTCTATGTTAGCCTGGGCCATAGTGTAAAAAAAAATGTGAGTGCGTGTGTGTGTGTGTGTGTGTGTGTGTGTGTGTGTGTGTGTGTTTCCTCATTTGACAATGTACTATGGTTAAAGAAGATATAATTGGCTGGGGAAATGGAGTTGGGAGTACATGGAAGCTGTTAACATTTTTGTAACCTTTTGTGAATTTTAAATTATGTCAGAGTAAAACGTCAAGCTTATTTCATTTTATTTTTTTAATATCAGGGCTGGATAGACTCAGTGGTTAAGAGCATGCGCTGCTCTTGCGGAGGACCTGTGTTCTGTTCTCGGCAGCCACATGGCAGCTCACAGCTGCAGACAACTCCAGTTCCAGAGCATTTGACTTCTTTTGGCCTCCACAGGGTGCGTATACAAACATACATACAGATAAAACTCTCATGCATACAAAGTGGAAAAAAAAAAAAAAAACAACAAACATCTGGGAGAGAGTCAAACTGGGCGTGGTGGCTCATATCCTAGTGGGGGCTGGGGGAGAAGAGGATTGTTGCAAATTCAAGATTAGCTTGGGCTGTAGTAAGACCCTGACTCAAAAAAACAAAAACATTCAAAGAATTTACTAAAAATGTCACGTTTTTAAAATGCCAGGGCAACGTGGAAGCCGATGGCAAGGTCAAAGCAAGTCACGTGGAGAAAGGCAAGACTTGTGAAGGACTGTCACCCCAGCACCCTGATGGCTCCTGGCACCGTTGTTATTTTTAGCGTTTGTGCAAGTGTACATGTGTATATGCATGTTCAGGTGTATGCACATGTGTGTGTGATGTTGATATCTCAAGTTCTGTCCTAGGTTCCAAGGTTCTGTTGCTTGGGAGAAGCTGTGTGTCATGCTAACAGACGCTCTTCCCCAGAGAAGCCTGCTGATTGGGGTCAAATCCTGAGCAGGGCATCTTATTCATCTGCCCCATAGCAATCGTCCCAGGGAAGAGAGGAGCAAAGGAAGCGTCTCTTCAGTGCTCTGATGATGTCGGGTCATGGGGCGGGGGCACCTGTGGGTGCTGGTGAGCCTGTTAGAGGTGAAAAGGAGGCCATTTCTGTAGAGTTCAGACTCAAGCTGTTGGGATTGTGTGCCAGCCACTAACTGATAGCATTTGGTGTGTGATGGCAATTATTTTAAAGTCTCTCCAACATGTCACTAGCTGCCATCCCTCTCGCCTGCTTTCCAGAGGAACAAACTGGATGAAACAGGACAATGGGTGTGCCCACGTGTGGTGATCTGAAGGAGATGTCTCCCATAGTCTTGGGCATCTGAGTGCTTGGTTCCTAGTTTGTGGTGTCCTTTGGGGAGTTTTTGGAGACATTGCCTCGCTGGAGGGAGCATGTCACTGAAGACGGGTTTCAGGTTCCAAAAGCCACACGCCATTCCCAGTTGGCTCTCTCTGCTTTCTGCGTACAGATAAGGATGCAAGCTCTCAGCTGCAGGCCTAGCCATCATGCTTGCCCGATACACTGGTTCTCCACTTCGATGGAGATATGTTCCTCTGCCTCTGAACCTGTGAGTCCTGATAAACTCTTTCTTCTTTGAGTCACCTTGGTTAAGGTGTTTTATCACAGTAACAGAAAAGTAACTTCCCAAGGAAGGAGGAAGTGTGCATCCAGAGGCAGCCCTGAGACACCCAGAATCTTAGAGGTTTCTACTGTTCTCCCATGCTCTCATCATCGGCAAGATTGGCTGCATGGTCCCTGCACCACAGTCCACCCTCTTGACTTCTTTCTGTTCTCAGAGGAGCTTTTCTGGCCTGGGCTGCCTCCTCCTCTTCCGCCTAGCAGAAGTTGGGGAATTGTTTTAAGATTCTATCCTCAGCCTCTTCTTCTCCAGGGCTTCAGTCACCTACCTGACTTGGCACCAGAGTCTGTCAGCTCCATCATAAATCTCTCCCCTGAGTACCAGATTTAAACACATACTAATGTGGTGGAACCCTGAGTTTCCCATCATGCACACGCCACCAACATCTCAGACATGTTTACAAATGGACTAATGATTTCTGTGCCTGTGCCCCACACAGAACGATCCTCACCCAGAGACGCCTCTCCAAGAACACTGCTGCTTACCTGGACTCTCAAGCCCGGAGTCTAGAGGTTATCCAGGAGCGCCACCTGTCCCTCCCCCACAGCCCTCTCTCTGGGACCTCTACCTTGAACTCCTAGAGTCCTCCTGATTATATCATCTCTCCATCTCTGAGGCCACCATCATGGTGAGGTCCCTCTATAACTTCAAGGACCTGCTAACAGGCCTCCCCACTGCCACTCCATGACCCCACAGTGCTCTCTCCACTCGGCAACTGAAATATTCTCTACAAAAACATATGTCTAATCATGGTGTGCCTCCCCAAGCACCCTTGTCTACCCATGGCTGCTACAGTGACATTTCCGAGGCCCCAGGTGGCTTAGAGCTCC
Source organism: Uromys caudimaculatus (assembly GCA_028551405.1). Classification (NCBI taxonomy): domain Eukaryota; kingdom Metazoa; phylum Chordata; class Mammalia; order Rodentia; family Muridae; genus Uromys; species Uromys caudimaculatus. The sequence continues at coordinate 4,274,558 of CM052706.1, read as the reverse complement.
ATCTCCATGGTTCTTCCACAGAAGTCTTGCTTCCGCGCCCCGAAGACTTCAGTGCTCCCAGGTACTCAGGTACCCCACACTTGCAACTAGAAGCCTTCTCGGACATTGTTCTTCCTTCTTCTCTCCCCTCTCATCAGTCTCCTTTCCTCTCACCTAATCATTTGGACCCATCCTTCCGCAGACTAGACATCGCTCCCTTGAGAATACCTTCCCTGTGTCTCCACATCGATGGATATTGGATGTTTGCTTCCTGTTGCTGTGGTAAACACAGTGACCAAAGCAGCTTGGGGAGGAAAGGGTTTACTTTGCTTACAGTTTACAACCCATCATGGAGGAAAGTCAGGGCGGGAACTCACCCACAAGCAGGAACTGAAGCAGACTCCATGAAGGGACACTACTTACTGGCTCGCTCCCCCAGGGTTGCTTGGCCTGCTTTCTTATAGATGTAGTACATCTGCCCAGGGGCACACCATCCCAAGTGGGCTAAGCCCTCCTACATCAATTATTAATCAAGACACTGTGCATAGGCTTGACCACAGGTCAAATGGAGGCAACTTCTCAATTGAGGTTCCTCTTCCCAGATGACTCCAGCTTGTGTCAAGTTGACCAAAAAAATCCATTCTATCCCGGACAGATTCTATACCCTCTTGCAATTTCCCATATTCACTTGTTCCATATGTATACAAGGAGCTCCTAATGGGGAGGCAGGGGCACTAACCATGACAATGTCACTGGCATCTCCTTTGATACAGCAAATGATTGCACATAGAGAGCAGCTCCTCTGACCTGGATGTTTGGAGTCCCGTGGCAAACCACATCCTCCACGACTGAACTTCTGCGGCTGCTCTTGGGCTTCTGGCAGGATTTTATTGTTTTACCAAATAAAAAGGAGAGATCTGAAGAAGAAGACACAGAAATGGGTGCTTAACTCACACTGGATATAAAGTAACTCTCCGGGCCATGTGTCCTTTGCTAGTTTCCCTGATGGTGACTCCCTTAGCTGTCTGAGAAGGTACTGTTTCTGTCTTGATTAATGTTGTCAACTTGATGGAATCTGGAGTCGTGGAAAAGACAAGCGGGTCTGGGAGGGAGTCTCTAAACTGTGTGAGCTGAGGTGGGAAGACACACCCTGCATCCCAGCATCCCATGTCCAAGGAGCCTGGACTGAATAAAACGGGAGACTTCTTGGTGTCTGAGACAAAGACTTGCTATGCAGATCTGACTGGCTTTGAATTCAGGGTTGTCTTGTCCCAGCCTCCCTGGTGCTTGAATTAAAGGAATGTGCTACTGTGCACAGATTTTCTAATTCTTCTGTGTGCATGTATGTATATAAGCATATTCATGCGGGTGTACATGAGTGTGCATTCACATGTGTGTTCGTGCATGGAAGCCAAAGATAATCTCAGCTGTCATTCCTCAGGAACCACAGACCTCTTTTCTTCCTCCTCCTCTTCCTCCTCCTCCTCCTCCTCCTCCTCCTCCTCCTCCTCCTCCTCTTCTTCCTCTTCCTCCTCCTCCTCTTCCTCCTTCTCTTCCTTGTCCTTTTCCTCCTCTTCCTTCTCCTTCTCTTCCTCCTCCTTCTTCTACCACATTCTCTTTTTTGAGACAGGGTCTCCCCATATAGTTTTGGCTAGTCTGGAACTCTCTATGTAGACCAGGCCAGCCTGAAACTCTCTATATAGACCAGGCTAGCCTCAAATGCAGAGAGATCTGCCTGCTTCTGCCTCTCAAGAGCTGGAGTTAAATGCATGCCTCTACACAGCCAGTTCACTTTCTTTTTGAGGTATTTCCATGTCCTAGAATTCAGTAAATACAGAACAAGGAACAGCCATCTCTGCCACCCTTGCACTGGGATTACAGTGTGAGTTTTAGAGGTCAAACTCAAGTCCTCATGCTTACAAATACAAGCCCTTTGCCCCAGCTCAACTTATCTAGTTATTTTGAGTACAGGTCATATCCCTAAACTGCTATAGTGATCCACGAGGGCTCACGGCTTACTCACGAGTAGGGTATTTGATGAGGACCTGGTGGATTGAATGGTCTTCAATCTCCTATGTGGGGAAAGTAGGCACAGGGAGGTTGAGAAGCTTCCCTGGTGATGACCAACTGTGAAGTACTAGCAAGGACAAGAACAAAACCTCTTGTCCCAAGGCTCCAGACACCAAGCACTTCCTACCTGTGACACCTGCCCCCTTCCTAGCAGTGCCTGGTCTAAGAAACCATGGCAGTAGCAAGTTAGAAAGAGATTTCGTGGCCAACCTCTTTGTCTCTCTGCTCGCCCCACTCCTTGGGGCCTCTGACCCATCTCTGTGCCGCTGTGTGCTCTGGACACAGTCTGAGAAGGTGGGGAGGAGCCTGGGGATGTGGGCTGCTAAAGACTGACCTCTGTCAGAACTCTAACCACCAGAGAAAGGCCAGCAGTTTGGTTTCCATGACAACCTGCCCACCCAGTCCCTGCAGCTGCAGCCCCTCACAGGCCTTATGTGGGGGCTATGGGTGCCCTGAGCTGTCCCTGGGCCCACATCAGCCCCCACTGGGTTCTAGGGCCATGGCAGGAGGGAGGGAGTTTGAACGAAGAGCATGCTGCTTGTTCAGAGTTGGAGATTTGAGAGATATGGTTCCCATGGGGACAGGTGTGGGTGCACGCTACCTGTGATCAGATGCCTGAATTCAAGCTGCCCGGCAATTCCACCAGCTCTTCTTGGCCTCAGAGGAGAAAGTCTGAGTCTGGAGTGCTTCCTACCATGCTCCAATCAAAGGGGGCTTCAGCACTTGGAGCTTTCTGGCTCTCTGGTTTCATCACACCCCATCTGTGCTAGGCCCTCACAGCAGCAGGATGACTGAGGTATTGGCTCCATCTTTATCACGAGTCACTTTCCAGTCAAGAGAAAGATAAGGTTTGAGTAAGTTTGAGGACATAGCCCATCATGGCGGGGAAGCCATGACCAGAGGAGTGCAAGGGGGCTGGTCACCTCAGGCTCCAGTCAGGAAGCTGAGAGAGATGAATGCTGGTGCTCAGCTTGCTTGCCCTATTCTTTCAGGACCCCAACCTATGGAATGGCACCATACGTGTTTAGAGTGGGGTTTCCTGCCTCAATCAATTCAATCTAGAAACTCCTTCAGAAACAGGCCTGGAGGTTTTCCTCCTGGATAATTTCAGATCCTGTCAAGTTGATAACCTTAGCTGCCACACTGCCCTTAAGAACCGGTGAGGAAGAGCTGAGCTATTATTACTAATTACAGTGCAGTGTGGCCCAGCAACAGAGCAGCTCGGGGATGGAGACATGAGGACTCCCTCACTCTGGGAAAATTTCAGAGATGAAAGGGACACTGCAGATGAAGGAGATCCTGCAGAACTGTAAAATGGAAGAATATGCCCTGGGGGTCACAAAGTTTGGGGTAGAGCCTGCCTGGGAGTGGACAGGACCTCCTGAACTGAGCTGCCACCTTCTGTCAGACTCTGAAGAGGTGGAGCTACATCCCACAAGACAAGAGAGTGGAGTGTGGTGACACAAACAGAATCTCAGCTCTCGGGAAGCTGAGGCAGGAGGATTGTGAGTGCGAGACTCACTCTCAAAACAACAGCACAGCAAACAACAATGGGTGTGTCACTGTACTGGCTGGTTCTGTGTGCCAACTTGACACAAGCTGGAGTTATCACAGAGAAAGGAGCTTCAGTTGAGGAAATGCCTCTGTGAGATCCAGCAGTAAGGCATTTTCTCAATTAGTGATCAAAGAGGGAGGGCCCATTGTGGGTGGTACCATCTGTGGGCTGGTAGTCTTGGGCTCTATAAGAGAGCAAGCTGAGCAAGCCAGGGGAAGCAAGCCAGTAAGAAACATCCCTCCATGGCCTCTGCATCAGCTCCTGCTTCCTGACCTGCTTGAGTTCCAGTCCTGACTTCCTTTGGTGATGAACAGCAACCTGGAAGTGTAAGCCGAATAAACCCTTTCCTCCCCAACTTGCTTCTTGGTCATGATATTTGTGCAGGAATAGAAACCCTGACTAAGACAGTTACTCTGTATGGAAGGAAGTCTCCGTGCTCTGAGATGCTACATTTAAGACCAGAGGCACAGTAACACAGCTACAGACATCCAGACAAGGATGCAGAGGAGAACCACAGAGTCAGAGATCTCTGGCACTGTAAGTTGTGGCCAAGGCACTGACTCTGTGCTTATTGGAAATGACAGGAGTGGGAGCCAGTGGGACACTGGCTGACACATGCTTCACTCCCTGCTACAGGAGAATGGTTCTTGAGAGATGCTCAGAGATGAAGGGAGGCTGGGGGAGTTGAGTAGGGAGTGTCTTTGGTTCAAATCCTGGTGACAGGGTTGAGGGAGGCAGGCCTCAGGGAGTCTGGATAAACCCACAGAGAGCTCTAGAGATGAAAGCTCTGCCATCGTTGGCCTGCTTGGGGTGCAACGTCCAGGAGAAGTCACCAGGTACAGAGCAATGCTGGGCAGGCATGACCTAGGTCTAACAGGCATGACCTAGGCAGCTGTCTAGCCCAGATGGTCCCTGGAAAACCAACAGCCCCAGTGTGCCTTCAGGACTCCCAGGGCCTATCTGTGGGTCTTTCACAGGATCATATCCACTCATGGTTTGGACCATGAACTTTGAAACTACCTGTGGGATTCTCGGCAGCTCTCATGAATGGGAAATGAGTGTGTTTGGATGAAGTAGTCTAGACACCAGCTCCTAAACTGTAGACTGTGACCTCTTATGGGGTCACATAACTGAGTATGAGGGTCACCAAAGGGTTGGCAACAGTGAAGGGTTTTTGAATGTTCAGCCCCGTAAAATTAATTCAAAATCAAAGACCACCACTCCAAGGCTCTCCTGGAGTCATTCAGCCGTGTCATGTCATGTGACCTCACTGCAGGCTTGCTTCTGACCACATGCAAGTGCACTTTGCTTTGTACACTCACACAGGAAGTCACGAATGCTGCCCCAAACCTCAGCTCAGGTTCAAAACTCTTCTCTCTTATGGACGGCAATGATTTGCCTGTAAATATGAGATCTTCTTCTCTTACAGAAACATAATGATTTAATTACACAAGACGAAGACTTTTCATGTTCTCCCATCATTGTTCTCTAGTATGTAAACAGTCAATTTGTACAACTTTCCGTTGTCCTGGGCTAGATGCTTTTAAAAACTACTGTTTGATTGCTGACTTGAGTTTCATTAAAAAAAAATACTCAGTGAACTTGGGCTGGCCCTAAACATATGTTTGCCATTTATACTATGAATTTATGCAAAAACAATATTCTCAGAATTGGTGATTATAAATAGAAAATATCAATCAATTCTGAAAAGCATTGCAGAGACTCTGTGTCTTTAGTATGAAACATTCAGCCAAGATTTAATTCTCACTTAAAAATAAGCAAGCTCACACACCTCATCAGCATGCATCTTCTTTTGTCTTTAATAAACGGTAAATTATATGTATACCAAGGAATTGTTTAAAGTAAATGTATGGGTTGATACCAGCAAATCTTTGATTTTTAAATCTATTTTAGACACCTGTGTATCAAGGACTGCATCGAAATTTATCAGATATAAAGAAATTATGAATGTAGAAAATTTAAGAAGCCCTACTCCAGAAAGTCCTCTCAAGCATGGGTCTCAACTTGTATGCTCTGAAGTCAAGGGGCTATAAAAACAGCAAAAAATTACAAGGGTGGACCGCCCATGGCAAGGGCATAGATTCCAGCCTTTTGCAGCATCTTACGGAACTGTTAGCTTGTTCTACAGGAGAGAACGCCAGACTCAGAGACGCGGTGTGCCCTGCTGGAGTCCATGGTGCCCGGTGACAGGAGAAGGTCTGGCTCCCACGGGCAGCCCCTGAATGTTTATCTTCACCGAGTGCCCTCAGCGGTGCTATCGACTGGCTCCTGACCTAGCCCCACACGTTGGAAGACACGGAGGATGAATGAAGCTAGGGGGATGGCTCGGTTGTTACACTGCTTGGCTTGCAAGGGTAAATACTCAAGTTCAATACCCTAGTACTCATGGGGAAAGTAAGGCGTGGTGGCACATGCTTTTAACCCCAGCGCTGGGGAGATAAAGGCAGGCAGGTCTCTGCGCTTCACTGTCCAGGTAGTCAAGCCCAATCAGTGACCTCCAGGCCAATGAGAGACCCTGTCTCAAAAAAACAAGGGGGAGAGTAACCGAGGCCTGACACCCTAAGTTAATCTCTAGCTTCCACAAGCATGCGCACACACGTACACACATACATGTGCCTATATGCACATAGAAAGTGAGCACAGGTCACTCAAAAAGCCTTCTAGGGATGAAGTACCCTTCCCCCAGTGCCCAGAGGGAGTGTCTAGGGTCCAGGATGTCTAGGCTCCTCTCCCAAGAGCTTGGGAGTGATGCATGTTGGAAAAGACAGTCTTTGAGTGGCCTAGGATGTTGCTTGAATGGTAGAGTACGTGTTTAGCATCATTGAGCCCTGTGGTCAATCTACAGTACTGTATCAAGTGGACCTGCTGTCACGTCCCTGTTACCTTAGCACTCTGGAAGTAGACAGGAGGATAGATGCTATCATTCTTGACTCCAGAGAGTTCAAAGTCAGCCTGGGCTACATGACTTTGTCTCAATAACAAAACCAAAGACAAGCTTGAGTCTTGGCAACTGCATCTATCTGGGTTCAAAGCAGAATCTACTTGGTGAGTGGGACAGATTGGGGAGCCTCATTCTGAGAACCACACAATTTACTTGGGATAATCTCCCTCTAGAGTTTACATCTCCTTCCCTTGTAAATACCATTGTGAGGTAAACTCTCTCCTTCTGTCTCCTGGGAGCCACTTCTCAGAGCTGCCAGGCACTAAGGACTTCTTCTTGTTTCACAGTTAAAGCAGGTGCCACCTTCCCAATTCTGAGAAGAGAAAGCTGTCTAAATCACACAGCTGTCACAAAGCAAACCCGTGTGCAGAGCAGTCTGTCCACACAGCCCTAGTGTAGACAGATTGACAGGGCATCTGGTTAGTGGTGGCTGGACCACAGAGGACACAGCTTGGCAGGCTCCAGCCAGAAGGAGGGAGAAGCTGCCCAGAACTGGAGGGCTACTCCAGTTGGCTGCCAGAAGCTGTGCACAGCAAGGGTTCTTCCCTTTGCACAGGGCATTTGAAGTCAGGAGAAAGAACACTGGAAGTGGCTGGCTTTGGAGGGATGTCACAGGAGTCAGAAAGGAAAGTCTGAGTGACAGTGAACTATGAATCAGGAAACCTGCCCTCTCCTGTCTGGGTCTCTGGGGTCCTTAATGCAGGCAGCAATGTGTCCTCTAAGGACCCCATGGTGCTTGGAGCTGAAACAGTTGTTATTAGAACAACCGAGGTGCTTGCTAAAGTGGATTAACCCTGGGCCCCACTCTAAGGACCTGACTCAAGAGGCCAGATTTGGAGGAATTCCCCTTTCCTGAGAAGCCTGCAGCGACACTGGGCTCCTGACCTCGAGTGATTTACTGGTTACCACTTCTGCCCAGGACACCCAGCTTACCCAGCCTCTGATATCTAAGACTCTCCACTCACCCAGGAAGGGCCAAGATGGCCTTTTCGATCTGGGAATCAATCGTGGTAGAGAGTGGCCACCACTGAGCACATGGGGTGTGTGTGTGTGTGTGTGTGTGTGTGTGTGTGTGTGTGTGTGTGTGTGGTTAACCTTGGATTTTCTACCTCAGGCATTGTCTACATGGGTTTTTGGTTGCTGTTGTTTGTTTTTTGTTTTTGTTTTGAAAAGCTAGGGTCTTTCACTGGCCTGGATTAGGCCAGGCTGGCTGGTCAGCAAACCCCAGGAGCCAGCCTGTCTCACTTTCCAAGCCCTGGAATTACAAACCCACACGCACCAGGTCCAGCTCTTTCTAACACCAGGTCTGTATGTTTATCAGACAAGCAAGAATTATCTCCCCAGCCCTGGGTGTATGGGTTTTGTTTGTTGGTTTGCTTTTGTTTCAAGCTTACAGATACAAACCCAGAGCTCAGAAAGGCTTTCAGCCACGAGGCTACAAAACTCACAAAGGCTAAAGTCAGTACCAAACTCTGGAGTTTAGCTGAGAGTCGGACACAGAAGCACTGGAGGACTCATGTCAGACCCTCCAGGACTTTGGAGGATCACTGTTCTGTGGGAAGGTTTATTAGGGAAGTCTGTGACTCTGTAGAGAGCAGATTCATTGATTTAGCCCCCAATCCAAGCTCCTGGGACAAGAAGGCTGGTGGGACTAAAGAGAGGCAGCCTGCTGAGGGGCCAATGGGACAGAATGGATCAACTTCGCCTGCTGGGGTTCGGACAGAGACAGACCAAATTCACAGCAGAACCCAGGAAGAAACTCCATCTTCAAGGAACAGCTGGGAACCCAGTATTATGCTCATCAGAATACTAAAAGAGATATGTTTTGTTTTGTTGCCCGAGCTCCTCCATAGAATAGCCTGGGAAGTGGGTGGTGTGGGGGAGAAAGCTACACACATTATGATTGTTTAAAATAGATTCATATTCTTTTAAATGACAATTGTTTCAGAGTCATAATTGATCCCCGTTTTTATCATTTCAAAGTAGGAGGGAGGGAATAGTAAAAGAACAACACCTCAGTCAGAGCACCCACCCCGCAGCAGAATCTGAAGCTGCTGCCTTCCAAACAATAGCACGTTTTGTATAGAGCTTGGCTCAAAGGAGGCCGCCCCTCCGGTGTGGATGCCGTGCGGGCTGGAGGGAGCGGCTTTCATGAAAGAAGACATTTAGGACGTCTACCCTCTAGGTTCTGAGCAGGAAGAAAGCTCAGAGTGGGCTGAAGAAGCAAGCAAGGGCGTGCCCTAAGAGCTATGGCATCCCCAGGAGGGTTGGGAATCAGAACGCAGCCGAATCTAAATGGACAAAGGAAATACACAGTGGATGTTAATGGAGATTTCAATCTAAGATGAAATTTGAGTACAAGGAACATTTCAATATAATATATATTTAATTGAAATGAACCGCACACATCTTCAACCAGAAATGATGCTGCATTTCCACGCAGGATGAGAGCCACTCGACACTCTTCCTTCTTCTCCCTCCGTGACGTTCATTTCGGAGAAGACTGTTAACTCAAATATTTGTTGATTTAATGATTTGATTAAGTGCATGAACGAAACTGAAATCAGTAGAGAAAGGTCTCACATATACACTTCGAGGGGACAGAGGAGGTGGTTCGGTGGGTAAGAACCGTTCGCCTGGGCGAGCGTGAGGGTCTGAGTTAGGTCTTTTATTTCAAGCCAAGCATGGCTGGATGAGTCTGCGGTCCAGCACTGGAGACGGTGGTGGCCAGCAGAGCGGAAAAACAGTGAGAGACCCTGCCTCAAGGGAATGGGGTGGAAAGGGATAGAGGAGAATACCAACATCCCCTGCCCCCATACACCTGCACATGCTTAGAATACACACACACACACACACACACACACACACACACACTCACTCACAGAGTATACCTTAAATTATGCAATTAATTTCCTGTGCTTTCTAGGTTTCCCCTAGACATATGACTTTGATGGTTGGAATAGATTGAAAGCTGGATATGGAGGAAGAGTTCTGGAAAAAAGATTCCCTGAAGGGAATTGGTGAGACGCCCACTCTCCTGGGTCAGAGAGATTTCCCCAGAGCCAAGAATAAACCATGAAGGGGCAGTTGAAGGAGGATGCCAGTCACAAGACTGGCTGCCACCAGCTGGGACCGGGTTCCTTCTGAATAAGAAACTGGCAGACAAGGGAGCAATATTAATATTTATTGCATCTCTCTCTCTCTCTCTCTCTCTCTCTCTCTCTCTCTCTCTCTCTCTCTCTCAGACTGTGTTATGCAGTGCAAATGCAGTGTTTACGTGAGGCAAGGTCTGACCCCAGGCAGTTTGGGGCAGAATTTTCTCTGCTCCCTTTAGCCTTAGCTCCAGCAACCATTCACCTATACAACAGTGTATCGATTAACTATGCTACAATGCATGGGGGTTATTGTGTATTGATTGACTATGTGTTACATTGTATGGGATTCTGTTTTTTAATCCATATTTGCATCTTACCGTTTCGTATATATCATGTTTATATCTTTTCTTTTAGTAGATTATACACTAAGGCACTAGTTTGGGCTGTGAGTGGCACCTTGTGAGTGATTGATCCTCCATTGCTAGCTATTGATTTGACTTTTATAGGTGTGAAGGAAATAACTCACAATTGCGCTAACCCGAAGTATAGATCTCAGAATCATGTTAAGGTATTTACAATATATAGAGTTCATGGGACTTTTAAAGTTTGTATTACACTTTTATGATGTATGTGTGTATGTACACATGTGTGTGTGTGTGTGTGTGTGTGTGTGTTCCAGAGTACCCTGGTGTTCATGTGTGTGTCTATGTGTGTGTGTGTGTGTGTGTGTGTGTGTGTGTGTGTGTGTTCCAGAGTACCCTGGTATGCGTGTGTGTGTGTGTGTGTGTGTGTGTGTGTGTGTGTGTGTTCCAGAGTACCCTGGTATGCATGTGTGTGTGTCTGTGTGTGTGTGTCTATGTGTGTGTGTGTGTGTTCCAGAGTACCCTGGTATGTGTGTGTGTGTGTGTGTGTGTGTGTGTGTGTGTGTGTACGTGTGTATGTTCCAGAATATCCTGGTGCACATGTAGGGGTGAGAGGCAACTTGCAGGAGTCAGCTCTCCCCTTCCACCATGTGGGTATCACAAATCAAAGTTAGTTTGCGAGGCCTGGTGACAAACACTTTTACTGGCTGGACACTTGCCAGTGCTCAGGGGACTTTTACATTAGAGAGTCAGAGAGATGGGTGGAGGAATAAATGGGGTGCTGATTTTGGGAAGGTCTGTATTATTAAGAATTTCGATTTAAATTTGTCATTACTTATTTTTAAAAAATGCCTAGGAGGATGCACCGGTGGCCTCTCCCTGTAAGTCCAGAGCTAACTGTCCATGTGGCCATAAGAATGCATGCTGGGATAGGAGTGGGAACCAAACACAGCCAGAGGGAAAAGTGCACTAATGAGAACTGCAATGACCTTAGAGACGCATAAGCCACTGGTCAGACATGATGGGGGACACTGGGGGACACTCTCCACCACCTTCCTGTGCTTCCTGGCACGCAGCAGGCAATCCATGTAAAGCTTTTCCTCAGAGCTGACGTGGAAGGGGGCTGGCCAGGCTCACTGATGGGTCCATGTTGAACATGTGTGGGGATGGATGGTTTCGGGTTGGAATCTGAAGTATCCCGGAGTCTCACACATTGAAGGCTTTGTCCCCAGCCTGTGGCGCTATGGGTAGGTGCTGGGACAGTTAAGAGATAGAGCCCGATGTGAGGAAGTTAGGTCATTGTGGGTGCGCCCTTGAAAGGAATACTGAGACGCTGGCCTCCCTCATTGCTTCCTGGTTGTCGGGAAGTGGAGGAGATTTTTCTCTACGTCATACTGTCCTCATAACGTCATGACACAAGTCCTTAACAACAGGCTCACACAACCATGGACTGAAACATAAGCCACAATAAACCCCTCCTCTCTCAAGCCACTCCTGTCAGTGCGGTTGGGGCATAAGACTGGGGAGAGAGACATTGGAAGAAGGCAATGAACAGAAGCCCTGGAAACTCCTGCCCACTGAGGTTACATGGAACGGGCAGAGCAGGGCAGGAAGTGTGCAGTGCACGATGTACGTAAGTGCCCCATAAAGGGTCATGACTCTCCTGTCCTAGGGACACACGTAAGAAAACCTCCCAGAATCCCCTGGAGGAATGCCCTGCACGAGCTCCCAAATCAGCCAGGAGCTTCTCCAGAAAAGCTCCTGCTGCCCACCAAGAGCCACTCTGCTTGGTGAAAAAGCAAGAGTACCCTGTCTTGTTGACCACAGTCCCAAAATGAGACCGGAAAGAGCCACTGGAAGGAAATTGTGTGACTATAGGCCCTGATGGCAGGAGAGGTGGTCATGGGTGTCAGGCAGCAGGAGTCACTTTCAGGAAGATTAGGACAATAAACTCACTGAAGCTAGTTCTTCCCCTGGGAGCTACGTTCTGGACTGAGCTCAAGCAACCTCAGTGGGAGTTACAGAGAGGCAGATAGATGGCAGTGGACCCTAATCAGATCATATGAAGGTAGGTGACGGGGACAGCCTGCATGCCCACCTTCACCTGAGTTCCCACAGCAGCCCTAGATACACTCAGTTCTCTGTCTTGCATCTATTTGCTTGTCTATCTGTCTGTGATGGGCTCTCAGGTAGAGTTTGAGACTGGCCTCAAACTCTCTATGAGGGGAGACTGGCCGGGAATTCCTGCCCCCTGCCACCATTTCCCAAGCATTAGGGATCACAGGCCCACTCTCACGCCTGGCACTCAGCACTCTGAGAAGGTAGAACCACAATTGAGACGATGCCTCCATTGGGTAAGACTTAAGCAGAAACAGTGATGTGCTTTGTTCAGAAGAGGGCCAGGTGAGATGCTGAGGAGGCCTGTGTCCTGAGCGCATAGGAAGCTCCTTGGCAATCTTCTCAGGTACCTGACTCACGGCTTCCCCTGAAGTTGCATCCCAGGCTGTTCTGCAGCGTCTCCCGACTTCTTGACAATTAAGGCAGGAGCCATCCTTCCAGGAACCAAGTCCAGGAGCTCCTAGAGGGACCAAAACTGTCCGTCTGTCTCCTTTGCACCCCATCCCAACCCTCCAAAGTCTAGCAAAAGTGCACAAAGTGCACTAAATATTTGATACATCCTTTCAGTGTGAGATACTAACGGCCATTTGCTTAGGACGCTTGGCTACCTCACAGACCCACTATCATGATCGCCTTCGCTTTTATATGATTAGAGCCTTAGAGAAACGAGGAGTGGGGCCAAGGCCACCCACTGTCTGCCTCCATGTCTGCCCAGAGAGAGCCACGCCCTGGAGCCACTGAGCACCCACAGATCAGCACTACTGCTTCTAGCTCAACCCAGCCAAATCTGTCCATTTCTGGTCTTTTAAAATCCAGCTTCAACCCCATTATTTCATTCTGGGAATAGATTTCTACAAAAGGAAATTTGGGATCCCCCTTCGGGGTTTGTGGCGCGCTGTATGTCGGTTAAGTACCCACAATCACATGAGGGAGAAACTGAGAGGCTTAACACTCAGGCGTCCTTTCCTCTGACGTGAAGTGCTGTACAGATGCAGGTGGCCCCGTGCTAACCATGCAAATCTGCACGGCTATCGGGTCTCCCGTGCACTCCCTCTTTCTTCCGTCCTTATCTTCCGTTCTACTGGAGCCCAACGCTTCCATCTGTATTCCAGGTGGCAAGAGCGAGAGATGAAGAGAGCAAGATTTTAAAGTGCACAGACTAATCATTGTATGTCATTTTAATGTTTAAACTGTGGTTCTTTATTTATCAGGGGACGCATGCCACAATGTGTTGTGGCGTTCAGAGAACACTTTGCAGAAGTCGATTTTCTCCTTCCATTATGTGGGTCCTGGGATCTAACTCATGTCCTCTGGCTTGGTGGCAAGTGCTATCTTACTGGGCCATTGCCTGTTCTTTTAGAAGACTTTACGTGGAACCTGATATGGTGATATAGTGATGTCCATTTATACTTTATGGCTGGAGCTTGCCACATAAAAATCTGAATTCAAGGCAGAATAAAAAATCACAGTTTTTAAAATCTGGTTGCTTCAATGTCTCCAATAAAATCAGGTGTGTGTCTGAGTGTGTGTGTGTGTGTGTGTGCGTGTGTGTGTGTGTGTGCGCGCATATGTGTATGTGTGCATGTATGTGTGTATGTGTGTGAGTGCATGTGTGTGCATGTGCATGCAAGTGTGTATGTGTGTGTATGAGTGTGTGTGAGAGTGCATGTGTGTGTGAGTGTGTGAATTCATGTGCACATATGTATGTGTATGAGTGCGTGTGTGTGCAGGCATATGGGAATTCTGTGACACACGTGTAGAGGTCCGAGAGCAAACCCAAGTGTCAGTCCTTGTCTTCCACCTCGTTTGAGCCGGGATTCTTCTTCCTCATTGGCTGCTGTGCTTCCTTCACAAGCTTCCGGGGTTTTCCTGTCCCACCTCCTATCTCACCACAGGAGCACTGAGATCACAGACACACACCACAGCCACTCTGTCTCACTCTGACATAGATTCCAGAGACTGAAGTCAAGTCCTCCTGCTCATGAGGCAGGCACTTTGCCCACTGACCCCTCTGTCCAACCCCAGATGTCTTTTAAGAAGTACAGGAAGGAAATTGTCTGTTAGGTTTTGTACTACCGTGGTAAAACGCCATGACCGAAGGCAAGTCGGAGAGGACATCTTGGTTTCAACTCTACAATTCCACATCACAGCTCGTCATCCAGGAAAGTCCTGGCAGGATTCTGGAGGCAGGAACTAAAGCTGAGCTCAGGGAGGGGTGCTGCTTACTGGCTTGCTCAGTCTGATATAGAACTCAGGACAACCAGCCCAGGGATAGCACCTCCCAGGGAGAGCTAGACCCCCAAACATTAATCACTAGTCTTTTCTGAAGGGAAATAGAGGAGGGGAAGTGGGTTTGGAGGAGGGGAGGGACTGAGGGGAGAACAGGGAGGGGAGGCTATGGTAGGGCTGTGTTGTGTGGGAGAATAAATTTTTAAAAGATAGGAAAAAAAGAAAATATTCCACAGACTTTCCTCCAGCCTTACCCAATGGAGGCATTGTCTCAGGTGTGGTTCTGTCTTCTCAGATAACTCTAGCAAGAGCCAAGTTGACAAAAACAAACAAAACAAACACACAAACAAACAACAGGAGAGGGGAGACTGCAGAGTCTGATTCATGTCTGATTCCTGCTACCATTCCATGGCTTTGCTCACGAGTGCCTGCCTTCATTCTTTGGAGCATTTCACAGAGGCTAAGCTGGGAGTCACTTCCACCATAGGAGACCTAGAGGGCTGCCTGTCTCTGCTTTAAGGCCTTTCTCCCACAGTAGCCTTCCAGCAAAGCCAGGACAGGACAGGAGAATAAAGGCCTTTGGCTTGGCACTGCCCTGGACTTTCTGTTCCTGGGTCACCGAGCCTGCATTAATTTTGCTTATCTTAGTTGGATGGTGTTGCTGTCACAGAATACCTGAGGCAGGGTGAGGACAAAGAATAAAAATCTTTTTCCTCACCATTCCTCATGCTGGAAGTTCAAGGTTGGATGTGGACACCTTTGGAGACTTTCTTCCTTCCTTCCTTCCTTCCTTCCTTTCTTCCTCTCTCTCTCTCTCTCTCTCTCTCTCTCTCTCTCTCTCTCTCTCTCTCCCTTCCTTCCTTCCTTCCTTTCTTCCTTCCTTCCTTCCTTTCTTCCTCCCTCCCTTTCTTTCTTTCTTTCTTTCTTTCTTTCTTTCTTTCTTTCTTTCTTTTTTAACAAACAGGGCAGAGAAAGACATGAGGACTGGGCACACCCTATTAGAAATATTAATATGAAGCTCACTAATCCTAGCTATGAAGGTGTAGTCACCTCTCAAAAGTGCCTTGCCTTGGGTCTGGAGAGAGAGCTCAGTCAGTAGGGTACCAGCCTGGAATGAGTTTGAGTCCCTACCACATACAAATGAAGTCAGGCGAGAGCCCAGCTGTAGGAAGACAGAGACAGACAGATCGCTGGAGCTCACCAGCAAGACAGATGAGCTTACTTGGTTAATTCCAAGTCAGTGACAGATCCTGAGGACTAAGATCTGAGTCTGAACCCTTGACCTTTACCTGCACACCCAGACATGTGTTTTTTTAAAAAAGTTGTGCCTTTTAACATAAATGTCAACATTTATTTGAAGGCTGTACACACACCCACACATCCGCGGATGCAGGGACACAGACAATCATGCCTGTCTGTGTCTCTGTCTCTGTGTCTGTCTGTCTCTCTCTCTCACTTCACTTCTTTTTTTGTTTTTGTTTTTATTGTTTTCAAGGCAGGGTCTCTCTGTGTAACAGGCCTGGCTGTGTGGGAACTTGCTCTGTAGACCAGGCTGGCCTTGAACTCACAGAGCTCAGCCGGGCGGTGGTGGCACACACCTTTAATCCCAGCACTCGGGAGGCAGAGGCAGGCGGGTTTCTGAGTTCGAAGCCAGCCTGGTCTACAGAGTGAGTTCCAGGACAGCCAAGGCTACACAGAGAAACCCTGTCTCGGGGAAAAAAAAAAAAGAACTCAGAGAGATCTAACTGCCTTGCCCCTCTAAGTGCTGGGATTAAGGGCGTGCACCGCCACTGTCTGTGTTCTACCTCTGTAACAGTGTTGCAATGTTACTAAATGCCAATCTGTGTTTGGAGGAGTCCGAGCTCTGAGCCACAGCACTGTCATCCTCTGGGGATCTTGCTCTTCCCATGGGGTCCTTGCACTGTTGGGCAGGTGCAGTCTCAGAGAGCTGTTGCAAGGCAGCTCCTCTGCCACCACAGCAATAAGGCATCAGACTGCGTTTGCATTTTCACAAGCTCCTGGTAGACTCTTGTGCAAGGAAGCCTCAGGATCTCTTGCCTGAGGGCTCTGGGACTAGCAGCACAAGGCTCCCCCTCAACCCTCACTGCAGTGTCCTGGGGAAGGCATCTTCCCCTGGGCTTGGTCTTCCCATTGCCGTTTGAGGGGCATACTCCACGTTCTGGGCTCCTCGAGCATGTTTGTGGCCTGAAGCATCAGTATCAGCACTGCCCTGAGAGATGTAGAGCCCAAGACTTCACCCTGAGGGGCTGCCCTGAAGACGGGTCTGTGCCCTGCACCGTGTGTGTGCTCTGGGAGCCCGGGATCAGGTAAGAGAAAGGTAAAATTGACATAGCGGCTATTCCCAAGTGTCCGTGCAGTGATAGAGAGATTGCTTTCCAGATCGTCGGAACTCGAGTGAGATAGGATGACCCCTCTTTGTGTCTCAATTATTGGCAGGTCTGTGGTCTGGGGAGCTGCAAAAAGGGCAAGCCATTGGGCTGGTGCCAAGGCTGTCTGTGCCAAGTCTTTGGTTTCCACACCTGGTATGTCCCTGTTACTAGTTAGATATATGGAGACAGAAATGGGAGAACCAAGTGGGCTCTGGGAACGGCCCTAGATCACCCTTCTGCACCTTCCCCCAAGTCGGATAGGCACCCTGAGGTGAACTCCCCCACCCCCACCCTGGGCTTTTCCACTGAAAGACCCCAACCCTCATTTATCCCCCCAATGACCCCTAGATAGCTTAGAGCCAGCAATAAAAAATAGGAATGAAACTATGTGCCTGACTAAGCCCCACCTGACCACCATCTAGTCCAGGGAAACAAATGGCCCTGGACTGGCCTCAGGACAAAAATACTCCGTTCCAGAAACTAGCTAACCACAAAGGCAGGTTTCACAACTATGCTATAATTCAACCATCTTATGATTAACTTAGAATAGCTACACAAATGCTTTTGTAACTGTTTTATGATAAACTTGGTTTCTCAATAGTTTAACACTTTATGATTAACTTAGAATAACTGTTAGAATGTTCTTGTAATTGCCTTATGACTGCCTTATGATTGTTGTTGTAAAAATTGCTGATACGGGGGCTGGAGAGATGGCTCAGCGGTTAAGAGCACCGACTGCTCTTCCGAAGGTCCTGAGTTCAAATCCCAGCAACCACATGATGGCTCACAACCATCCATAATAAGATCTGACGCCCTCTGCTGGTGTATCTGAAGACAGCTACAGTGTACATATAATAATAAATAAATCTTTAAAAAAAAAATTGCTGATACGGGTCCGGTACGTGCTGCGGTGGAGACGGTCGCACGTTCCAAAACCACACCAAGCCAAACAGTTCCACGTGAGGGGTTTATTGGGGGGGGGGGGACAAGGTAGTGGTGAGGAGAGAGAAGGGAAGAAGGGGAAAAAAAAGAGAGAGAGGGAGAGAGGTCCTCCGTGTATATATATATGGAAAGTGACGTAGCCACAGGTAAAGGTGGGCAGTGGGTCAAGGTGAATTCTGGGAATATGGTGGCTGTTGCCTTAGCAACAGGTGGGCGGGTCACACTGTCGCCTGAGTGACGTCACCTGGGTGCAACATCGCCAGTTTGGCGGTCCTGATGCCAACATACCTCCCTTCTTATTATTATAAAAGAAGGAGGAAAAAGGGAGGGGGAAGCCGATGGTGAAAAGGGAATCAGGGCGTCGTGTCTCTTAAACTGCTTCCTGCTGTGTAGGGGCGTTGTTAATTTTGGGGTGTAGCTAACTTTCACCATCGAGGTCCACCTGGTAGACATTTGCATCAGGTTTCTCTTTGGACAGCAGGTCTTCTGTGGGCAGTGGCTGGTAATCCTGTAACAGGAACTGATTAATAGTTTGGTTAGAAATGTTTTGCATTTGCCGTTGAAGGAATGTAGAGACAAGACTAATGAGACAGGGGGCAAATAATAGCACCAGGAAAATAACTAGGAAAGGAGTTACAAAAGGGAGTATCCAGTTCCATATAGGATTTTCAAAAATCCCAGAACTGGAGGTCTCACGTTCCCTGAAATTCCGTATGTCTGACTGTCGCTCCTGGATTTTATTTCTCACTATCCCAGATTGGTTGACATAGAAACAGCATTCTTCTTGGAGGAACAGGCAAAGACCACCTTCTTTAGCTGTCAGGACATCTAGCCCCCGTCGGTTCTGAAGCACCATAGCTGCCAAAGAATCAACCTGTTTCTGGATAGTAAGCACAGTTTAATGAACAGCAAGGAGAAGACAAGAAACCCATGTCTAATCCAGTGAGGTCGAGATTGACTGCTGGAGTGGAGTCTCATTTTCTGGGATTGGGGACAAGGTGGGTGGTCTCGATGTCCTCCGGAGCTTAACAGAGCACGGTCCTGTTAGGGTTGATGTGTATGAAGAAGAGTCATTTTTAGGTGGAGGGATGAAAGGTTTGAGGTGAGACAGGTGGACCCAATGAGAGAGTCCCTCGAGTTTAGCAGCTGTAGGAGTCACAAGAATTACTTTTAAGGGGCCCTGCCATTTGGGAGAAAGGGGTGAGGGCTGATGACCTGGAGGGGATAGAAGGACTTGGTCTCC
>CM052706.1:4159401-4255113 GCA_028551405.1 Uromys caudimaculatus | reverse complement strand
TGCATCTGTTTGGTGAATTTCATCTGCATGCGTTTTTGCCGCTTCCCAAACTCGCCTGCATTCTTCAGGAAGTAAATTGTTAGTAAGAATCATACGAACATCATGGAAAGTCAAGCTATAAGATTGAGTGATGTACTGGAACTCCTTAATAAACCTGGAAGAGTTAGAAGTATACGAACCCAGTCTTTGTTCTATTTGAGAAAGTTCACTCAGCGAGAACAGGACATGTACTCTGACCAGACCATCAGCTCCAGCCACTTCCCTTAGAGGAAGGACCCGTGCTGGGTCAGGTGTCTCTGGAGAAGAAGGAATTGGGGGTTTGGCTGCGGCCTTAGAACGAGTGATGGGGGAGTGAAGGTGGGTGCTAATGCAGGGTGATTGGAGGCAGCTGGCACAGAAGGGGAGGAGTCTGGAGAGGTAGAGCTAGTAGGCCCAGGGGTAACCTGGTGAGAAAGAGAAACTGAGGCAGTGGTTTGAGTTTTAGGCGGTGTAGAAGGCAGTATGGAAGTAGGTCTGCGGCGGTAGGGAGGAGGTTCGTTAGCTGGGTCTAGGGTTGTGAAGTCATCTAGCGGCAGAGGAATAGGTTTCATAGCTAAGAGAAGTTGGGATGGAGAACAAGCAGAACACATAGAGGGCTGAGAGCGAAGATAGATAAAAGCTTGGACATATGGGATTTCCCTCCATTTACCGGACTGCTGGCAGTATGTATGAAGATCTCTCAAAATGATCGCATCTAGCGTGCCATTAGGTGGCCATTTGGAACTATTTTCTAAAGAGTACTGAATCCAAACCTTATTGCAGAGGTGCATCAATTTTGAGGGCCTCAAATCAGGCGTTAATTTAAGAGATTTGAGATTTGCCAGGAGACATCCCAATGGGGTGTCTGGAGGTACTGGCGAAGACCAATTAGTACCCATTGGGTGTTGGGGGGTGTTACTGAACTATTCTTGCCGGCATCCCAGAGAATATTCAGTAACTATGGCTGGCCAGGCTAGAAATTCAGGTCGTCATGAGAAATTTCTAGGGGCCATGGCTGACAATTTCCCGGAAATTGTCAGGAAGCAATCCAACCTAGTACTAGGGTTTTTGCTGCGGCAGAGGGGGAAATGAACTGCTTCCGAGGGGAGGACACCCAAGGGCTAGGTCCTAACTCGCGGGTCAGCTAGGAGGCCAGTCAGAGACTGGGGCAATGAAAAGCCAACCCCTCAGCCCAGAAAGAGTTGGCCAGACACTTTCTGAGCAAAAGAGGGTCCTCCCGCCGATTGGAAAAAACTCCTTACCAATTGAAATGCTGGTGTGTGTTTGCGGACTGAGCAGTCAGATAGCCGGAGGCATGGAATTGTTTGTTTGGTGTGGCGCCACGTGGTGGAAGATTTTGAGTATGGCGGTGGCTGGGCAGAGCAACAGCGGCGGGGCAGCGGTCGTGGTAGCTGGGCAGCAGCAGGGAGCAGCGGTCGCAGTAGAAGTCTATGTCTTGCGGACGGTGACGGAGGTCAAGGTTGCGACAGCGGCGGCAGACCACCTGGGCAGCTGGAAGGCCGCTCCAAGCTGCGACCTGGCCCTGCCCTGACCCTGTAGCAGCTTGCGTTGAAGTTCCCAGGTTTCGGCACCAATGTTGTAAAAATTGCTGTTACAGGTCCAGTATGTGTTGTGGTGGAGACAGTCGCACGTTCCAAAACCACACCAAGCCAAACAGTTCCACGTAAGAGGTTTATTGGGGGGGGGGGGGAGACAAGGTAGCGGTGAGGAGAAAGAAGGAAAGAAGGGGGAAAAAAAAGAGAGAGAGGGAGAGAGGTCCTCCGTATATATATATGGAAAGTGATGTAGCCACAGGTAAAGGTGGGCAGTGGGTCAAGGTGAATTCTGGGTATATGGTGGCTGTTGCCTTAGCAACAGGTGGGCGGGTCACACTGTCGCCTGAGTGACGTCACCTGGGTGCAACATCGCCAGTTTGGCAGTCCTGATGCCAACAATTGTCATAAGACATTCTGTATTTTTCCATGATACATGTTTTTTTACCTCAATCCCTTACTTTACGCCTCCAATTGCTTTGTGGTTTTTCCCTTCAAAAACCCCTGACTTCAGTTGCTCAGGGTCAAACTCCTCTAGCCCTGCGTGGGTTATGAGCTCGGCCCTAGTGCACTAGTCCCGAATAAACCTCGTGTGATTACAGCAAGAAACAGTCTCTCATGAGTTCCTTGGGGGGTCGTGCTATCCTGAGACTTGAGTGAGGGTCTCCCCACCGCGGGGATCTTTCACCACCAGCTTCCGAACAGAGCCTGCCTTCCCCAACCATCCCAGCAGGAAGGAAGATAATCTACAGAGAAGCTACACCCCTCCCCTGGGCTGTCAGAAGACTGAGACAAGGTTTCCAAGGAATGGGAAGCTCCCCAGGCATGAGTGGAAGAGAGGGTTGAAGCTAGGCGCCAGCTAGAGAGAGGAGTCCCAGGAAGAGACTTCATACAACTAATCATCCAGAGTGTCTGGGGCCAGGACAGAGATGTGCGTGAGGGCTGGGCCAGTACCTCCGCCCGGACTGCCTAGACTGTGCACCTCCTGCCTTCTGTCCACTTATCTGTATGCTTTGCCTGCATGGACATATGTGCAGCGTGTGCATGAGGTACCATGTGGACTAGAAATGGGTGTCAGATCCCCCAGAACTCACAGACACTTGTGAGCCACCATGCGGGTGCTGGGAACTGAACCAGAGGCCTCTGGAAGAGCAGCCAGTGCTCTTAACTGCTGAGCCATTGCTCTACCCCTTTTTTATTACTGAAACCTAAGCCTCCCTCATATCAAGAGTTGGGGGTCACCAGACATCTTTGTTTGTTGATTTTTTTCCAATTGTAGAACATTGAATGACTCTGCCTCTCTCTACGACTTGTATCTTTAATCAGCCTGTTGAGGATGGTGACTGGGGCTGGTTTGTTGGGCCACCAGGGCTCAGGCTCTGTCACTAGAAGCCCTGGTAGCAATTTTGCTGGCCTTCCTACTATGGAAGATTCATTTATTTAAAGAAAAAAAACCTTTAAAACCATTTGATTCTTGGGGCTAAATAAAGCTCCACTCCTGCTCCAAGAGAGCTCATAATGGAGTCTAATTTTTAAAAGAAGCCAATTAATAGCTTTGTAAATATAAAAGAAAGGATCGCTTCTCCCCCACCAACTTCTTGACCAAAAGGCCTCAGAAGTTAGCCCTGCAGAAAACGTCAGAGTTTGCTCTAAAGAATGGCAGGACTTCTTGGAGAAAATAACAGGAAATGACTCACAGAGGGCGCCCCGAGGCCGCTCAGCCTCACAAAGGGGCCCCCTGCGTAGTAATGCCTGACTGCAGGCCTCAGCCAAAGGCAGGAAGGAATGTGTCCCCGCCTACAAGAGGGGACATTGCCATCTTCTCCCAGGCAGGGCTGCCCCATGGGGGGGGGGGGGGGGTCTGGAGAGCTGCCGGCATTTTGGCTGACAAAACCAGAACAGTACCTCAGGATGGAGGCCAGGCAGTCAGGATTTGGTGCCTCTATTACTTACAAGTTCCTGAGACAAAATGACTGACTTCTTGGGGTGGGGGGTTATTTTGACTCCAACTTAAAGGTCCAATCCAACAAGAGCTTGAGGAGGCAGTGGGTCACATGACACCCATAGTCAGGATGCAGAGAGCCACGAATGCTGGTGCTTAGCTCCATTTCTCCTTCGTATTTCAAATCCAGTAACCCAGCCCCGGAGATGGTGCCTACCACAATTAAAGTAAGACTCCCCAGCTCAATTAACTTAATCAAGATAATCCATCACAGGGGCTAGGGAGATGGCTGAGAAGTCACTGCTCTTGCAGAGGACCTGGGTTCAGTTCCCAGCACCTACATGATGGTTCATAAGCATTTCTAACTCTCGCTCGCTCTGAGGGATCCAAGCCCTCTTCTGAACTCTACAGGTGCCAGCATGCACTTGGTACACAGACATGCACACATACATAGAAAATTAATAAATAATATTTTAAGAGATAATCCCTCACAGATGTACCCAGAGGCTTGTCTTCTCAGTGAATCTAGATCCTGTCAAGTTAGTAACCGACCGACTTCAACCATCACAGTGCCCAAAGGAAACCTCTTGCCTGTATCCATCAATCAGAACACAGTGTCACTGGTCTGGGGACAACATGTTACCCTCTTAAGCTCCTGTGTAGGTTCCATATGATGGGTTAGGTGAGTTTATTGCAGAGCAGACCCTGCAAAGACAACGTCCTCTCTGACCTCTTATGAACTAACTCAGGCCTGAATCAAATTTGTGTGCGGTGTGTGCATGCTGGTGTGTGTGTGAAGGCTAGAGATCAACTGTAGGTGTTATTCCTCAGACACCATCCAGTTTAGTTTTTAAACAGTCTGTCTCATCAGCCTGGAGCCCTCCAGATAGACTCAGCTGACTGATCACTGACCCCTAAGGACCCACCCAACACTGAAATCAGAAGCCTGTGCCACCACTCCAGTTTGTTTGTTAGGTTTTGTTGTTGTTGTTGTTGTTGTTTTATTAACATGAGTTCTTGACATCAAACTCAAGGCCTGGTCCTCATTCTTGCATGGCAAACCCTTTGCAGACTGAGTACCTCCCCAGCCCAGCCTGCATCTCAGTCTGCAGTCTCACTCTCTCCCTGGCCTCCCCTGGACTTCTCTCTTCTTATTTCCTCTTCCTCTCCTTATTTCCTCCTCGGTCCTGGGACAGCCACATGTGTGAGGCTGTGGCTCTTTCCAGACCTGGGTATTTCAGGGATGGTGAGAAGAGACTGGGATCAGACAGCACAGCCATCATTGAGGCACTAAGAAAGCAGCAACAGCCGGCGGCTTCAGCCTCCCTCATGGCTTGCAGGTTGAGTGTTTGGATCCCAGCTAGTGGTATTATTTTGAGAGGTTCCAGAAACCTGGGCAGGTGGAGTCTAAATGGTAGAGATGGGTCACCAGGGGCTGCCCTTGAAGGTGACACCAGCCCCTGGTTCTTATTTTCCCCTCTCCCTCCTGCCTGCAGTAAACAGCTGTCCTCCACCACACGTTCCAGCAGCCACCGTGTTCCACCCAAATAAAACAGAGCCAAACAACTGTGGCCTGAATCTTCTTGGAATTCTGAGCCCAGATAACTCCTTCCTCCCTTGAGATGTCCGTACCAATTATTTCAATCAGGGAAACAGAAGCTAAATGACCCAGCAGTGTTCCTTCATGAAGACTGCAGCCTCAAGCTGTATTAGCAAGCAGAATCCTCCTCGGGCAGTTCACTAAACAAAATTTGACTACACAGGTATCCGTGCAGCTATCTTAGTCATCTATGGCTGTGTAATGAAGTGCCCAGTACTTGGCAGCTGAAAACAATAAAGGTTTATGACCGCTTGCAGCTTCTAAGAGATGAGGATCTGAGAATGTCTTGACCACGTGGCCATGGCTCAGGGTATCTCCCAAGACTGTAGTCAGGCTGACTGCAGAGGTGACCATCACACAAGCATCTCAAAAGTTCCCCATGACTGTAGGTCTTTCTACAGTTAGTCAAGGAATTGTTGGCAAGTTGCCATTACTTGCTGTTCAGGATTAGATGCATCTGTGTTTAGGCTTAGGGCTCTTTCTAGAGCTGTTCATAGCCTGATGACCTGAGCCAAGAGAAAGCAAGCCAGAAGGTAGCCAAGACAGGAGCCACAGTCTTTCTGTGCATATGTCTGTGCACATACGTGTGTGTGAATGAACAGGTGTGCATATGTGTGTGCATGCACCTACAGAGGCCAACAAAACAAAAACCTTGAATGTTATGCTGTCTTTTTTCTTTTTCATTCATTCATTTGTTCATTTATTTCTTTTTGAGACTGGCCTGGAACTGGCCAAGTCATCTAGGCCAGCTAACCAGAGCTGCCACAGTCACCGGGCATTTATACGGCTTCAGGAGACGGAACTCAGCTCTTCATGCTGGCTTGGCTATTTCGTTTTGGGGTCTGGTGTACTTTGTAGGGTCCCAGTGGCCTATGGTGGGGTACTTCCCCATGTCCTCAGACAGATCTTGTTCCAACCCCAGGATCACCATAGAATGAAGTTAGTCATGGAGGCTTCTAGAGATTGAGTGCAGAGTTGCCTCAGGAAGAGGCTAGGAGAGGGTAGGAAACTCCAGTGACCTGGTAAGAAGAGATGCAGGACAGAAACCACCAACGTTGTGAATGGGGAGCCATTCCTGGGGCTTGCTGAGCTACTTATTGGGCATCTGAGGCCAGCTTGGCACTCCTGAAGCTGCTAAAGAGAGTCCGTGGAGCAGGGCAGTGGTGGCGCATGCCTTTAATCCCAGCACTTGGAAGACAGAGGCAGGCAGATTTCTGAGTTCGAGGCCAGCCTGGTCTACAGAGTGAGTTCCAGGACAGCCAGGGCTACACAGAGAAACCCTGTCTCAAAAAAAAAAAAAACCCAAAAAAAAAGAGAGTCTGTGCTTGGAGGTGAAGTCAGATATAACCCTGAAAAAAATGGCCACCTCTCTGTCACTTGTGCTAAATTTTGCATAATCCTTTGCATGCTAGTTAGAGTGGGCTTATGCTCCAAATGGCCAGAGTCCTCCCAGAATGTCTCTTTTCAGACCCTGTGCTCGAGGACACTCCTGCCTTCTACGTTCCCCTCACAGACTCTACCTTGCTGTGTCCAGAGACAAAGCTCGTGAAGATGAATAGATGAAGCCCAAGAATATCAACCACAATCAATGCTTCCATTTTTACAAATGTCAAATCAGGCCCAAAGAGGGGATGATCTTGTTCAAGGTTCCACAGTAAACTGGTGGGAAGAAAGAGATCTGCCTGCCCTGCTTCTCAGAGAAAAGCAGGAAAGTTTTCTTAGCAGAAGTCGGGGAGAGATGCTCACCGCAGGCCCCGGTGGCTCAGAGACGAGGTTAGAGCTCTGATGAGCATACTTAAGTGTAATTGACTCTCAGGCATTAAACTTTTACCAGAATGAGCTCACATGGTCTTTGGGGAGAGGGAAAGTGCCTCTGCCCCTTAGGGTACCTCTTGGGTGCAGAAAGCCTACAGCAGCTACTGATGGAGGCCTCTTCTGGGAGGGAGTGAGGGCGAGGTCCCTGGAGAGGCCATAGGAAGGATACAGAGTACTCAGTGACCATGTTTTCTCTCCAATTCTGGGTGGATCCAGGGGCTATGTACTCAGCAGCTCTCGAGCAGCATAGTGTGTCATGAGAGACACAGAGAGAAAAGATGGAGGTCTCCATCCTTGCCTGGAGTCCACTCCTCCCCTCATCCCACTCACTCCTCAGTCTATTCCCATATCCATGGCTTTAAGTCACTACCCATCTCTGGGTACCAGAATCCTGAATCTGTGTGATGAGGAGCTGGACAAGGTGAGCCGTGTTGTGTAAGATCCAGAGTTCCCTAACAGGGCTATCCTTGTTCTCACATAAAATGCCTGAGGACATGACGAACCCTCTACCCCCTCTGGCTCCTTCCTTGCTTCAGGCAGTTGGAAGGCTTAGCAGCCACCTCTGGAACAGCAGCCAACTTTCCCTTCAGATTTCAATGAAACAAGAGATCCAGAGGTCTGGGGAGATGACCATTGAGAGCTGGATTTTCAAAATAGGCTCCTTAAGCTAGGTATGGCAGTGGCTGCCTGTAAGCGCAGAGCTGGAGCAGTGGAGACAGACAGATCCCAAGGGTCTGCTGGACAGCCAATCTAGGCCGAGTGGACACACACACACACACACACACACACACACACACACACACACACGCGCGCGCGCTCCACATATTTAAACAGTACATCTGAAGCTGAGTGTGGTGGTACACATCCATAATCCCATTCTCAGCAGGCAAAGGAATATAAACTCAGGCCATAGTGAAACCCTGTCTGAAAGCAAACAAAGTTACAATCTGGCAAACTAGAAATTTGTCTCTTTACTTGTAAAGCTGGTACCACAATCAAGATGGAGATTATACATATCCCTGAAAGTTTCCTCATAGAACACTTTTGTCCCTCTCTTCAACCTTGCTCCTCCCCAGATCATGACTAGGTTGCTTTATATCACTCTACTTGGTTTATATTTTCTAAGCTTCTATGTGAGTAAGACCATCTTGGTTTTTTATCTCAGTTGCTTTCTATGAATCTCTTGAGGCCACTTGTTGGTCCACTGTCTTGCTTGTTGAATGGGCATACCACAATCTTGTTAGTCCATTGTTTTGCTTGTTGAATGGGCATACCACAATCTTGTTAGTCCATTGTTTTGCTTGTTGAATGGGCATACCACAATGTATTTACCCTTTCCTCTGTTGATGGTCATTGGTCTCAGGTTTTGACTATTTAAAACTAAGTTGTTTCTACTTAGAGTACAGATCTTTGTGGACATGTGCTCTCATTTCTGTTAGGAACTATCCAGTGGAGTGGCTTTAGGCCATCCTTGGTCAGTGTACATTTAATAAATAAGGAAGCTGGTTTCCATACGGGTGGACCACTTTCCAGCCCCACGCCCAGTCACTCCCCATTCTGAGTAACAACAATTAGGTCAAATTTTATTTCTCCCCTTCCCTCTTTCTCTTCCCTATTCGATTCCCCTCCCTTGCTTCTTCCCTTCCCTCCCTTCATTTTCTTCTCTTGTCCTTCCTTCCCATTTAGATGAAGTTCAATTTCTCAATTTTCCTTCATTAATTAGAGTTTTGTGTGTTACATCTTTAAAACTTTTGCCAATTCAAGATCACTAAGCTTTTCTGTTTTTCCTCAGATGTTTTTCTTTTTCTTTTTTTAAAGATTTATTTATTTCATGTATATGAGTATGCCATAGCTATCTTCAGACACACCAGAAGAGGGCATCGGATCCCATTACAGATGGCTGTGAGCCACTATGTGGTTGCTAGGAATTGAACTCAGGACCTCTGGAAGAGCAGCCAGTGCTCTTAACCGCTGAGCCGTCTCTCCAGCCCCATAGATGTTTTGCTAACTGTGCTCACACTGCTGTCTATGGTCCACCTAGAGACGAGGCCTATGTGTGATAAGAGCAGGGTCTTATTGTGTAGCCCAGGTTAGTCTTGAACTTGTAATCCTCCTGCTCCATCCCTCCAAGGGACAGAATTACAGAAGTGTACTGTCCAACCTAGTGCGTTTTGGTATAGGTACATCCAACTACTCTTGAGCCATTTGTGTATTTATTTATTTTTAAAGGTTTATTTCATTCTGTATTCGTGTGTGTGTGTGTGTGTGTGTGTGTGTGTGTGTGTGTGTGTGTGTGTAAACACACATGAGTTCAGGGCATGAGAAAGTCAAGAGGAAGGTATCATACTCTCTAGAGCTGAAGTTCCAGGTGCTTGTGTGCTCCCCAATGGGCATGCTGGGAACCACACTCGGGTCCTCTGCAAGAGCAATAAGCCCTCTTTAACTGCTGAGCCATTTCTCCAGCACTGGTTCTCTACTCAAAACTATTAATTTAGGGTGGAAAACTAGCTGGAAGTCTGACGAGGGTTCATGAGTAAATGGAGTGCGAGGCACTCTAGTTAAGTGATTGTGAAACACCAGAACTTGAGCGTACAGAAAGACAAGATGTACCTGACGCTGTGCTGGCCCAGCAGCTTGTCCAGGGTGACAGGAATTGAAGGGCTGATGGGGGAAGATGAAGGGAGACTAAATCAATACACACAAGGATGCATCTTGGTGCCACCACTGTCTGACTGGCAGAACTGCGTTTATACCAACAGAATTCTATTGCCCAGGGTCATAGCTGTAACCAAGTGGGTGGTACTCTTGCCTAAGGGGCACAAACCCTGGGTTCAATCCCCAGCACTTGTTAACTGACAAGACTATGTGGCCTTGAATGAGCCTCAGCTTCCTCTTCTAGACCAGAAAGGCTACAAACAATTTCTATCTAACGGAGCTTTGGTGGAAACCCAGCCAGGTGTCGGGGATGGCGTGATGACCTGCCCCAGAACACACTCTCAGTAAATGTTAGCTCTCCCTCCTCGCAGCTGCTTTGATTACTCCTTGTGTGTGAGGGACAGGATTGCCCACTGAATGACCCCAGAGGTTCTATCCTGGTTGCCAGGCAACAGGCTACCTGAGCGTGCGCTCTCTCCTCCTCCTCCATCAAGAGGGAGAGTGTATGGGACTTGAACTTTTCCTAAGGCCTGGGGTGCTTGAAGCTGACATTCCAGGGCTGTTCCTGGAATAGCTGGCTCCTGAGCCTGGCTCTTTATAAGGCAAGTGCTTATCCTTACCATAAAGCACACAGACGTAAGGGCGTGGCTCTTGGTGCTCGGTGGGAGGGGTGGGAACGTGGGGTTTTGATGCTCACACAACAAGTTGAGGTGTTAACGTTCAGCAGCTTGCCTTACACCCTAAGCTGGGTTCACACTACTCTCCAGGTCATGTCCCCTGCCTTCTGGGTCTGAATGTGCTCTCTGCCATGGTGTCAGCGCCTCCTGGGGTTTCAGACCCCTGCGCAGCCAACTCCTACCCATACCTGACACTATATTCCTGTGCCAAGCTTCAGATAGACACCTAGGACCCAGGATCTTGAACCAAACTGAATTAGCTTGGGGGTTTCTTCCTCTCTAATCAAGAAAACAAAAGAAATGGAAAAAATCTTAGATCTTCTTCCTCTTATTGCCTTGGTAACGTGTTTGGTTTTTTCCCCTTTAGATGATAGTTGTTAGTGGTAGAGTGTGAAGTGTATTGCCATTGGGCAAGTGTGTGCAGAGGCTAGAGGAGGGCTAGTGTCAAGGGACGAAGTGTTCTGCTCTACCATTCCTGGCTGCCTTTCCTTCCTACACGGTCTCTCCCTTAGCATGGAGCCAGGCCAGTGGCCAGCAAGCCCTGGTGACTCTCCTGTTTCTGCCTCGGTGCTGGATGACAGGCAGGTATGTCCAATCCCATCGTGTGTATAGGTGCTGACACTCACTGAGCCACCTCTCTAGCCCCACCCTGGGGGCTTTTTACTGCCATCTATCTTGCTACCAGTCCCCAAGTCTAAGGGTCTCCAGGACTCTTTCTTCTTCTAAGGCAGCCAGCTGGTCCCAGCCTCACAGACACACTACGCTGCCCCTCTGCCCTCCCTGGCTCAACCTTTCTTCTCTACCAGGGTCAATGTCACAGGTGTTTTTCCTCCTCTCTGCCTGTCCTGTCCAGGTATTTTCTCTGCACCTCTGAACTCCCTTTGTGCCTCCCCATTACCAACTGGGTATATATAACTCACAGTGGTATTTGAGTCTCTTCATGAGTAGTGTGTGTGTGTGTGTGTACAAATGTGTGTGTGTGGCACACACGTATAGGTGTGCATGAATGTATAGGTCAGATGTCAACTCAGGTCCACCTTGTGTTTAAGACAGAATCTCTCACTGGCCTAGAGCTTGCCAAACAGGCCGGCTGGCAAGTGAAGCCCAGGTGTCCTGTATCTACTTCCCCAGCACCGGAGTAAGAAGCATGTCACAGCGCACCTGGCCTTCTCTCATAGGCTCTGGGGCTTTAACTTACATCCTTGTCCTTGCTACATGAAGAGGTTCCTGACTCAGCCATCCCTCCAACCCAGACGTTCCTTCCTGAGGTCCTGCTGCTGCCTCTGCTCCCCTCTCTGCATTCCTGGTGCAGTCGGTTGGGTGATTCAAACTGTCTTATCTATCCTAGCTTCCCCAGTGCTGCTGGGGGCTGTCTCCTCCACTGCAAACACTCTGCCAAACCACCCGTCTTGTCAAAACCCTCCCAGTCCATCAAGCTCCCCCAGCTGTCACTCTCTCCCGAAATCCCCCCCCACACACACACACACACATCCTGAGAGCAGAGCAGCACCTGGTTTCTGGCATTTGTTACATTGTACTGTTTCATCACCATGCAAACACATGTGATTCTCTTCCTAATTAGACCCTCTAAAGGTCAAGGGCCACTGGTTAGCAGCTGTTACGCAAAGTGTGCCAGGTCTGTCCTTGGACGTGACTGTTGGCATCAGGAGCGCCAAACCGAAGATGTTGCACGCAGGTGACGTCACCCAGGCGACAGTGTGACCCACCCACCTGTTGCTAAGGCAACAGCCACCATATTCCCAGAATTCACCTTGACCTACTGCCCACCTTTACCTGTGGCTATGTCATGCCACGTCACTTTCCATATATATTGGAGGATCTCTCTCCCTCTCTCTCTCTTTTTCCCCCTTCTTCCCTTCTCTCTCCTCGCTGCTACCTTGTCCCCTCCCCCAATAAAACCCCCACGTGGAACTGTTTGGCTTGGTGTGGTTTTGGAACGTGCGACCGTCTCCACTGCAGCCCATACCGGACTCGTATCAGCAATTATTTATACAACAGTGACTGTTGACTGAATTAAGAAAAGCCAGATTTACCTGGAAGAGAGGACACTGAGGACAAATGGGCCAGAGGCTTCCATGTCTGTACAGCTGTTTATTGGGACAATCAGTATGTCCCCACCCCGGAGGAAGCACTCAGAGCGTTGTTCCACTCTTCTGAACTACATCTGACTTCTCAGCCCTGGGACCACAAGCACATGACACTATCCCAGCTTTTTCACCAGGATTCTGGGGGTTGACTCTTGTCCTTATGCTTACTTACAATGTGAGCACTCGACTGGCTGAGCCATCTCTCCAGGCAGCAGTTCCCTCTGAAGGGCCCTGATGCTCGCCCAGGGAGAGCCATTCCTGAGGAGGATTCCCTTCCAGCTCTCTCCAAGGCTTGAGTGATTCTCCCTTTCCTGCCTTGGGTCTCCTCTCTCAGCCTCTGGCTGTGGAAGTACCAGGCTCCCCTATCACTGTGGGTCACTAGCAAGATCGAGCTGGGTGTTTGCTGCCATCTAGTGAAGGAAATGTGCGTAGTTCAACCTCTGGCTGGAGCCCACGCCTGCCTCCAGAGGTGGCTCTAGAAACCCATTTGGGCCGGTGTAGGTGTCAGCAGACATATGTAAGGGGAACTGAAGGGAAGATTGGACTTTTCCAGTAGAGTTTCACTTGATATATAAATTGCACTAATATACATGCCCAGGAGACGGCCAACAGAAAACAAACTCAACAGTATTTCGTAGATTTTTTTAAAAATTATATTGCTTTGTTTGGACATTCATCTTACTGATCTTTGATTTGTATGTTTCCCAATTTTGTGTTTTTATGAGTTTTGTGTGTGCGCCCATGTGTGTATGTGTAGCACATGTGTACATGTGTGTGGCATGCGTGCATATGCACACATGCATTTACCTGTTTCTCTGTATATTTCATTTTCATTTTTTGTCTTCTGTTTTAGAGACAGACAGACAGACAGAGGGGTTGGATGAACGAGAAGGTTGTAAGAATCTGAGAGGGGATGAGAAAGGAGGAAGTATGAATATACTGTAGGAATATATCATAGGAAAAAATGACTTTCAATTAAGAAGGAGAATCCTTGGTAGGAATCTATAAAGGTCTCACCCCCAAGTAGCTTCCACACGAGGATCTATAAGGGCACACATTATTTAGCCTGCCCCATCTGTTACCACCCAGACCCAAAGGAGAGAACGTCATTGTGACTTTAAAACTGGCAACTCCCTCGAGGTCTTTACAATCCTGCATGGGACTCATCATGGCTCACCCCAAAAGATCCCTGGTCCCACAAGCACCTCCTTCCTCTTTCTGTCAAGGCACCAGGGGTTAGTCTGTTTCTGTCGCTGTGATAAATGCCAAAACAACTCGGGGAGCAAAGGGTTTATTTCAGCTTGTACTTCCAGGCAACAATCCATGGCTGAAGGGAATGAAGGCAGGAACCTGGAGGCAGGAACTGAAGCAGAGACATCGGAGAAGTGCTGTCTGCTGGCTTCCTCTCCAGCTCATGCTTGACTAGCTTCTTATATACCCAGGCCCTCTTTCCTAGGAATGGTGCCGCCCACAGTGGGTTGGGCCCTCCCACATCAATCATCATCCATACAGCTCCACACAGATGTGGCCACAGAGCAATCTGATGGAGGTAATTCTTCAACCAAAGTTCCCTCCCCCAAAGCATCTCTAGGTATGTCAAGTCAGCTATAAAATCGAGCCAGCACACCCTCTCTCTAGGGAGCTGGGATTACGGGTGGGCTGCTGCCCAGACATGATAGTCCCAGGTTCTCATACTGCTCAGCACATTCCCAACTGAGCCAGCCCCAGCCCTGCTGTAACCCTGCAGGTGTTTTACCCAGAGTCAAGCAGACTTCTTGCTGGATCCAGGATATGGTGGCTGGAGCCAGTCCGGGCTGGCTCTTGAACATTTAAAACACCCACTTCTTCCCATCTCATCCTTCATTTCTGTGTTTGTGGCTTGGAACCAGTGTGGTGGGGACATTCATGTCACAGAAATCTGTGACACTGAGACACAACACAAAGAGCCAACTGCTAACCATCTTCCTGACAGATGACTGGCTCTTGGCTACATCAAACTGCCGCTCACACAACCACCAAGCAAGAGGTGGTTGTCTCAATGAAATGCAAACTTCTTTTATCTATTTATTTGTTAAACACCTGGGACAGAGCTCGAGCTTCTGAAAGTCGGGGTGCTAACTGACAAATCATGCTTTCAGGTTTGAGCTGTACGTACACCCAAATCCATGATGCTTGTAGAAACCCTGCAACAGGCTATTTACTTACTGTAGGGCTTTGACTTCTCACTTAACATGCAAAGGAGCTACGTGTGGCAGGTCACCTACTTAAACACTGAACAGACATGCTGGGAATGTACTGAGAACACACTCTGCAGTTTTCAGGTGATCATTCCTTCTTGTTTCTTATCTTTACATGATTTGAACTGCCCTTCAGGCCTTCCGTTACTGTGGGTGTCCTTTGCAGTCCTTTCTACATTAAATATTCTTGAGAATCATTTAAAAAATGGACACCACCCTATCACCTCTTTCCCCCAAGAAAACAAGTAGAACTGCCTGTTCGGTGAGTCCGAGGCCT
Organism: Uromys caudimaculatus; assembly: GCA_028551405.1. NCBI lineage: Eukaryota > Metazoa > Chordata > Mammalia > Rodentia > Muridae > Uromys > Uromys caudimaculatus. The sequence goes on along the minus strand of CM052706.1, from coordinate 4,240,231 downwards.
GTTCGCCAGAGGCCGGAGGCTAAGCTGGGAGGGAGGCTAGGAGGTAGGGTGGAGGTGAGGGTTCAGTCATAGTGAACCTTGCCCTTGCCCACATCCAAGTCTCCATTGCAAAGCATCTGGAGGGATGAACTTGACCTGTCTTTGAGCCTCAGCTTGATCATTTTCTCCACGTGTTTCCGGTAGGCCCTCTGGATGACGGCAGCACATTTCTCCTCCTCCTTCCTCTTGGTGGTGGTGACTATGGGCTCGTACAACTTCTTGAAAGGATTGGCCTCCATGAACTTCTCCTCCATCATGGCTTTCATGGTATCCAAGCCACTGGAGTTCCCGAGGACCCTGGTGGTGAAAGCAAAGAGAACATCCATGCAATGGAGGCGGTCGCCAGTCACCATGGGCAAGTCCATCATGAGAAACTGAAACTTGTTAGGCTTGGCCACGCGCAGTGGCTCAGGCAGGGCGTCGGCAAAGTCAGAGAGGGCGGAGTACCGGATGAACTGCGTCGCTTCCGGGTCAAACTTCTCCCAGATCTCATAGAAGATTTCAAAGTCGTCTTCCCCCAGGGGGTCCTCGCTCTCCTCCGTGGCTGTGTTGAAGTTCTCTAGGATCACAGCTATGTACATGTTGACCACGATGAGGAAGGAGATGATGATGTAGGTGACGAAGTAGACAATGGCGATCCGCGGCTGCTGGCAGCTGTCTGGGGAGGAGGAGTTGCAGTGGGCTTTTGAATCCAGCATGGGGTTGAGGAGAGTATCCCAACCAGCTGAAGTGGTTATCTGGAAGAGACAGAGCATGCTGCCCGAGAAGGTTTCAAAGTTGAAGGTGTCGTCAATCCCAGAGCCCTTCTTCACTTTGGAAAACCAGTTCATCCCAAAGATGGCGTAAATGAACATCACCAGAAAGAGCAGCAGACCAATGTTGAAGAGAGAGGGGAGAGACATCATCAAAGCGAAGAGGAGTGTCCTGATTCCCCGCGCTGCCCGAACCAGCCTGAGGACGCGACCAATCCGAGCCAAGCGGACAATTCTGAAGAGCGTGGGCGGGAAGGGAATGTTGCTTTCCTCCAAGCCTGAAACCAAGGTACCTAGAGAGGGAGGAGCAGTGAATTCCCAACATGCACTCCAGCTTCGAACCCAGTCAGTCTTCCACCTCAGAATCCTGAGGGGGCCAACTTGTTACACACACTTTGTCATTTATACACAAAACTAAGAAATGTCCACTTGTGCTTCAACTTGAAAAATAACCTCTAAGGACCATACAATTTTAGATGGGACTTGATGGGGGGCTGGGATGCATATGCCATTGAAGGTAAGGAAGGAAAATATGGCAGCTTATAAAGGGTTATTATCCGTATGCATTTTCCATTTGGCTATGCATGGGGCAACGCTTGCCATGATTTTTCCCTATTTACTGGGTGCAGATGGAACACAGGCCCCTTTTCCAAATGTTGACTCTTTCAGAGTGCATGGAGACATTTCTCCGGAAGTATGGCGTAAGCCTTGATCGAGGAAAACGTTACGATCTGAGAGTCTTAAGTTTATTAAAAGGGATGAGTGCTTATTCACCTGGGGTTCTGATACAGCCCTCTGTGGTGAGGACAAACTGCGCTGTGTCGAGCTGGAAGGAGGCGGCAGACCTGAGATTTTCCTCTACTCCAGAGATGCCCATTGATCCCTGTTTGCTGTTCTGCTCATCCTGAGGACCCCTAGGGTCTCATGAAGCTCACACATGTTCTCTGCTGTGGACACCTCAGAAATGGTGTCTCAGAGCTTTGCGCAAACTGATGAATATTTGGGCCCAAAATGTCACCCTGTTTTCTCATGGCTTGCCCAGCAGGCAAGTGCTATGAGGTGTTAAGGCAATTTACATTTTGGCCCAAATATTATAGAATGGCTGGAACCTGCTTGCCTTGTGTAGGCATGGTCTTCCCCTTGCTCTGAGGTCATTAGGGATCACGGCGGTGAAAACGCTTTTGCCAGTCTCCTAATGACTACAGAGAACTCACTTGCTAAACCTCATCGTCTTGACTGTGTAAATGGTGTAAGCTGGTTGGGCAGACGGTCCTAGCAAGGATGGTGCTCACTCAGCAATACCTCCCCTCTGGGCTTAGCCTTAATTCTGGACTAATAGGGCCTGTATGAATCTGCCTTTTCTCTGAGTGCAGCTTTTGGTTTTCTGTGAACCACATGACTTGGTACTCAACTAAAATGAGTAACTCCTACTTGTCAATTAGACGGCTAACTCCTAGATTCCTGCCCCACGCTCATTTGGCATTACGGTGAAAACTCAAGGGAGAACTTGGGCCAACTGTAGAGACCAGGCGCTGGACGTGCACACATAAAGGCACTTGGCGCTCTGCACAGTAGAGAACAGCATTCGGCTTCTTATGAAGGTTTTGTCCTGTGTTGGAGTAAAGTTTCTAGCAGCATATGTGATTTCCATCACCTAGAAGCTGTTAGAAGGATCCCAGAGATAGTTCTAGAAGCCACACAATGCCCAGCACATCCCAGAATGGGTGATGGAATGATGACCCTCTTCACTTATGGGAGGAGGGGCTCATGGCGCTCCCTTTGGCGCAGGGAGGTTCCCGACTCATCTGTCCACCATTCTCTAACCTCTATTGACATTAATTCATCAGAACTTGGGGTCAGGACTAATTAATAAGGATCATAGGTCTATTTTGCTGCCAACATATAAGCCTATTTAAACTATCTACATAAACCTCACAGCTTAGAACCCAAGCAGACTCCCTGACACAACCTGCATTATTTGATATTGAGAGAATCCACTCAGGTCTAAACCTGTGACACAGCCTTTCTGAGATGGGATGAAGCCTCCATTTGTAAAAATCAGTTTTCCTTGTCTTCATTGCTTTCTGAACTACGAGAAAGACTCTTGGACCTTCCTGCACCATGTGAAAGACGAAGTCGGACGTGACAGCACACACCTATAATCCCAGCACTCAGGAGGCTGAAGTTGGAAGTTGAAATGAGTTTGACCCAGCCTAGGCTGTAGGATGAATTCCAGGTCAACCTACACTAGAGTGACCCCATCTTAACATTCCTCCTCAGAAATAGAGGGAAAAAATCAAACCAATAGATTAGTTACAATCAAATTTCAAGGACCCAAATAAACTCTAATGTCTCAGTCATGAATAGGTATAATATTTAACATGCATAAGGCTGAGTTTTGATTCTCAGCACCAAAAAAAGAGGAAAAAAGAAAGGAAGGAAGGAAGGAAGGAAGGAAGGAAGGAAGGAAGGAAGGAAGGAAGGAAGGAAGGGCTAGAGAGATGGCCCAGAGATGAAGAACATGAACTGCTGTTGTAATGCACTTAGTTTGGTCACCAGCACCCACAACAGGTGGGGGCCTGTAACGCCAGCTCTAGAGGTTCAATATCTTTGGTTCTGGTCAATTTGGTCATCCATACACATAATTTTTAAATGATAAAAATAAAAATTTTCCAAAAAAAGAAAGAAAGAAAGAAAGAAAAAGAAAACAGAAGAAAGGAATTAAGTGTATGCTAATAACTCTTTCTCCCATCAGCTCTAGGCTTGATGCAGCAGGACTGTAGCTATGGAAAATCCACTGGTTATAGAAAGAGGTTTGCCAGTGAGTGGGGTCAGAGCATCTGAGACACATGCAGCCCATACCCTGGTCCAAGTAAATACCAGACTCAGGGTAAGGAGTAGGTACTGCTTCTCATGGGAGGCAGTCTTGATAACTCAGTGGGAAGCAAGGGAGCCCCAGCAATGAGTCCTGGTTCAACAGCTGCTCTGGTACCCTTGTGGGTTTTGGACATAGGCATCAATGTCAGTACTAAAGGCCAAGCTCCTAAAACCACAAATGGCCCATGGGGGCTCACAGTGGCTCGTGAAAGGTAAGATTCCCATTTGGACACTGGAGATGCCAGGAACCACCACAACAAATGTTAATGAAGATACTTTGTTTCTCTGCACTGAGCAAGCAAATCAGTCAAGAGCCTGGAAATCACCACCTTGTGGCAACGTCCCAACAGAGCATGGCATCCGCAGCCCCCTACCGCGGGTTTCCAGATGCTACATTAAGCCTAATCTGTTGCTTTGTGGAGAAACTTGATACACTTCCAAATGATTATCTTTAGGGTTTACTTCTGCCTCTTCTGGAAAGCCCTGGCTACTGGTTTTACTTACTAATGATGGAAAGAACCACGACCACACAATCAAATAAGTTCCAGCCATTGGTGAAGTAGTGTTGCCTCAAAGCAAAGACTTTGATGAGACACTCTGCAGTAAAGATGGCCACGAAGGCTATGTTGAGGATATCAAAGATTTTCTTCACATCTTTGGATTGGCCGTCAGATTCAGCCATCATGATAATCATATTTAGGACAATAAGACCGAGAATGATGACGTCAAAGGCCTGACTTGTGACCAGGTCAAACACAAAGGCTTGACATTTGTTCTGAGGAGGAAAAAGAAAGAAAATTATGTCATTAAGATAACAAAATGTGTTTTCTGTTAAAATAAAGGCAATTCCTTGAAATATACACAAGATCCCATCAAAGCACAAGAAATTCTCATAGCTTCCCATTGTAGCTGGGTAACCGTTTTATGTGCTTAGACTTGTACTTTCACTTCTACTTTAAAATAAAAACATAAATCAAAAACATCTCCTGTAACAGCACAATTTTGATGTGTTTGATCACCAGTGAGGCTGAGCTAAAACGGCTCACATATGCTTCAACAATATAAAGATGGCCCTTGGTGTCTGCATCTGCGTTTACCCAAGAGGTGGACACAGAGAGCATCTACTTATCTTGGGCAAAATGGAACAGACATCTCCAAGTCCCTGTTTACCAGTTCAGAATAATTGGAATGTCAGCAAAACTCCACAGTCACACAAATCTTACATGTCAGTCTTTAATTCTAGTTGAAATAGGCTAGAAAAACAACCCGGCCCGGCAATTATTAAAGATGGAGAACTGATTGCTTCATAGTATGACTGGGGATGAAGTTGAGCATTGACTCCCTTTTTTTTAAGTTTAAAATTTTTTAAAGTCTATTTTTGTTGGGTGTAATGATGCATGTCTTTAATCCAAGCACATGAGAAACAGAGGCAGGGGAATCTCTGTGAGTTCAAGGTGGCCTGGTCTACAAAGTGAGTTTGAGGCCACCAGAGCCATCTAATGAGACTCTGTGTTAGGAGAAAATTAAATGTATTGGTCAGACTCTCAGTAATGAACATACATGTCTAATTTTCCTGAAGACTTGGGTGCATCTTGGTTTTTTAAGTTCTAAGAAAAATACATACACACACACACACACACACACACACACACACACACACATATTCTCTCTGCTCTGGTGGATCTGATGCCCACTTCTGGCCACTAAAAGCACTGCACTTTCGTGGATATACACACACAAAGGTGCACATACACAAATACTTTAAAACAGTAAAAAGAATACTTCCTTTAAAAGTTAACAGGAGGCTTTTTAGAAACCCGCGCCCTCAGATCATGCATCCTGCATGTGTGCTTAGAGTCAGTTGCTCTCACCAGGGGCCTTGGGATGGGCTTTTGAGGTTTCTTGGTTCCTAACTTTTTCATTGCATTGTAATATTTCTTCTGTTCTTCTGTCATAAAAATGTCTTGGCCACCTAAGTGCATGGAGAGAAATGGACAATTAGCTTCTTCTACCATCTTTGCAAATCAAGTCCTGAATTTTTAGTAACAATTTTAAAGTTACATGTCACTTTTATCAATAGTTCCTCTTCTAAAGGAGCTTGAAAGAACCTGGACTCTGGGACCAGAAGGAAAATTGATTTTAAGATCAGGGATAAAAGAGGGATAAGGTCATATCAGTCAGTTATGGCTCACTTCTTAGAACACACAGATCACACATTTTAATGGACATCCTACAGAATCTTTGTAAAAACTAAATACACTTCAGGCTGCATAACTTAAACCATAATAGACCTATAATAAAAATTAGCAATGGAAATATTAGACTAAAATCCCATAGCCGAGCAAGAAGACCCACAAGAGGAGGTTAAAAGAGGGAAGAAGAGAGGGCCAAAGGGCATTATATATATATGTATGTACACACGTATGAACATGCTAGTTAACATAAAACCCACAATTAACTAATATGCATGAACGAATGGGCAAGATTTAAAAAAGACAGAAAATACTATATAACAACACTAAAATTACCTAAGTAACTAATGTCACATTACTAATAAAAGTTAATTAAAACATTCCCAGAACAAATCTTAAGAAGAAACATATGAGTTTTAAATATTTTCACTAGTAATAAGAAAAACATGGAACAAAAAAAATCTAGAAATATCAGATAAAATAGAACAGAATTCTTTAGAGATCTGCCGCTGGACTTTTACAGAAGTTTGAAAAAAGAAAAAAGAGAGGCTCCAGGCTCTGAAAATTAAGAGATCAGAAACAAAATGATAAGTTAGTCCCAAAGGCACTGCTGGAAGCTGGAAGGATGGCTCAGTGGTTAACACTGGCTCTTCCAGAGGACCCAAGCTTGGCTCCCAGCATCCACAGCATATGTAACTCCAGTTCCCAGGGATCTCATGCCCTCTTCTGGCCTATTCAGGCACTGCATTCATGTGTGCCCAGCTCCCCCCCACACACACACACAATGACATCTTTTTCAAAAGGAAAGTGTCCCTTGACAGTCAAATCCAGTAAGAAACACAATGCTCACTAGTAGTAAAGTACTCTTGAGACTGTAATTTTGTAATACGTGTGTTTGGTGTGAAGACAATGAATGGTTGTGGATATTTCAAATATTTATTTTGTTTTGAATCATGTGAACGTAAGTTTGGGTGTGGGTATGTTCATGTGACTGTAGTTTCCTACAGAAGACAGAAAGGGGCATCTAATACCCTGGAACTGGAGTTCAGAAAGGCAGTTATGAGCTGCTCAAGTTAGGTGTTGGGAATCCAGCCTAGGTCCTCTGCAAGAGCAGTGTGGGCTCTTAACTCTGAGCCTCCTCTCCAGTCCCTAACTGTAGAAATTTTAGTCTATTATCAGCCCCCGTGCTCTTGAGACCAGGTTTCTCAAAGTAGAAAGAGAAAGAAGCACATCAGAAGGGCGGGGAGGCACCATTAGATACCTGTTTCTACATCTGCGTTTCCTTGTAGCTTTGAACCTGAAGTAGCTCCCTATGGAAAGACCTAGAAACGACGACAGGCATCTACCAGAGTGTGGTTTGAAAACCTCAGCACTCATTGGTAAACTGGCCAGCAACAGAGGAGGGTTCATCCTAAGCCTGGTCTCCCTGTTGTTGCTCCAGGAACAAAACTGCTGTCAAATAGGAGGGACTTATTTAATTTGGATCCTGATTTGGACCCAAAACGGCAACAGAAAGAAACAGATTTTTAAAATAAAAATTAATAAATCTTTCAGGAAAATTAAACATAGTTGTGTATCTTGTGTTTAAAAAGTTGGTGATCTTGGGTAAAGAACTTAATTGATGTGTCTGCCCGAAGGACTTTAGAAAAACAAGAACAAACCAGTAGAGGGAAAGAGATAAAGTGAATCGTGGCAGAAAGTAATAAAATAGAAAGAGAACAATGCAAAGAATTAAAAAAAAACTAGGACTTTGTTCTTTGAAAAGATAAACAAGACTAAAAATACTCTTAGTCACTATTAGTCTAAGAGAAAAATCCAAATTAATAGTGCTAGTGCCGGGCAGTAGTGGCGCACGCCTTTAATCCCAGCACTCGGGAGGCAGAGGCAGGCGGATTTCTGAGTTCAAGGCCAGCCTGGTCTACAGAGTGAGTTCCAGGACAGCCAGGGCTACACAGAGAAACCCTGTCTCCAAAAACAACAACAACAAAAAAAAGTGCTAGAGACAACAAGGGAGCCTTCCATGTCTACTACATACAGGGCAGGGAGTCACACCCCAAAAACTGCCGAAATGAAACACTTTATTTTGTATACTAACTTAGAAAAACAAAGCCAGACATGGTAGGTAGCTCATACATGCAATCCTGGTACTTGGGAGCTGAGGCAAAAGGATTGTTTATGTGTTTGGTGCCAGCTTGGGTAACACACTGAGTTCCAGGCCAGCCTGCCTCAAAAACAGCAACAACATTGATAGTAATAGTGAGGAGGAGGAGGAGGGGGGGGGGGGAAGGAGGAGGAGGAGAGGAGGGAGGAGGGGGGCAAGGAGGAGGAGGAGAGGAGGGGGAGGAGGAAGAGGAGAGGGGGGAGGAGGAGGGAGATAGCAGCATTAATTAATTCTTAACAAAGAAAATTAAAAAGTATGACAATCAGAATAAGTACAATTTGGTAAATTTGAAGAATTCGTTCCAAGTTCTTCAGGTAATGTAATGACATCTTGGTCATCTTTGAAACCAGCCATGTGGGCAAGCGAGATGGCTCAGCAGGTGAAGGTGCTAGCCACACGAGCCTGGAGACCTTCGTTCAATCCCCAGAACCCACGGAAGAACCGAAGGGGAGAACTGACTCCATGAGGCAGTCCTCTGACTTCTCCATGTTTCATACCCACACATGTGCACGTGCGATGATAATAGATGAAGTTTTAAAGAAGTTTGAAAAGGGCTGGAGAATAGCCTGGGTTTCGTTGTGAAACCCTGACTCAGAAAAATCAAAACAAGCCAGCAGACTCCAAAAAATTAACTCTTCCTGGGACTGCTCTTCATTTTTATGTGATCAAGAACCATTTTGAAATATTTATGAACGAAATGAAACAAATCCTGCAGGAGGGGTCTGTGGGGGCATCGACAGCAGGAGGGCGTTCTTCTGTAATAAATATTATGCTGGGTGCTGGCTATTTTAGGTTCATTCTAGAATGTTCTTGTTCACTTTTTGAAATTTTCCATAATGTAAAAAAATAAAACAAAAGGACGCCACGGTGTGGTGTGCACAAGGCTTTCCAGCAGAGGTTAGGTCGGCACTGCATGGCTGACACCCAAATTGCTGGCATTGATTGCAATCAGGACACGCATTGCAGAGGGGACCCAAAGCCTCTCCTTCCTCTCTGAGCAGCAGACCCAATAAGGCAGTGTCACAACAGCACCAGACTTTCCCAGCAGATGCTGAGGACGGAGGCTGGCAGCAAGGAACCGTTCCGATGAATTAGAAGAGATCGGCAGAATAATACAAACAAGACTTAGCACAACTATAAAAACCAATGACCAAACATTGGGTTGGAAGTGCCTTGTGCTCCTAAAGGAGAGAAAACCAAAAGGCACAAAAACCTCAGGTCTGTCAGGATTTTAAATTTATATATTAATAAAAACCAAGAACTGGGGCAGGGAGGGGTAGTGGGCAGTGCCTGCTGTGCAAGCGTGAGGAGCAGAGTCCCCAGAACTCACACAAAAAGCCAGGGGCAGGACTGGGTACTGGTTAAGTGGGGACTTGCCTAGCATGGACAAGCCATTGGCTTTCATCCTAAGACTGAGGGTGGCAGCACGGGCCTGCAATCCCAGCACTGGGGCGGTAGAGACAGGCAAAATCAGTGAGGTCCAACTTCAGTGAGAGACTCTGCCTCAAAAATATAAGGTGGAGAGACACTGAGGAAGACATGCACACACACATAAACACACAGAGACACACACAAAGAGATACACACAGAAACACACACAGAGACACATACAAGCAGACACACAAGCAGACATACATATAGACACACAAACTCAGACACAGAGACACATACAAACAGACACATAAGCAGACACACACAAGCAGACACACATAAGCAGACACACACAGAGACATACATAGAAATACACACAGATACACACAAGCAGACACACACAGACAGACAGACAGATATAGACACAAACACACGCATGTGCACACAAACACTATGCAAAAAGAAAGTTACAAAATAGACTTAATAGATTGAATATGCATAAGAAAAGAGTGACAACTTATCTTTAAAATAGTCAAAGGATGTAAGTAGATGGTCCTCACTAGTGTTAGGACCACTGGTCTCTAACGCAGCATGTAAGCTGATCTAACACTGACCTGTAACGAGGCAGGCTATGACCACTCATGACTCAGTAAAGGGATATGAAACCGTGGTGTAAACTTCTCCGAATCTGTCTAGGAAAGCGATTGTAAATGCTATGGAGGGGGTGGGGAGGACTCGGACCCAGCCATCCCCAAATCTGGGAAGTGATTGGGCAATACTCTAATGTTTTAGTTACAGGAGGTTATACCAAGAAAATAACCAGAATTTTCAGTGTGCTCATGATTGCTTAAGCCATCGAGAAATGTAGAAATGACTTAAATGGTGACAAAGAGAAGAACATATATTATGTTGTGTTATAGTATATAATTCAGCTCCCCTGGGTGTGTGGTGTGTGTGTGTGTGTGTGTGTGTGTTGTGTGTGTGTGTGTGTGTGTGTGTGTGTGTGTGTGTGTGTGTTCAGGTATGTGCATCCATGTGTGCACAGAGAAAAGGACACCAGGTGTCCTGTTTTATCGCTCTCCGTCTTATTCCCATGAGACAGGGTCTGCCACTGACTGGAGCTAGGCTGGAAGCTAGCAAGTGTGCCCACAGCACTAGAGTTAGAGGCATGAGGAGCCATGCCCAGCTTTTAACATGGGGACTTAGGATTTGAACTCAGGTCTTCATCACTGCACAGCAAGCACTCCTACCCACTGAGTCATCTCCTTAGCCCTGAAAATTCTTACAGCAAAAAAAAAAAAAAAAAAAAAAAAAAAGATTTTACAAAATAGGTTAGGACCAATGAGCTCATACATCCCCAAATTAAAAGTACAAGGTAATCCCAGTGATGCAAAAAATATATATGTACATACACATATATAACCATACACACACACACACACACACACACACACACACATATATAAGAACTTGGAGGCTGCAGAGATAGCTCTGTGATTAAGAGCACTTGTTGCTCTTGCAGAGGACCTAGGTTCAGTTCTCAGCAGCCACATGATGGTCCCCAACCACCTGTAACTCCAGCTCCAGTGGGTCTGACACACTTTCTGTCATCCATGGGCACTGCACACATGAGGCACATAGACATCCAGGCACACCAGCACACATAAAATAAAACAAGGGACTTTGGTTGTTGGGTTTTGTTTTTGTTTTGGGGTTGTTTGTTTGTTTACTGGAGAGGATTATACCAAATTGTGTCAAAATGACGAGGCATTGTCTAAAGTGGTCACCATTTGAAGACAGATGTAGATAGATCTAAAGTTTCTTTTATTTTCCTTAATTTGCAGTGTTAGCCCAGAGCTCCAGTGGCTTTCAGGATCAGGCAAACATTAGATTGTTATAGTGCCTGGGGTGGGAGCCTCCCTAACCTCTCCTCTTCCCAAGCATCTGCCCAAGCAGGTTCAGGAGACCTACTCAGACTGTTGGAACCAGGACGCAATAATCTCAAAGAGAGAAGCCCGTTTCTCTTTATTGTGGTCAAAAAATACTCTTGAGATATTACTGGGCTGTGACAGCTATGCACACATGCTAACCATGCTGGTTGCTATTCTCTTCAGGGCCAATTAGCAGCAGCCTACAACACAACAATAACCAAGACAGAGCTCAAAAACCAAGTGCAGCGGAATCCACATTTCTTGCCTTTTGTTTTGTTTTGTTTTTTTGTTTGTTTTTGGAGACAGCGTTTCTCCATGTAACTCTGGCTGTCCTGGAACTCTCTGGGTAGAACAGGCTGGCCTCAAACTCAGAGAGACCCACCTGCCTCTGCCTCCCAAGTGCTGGGATTAAAGGTGTGCACCACCACCCCTGGTTCTTGCCCTTATCTCTGAGACCACTCTGGTCTTCTCTGGGCTCCCCGGCTGCTCTTGAGCAGAAGGCTGCCGTGAACAACCTTCTTTCTACGTTAGAACCACATTCCCTCCAAGCATTTTCAGAGCCAGTTGAGAGGACCCAGCCAGGTCAGCACGTATACTTATCTTTTTCTGCTGCTGATTGAAGTTGTCAATAATAACACCGATAAAGAGGTTCAGGGTAAAGAATGAGCCAAAGATGATAAAAACCACGAAGTAAAGATACGCGTAGAGATTCGCCTCAAAGTACGGCTGCTCATCTTTCTGTTGGGGACGTTTTTTAATGAGAGAAAGACAGTTACTGAAGGGGAAAAAATCAAGCTGCCCTTGCTGCCTCATTCAGAAGACCAGAGTGGATTTCCCTAGCAAGCTTAACCACATAGCATCCTGCAGGCAGCTGTGCACCTCTGGATGCCCCTTCTTAGGGTCCCTTGCTAAGCTCCAGATGCACACGGTGGGGAGATAGGAGCCAGGAAGTTTGGGCTTTTCTCCCAGACAATGAAGAGCATTTACGGATAAGAAGAAAGGGGGGGAGGGCATGGTGATATTTGTCTTTTGAAAGTCTCCCAAATGTCCGTATGGATTTGCCATTGAGATGAACCCAGCACAGGACACGCCCACCTCAGGCAGAGGGAACTGGGCTTTGCAGCTGTTACACAGCTGTTTCCACCCCTCCGTGATGTCAACATTCTGCCTATGGTTATGTCTCCTCACTTGTGAGATGCATGCCAGTGCCTGGCACACCTTGTGGAAGGTTGATTCTCAAGACACAAGAGTGAACAGGCAGACTAGTAAGTGAGGGGTTAGTTTGTATGTGGACACTAGCTGACGACAAGCATGCGTTCCCAGCTCAGGGCCTGCCTCAAAGCACACACGATCCTGCTCAGCCAGGCTTCTCAATGTATTCGTTTGCTTCTCCATTTCTACTTTCCTTCCTTTTCTTTTAAGTATGTGTACTTTGCATGCATATGTGTCTGCACATGCATGTTCACATGTGTGTGTGTCTGTGTCTCTGTGTGTGTGTTTGCATACATGTGTGTGCACAAGTGAACCATGGCGTGTCTGTGGAGACCAGGACAACTTGCAGGAACTGGTTCTCTCCTTCCACCACGTGGATCAGAGGGAAGGAAGTCGGGTTGTCAGGCTTGATAGCAAATTACCCACTGAGTCTCTGTCCCTCTCTGCCTTAGATGGAGTTTCTCATCTGAAGCCAGAGCTCACCAGGATAGCTCGCCTAGCTAGTCAGCGTGCTCCTGGAATCCCACCTCCACCTTCCAAGCACTAGAATTACAGGCTGGGAGTGTTCCCATGCCAACCCAGCATCTATGTGGCTTCTGGGGATCCAAACTCTGGTCCTCATTCATGCACACATATCATATTACACACATACACAAACAATAAGTTAAAAATTAAACTCTTAAATTGTATATGTGGCATGCATAATTATGAGATTTAAATATTACAATGAATTACAACATTAACATCAATGCTTTCCAGGAATGAGATTTTGTTAATGTACTGAGAATTAAGCTAAGTGATCTGTTGCTATGTACTGTCTACATATAAATGCCAGTTTGTTAGTCTATGATGAAACCCAGTAGCCATGAGGACTCTCCTTCCTCAGTTCTGCATCTCTCCTGTTCCCAGCCTGCCTGTCTGTTGCCCTCACTGCATTTCAGGCATCAATTCTGTAAATTCCCCAATACAGTGACCACACTTGTGTCATGATATGAAACTAACAAAACTCCCCCATTGGTGCCATTCTTGACTCGACTGTCCTGCTCTGTGTAACTCTCTCCTTATCCTTTGGCCAAACCAGACAAGGAATGGGAAACAGACTAGACTGCCAAGAGCATTTCCTAATTTGAGACTCAATTCTGACTTTTTCTTTCACGGAAATTCTACAGTTGGTAGTCATGTCTACTCTCTTAATGCTTCCCCAGTTAAGACATGCAGACTTTGAAAGGTGGTTTCCTCCTGTCTATCACTTGGAGATGTGCCATAGGAAGCTGGAGTAGCTTGCTATGACACTTAGTTTCCGTCAAGTTAACACAAAGTAACGTTACCCGGGAAAAGGGAACCTCAACTGACCATTGCATCTATCAGACTGGCCTGTGGGAAAGTTGTAGGGCGTTCTCCTAATTCCTAACAGATGTAGGGGGACCTATCCCTAGGCAGGTGGACCCAAGCTGTATAAGGGAGGTAGCTGAGCAAGCAAGCCAGGGGAATTGTGCTAGTTTTATGTCATTTTGACACAAGCTAGAGTCACTAAAGAGGCGGAAGCCTCAATTAAGATATTGCCTCCATAAGATAGGGCTGTAGACAAGCTTGTAGGGCACAAGCCATTGTGGGTGGGGCCAGCCCTGGGCTGGGGCTCCTGGGTGCTATAAGAGAGCAGGGTGAGCAAGCCATGAAGAGCAATCCAGTAAGCAGCACTCCTCCATGGCCTCCACATCAGCTCCTGTCTCCAGGATCCTGCCTGGCTTTGGTTTCTGCCTTTGCTTCTTCCCCCAGTGGTGTGATATATAAACCAGACAAACCACTTCCTCCCCATGTTGCTTTTTGTCATGGTATTTCATTTCAGCAATGGTAACCCTAAAGAAGTTAGAGGAAGTGAGCCAGGTTCCCCCCTCCCCCCGTGGTCTCTGCTTCAGTTCTTGCTTCCTGGTTCCTGCCCTGAGCTCCTGCCCTGGTTTCTCTCAATGATAGCCTGTAACCTGTAAGCTTATAAAAAGAAACAAAAAACTCTCCCACCCCCAAGGCACATTGGCCAGTGTTTTATCACAGCAACAGAAACCAGGCTAGGACACATGTGGTTCTTGTTCTGGCCCCATCTCCTACATGAATTTCTTCTCTTGACACACAGAGGAAATATTGGACTCTACAGAATACTGGGGTATCAGACACAGAAAATACATCAGCCATCTCTTTATCAGGCCATGTCCACACCATAATTTTGTCTCCAGAAGAGCAAATAAGGATGTGGAAAAGTGAAGCTGCCAACAGGAAGTTAGGGACCGTCTGCAGGATGTTAGGGGCCGTCTGCAAACTCATAGTATCTCCGGTTTGAGCATAACATTCTAGAACGCAGTGAGACATCAACTCACCCCTCTGGAATCAACAGCTGCATTCATAATGTCCAGCCAGCCCTTATAGGTTGCCTGAAACAGAAGTAGAAATCTCGGACACAGCTGTAGACTTTTTTCATCAACAGAAGCAGGCATGTCACATGAAAGCCTGTCAAGCCCTGTGGGCGGGTGTGTGTAAGCTGACACTCCATCCTGCCCCAGAAAGAGGTCTCAGGAAAGAACAGTGGTGGACATGAGGAGGGGTGGTGTGCCTAATCTCTTCCTTCTTCATTTTCACAAGACTAATGATTTAAAAACAAAATCTACGTCTACACAATAGGTTGCCTGGGAAGAGAGCTATCAGGTATCTTCCTGATAGCACACGTTTATGTGCTACCTGATCAACACCTGGCTGCTGCCGCTTGAAAAGAGAGCTGTTGACAATGTCCTGACCTGCACCAAAGGCTCTCCCTTCTGACAGGTGCTCTGAACAGCAAACAAGGTACCATAGAAGGCAAGCAAGCTGCATAAAACCATGAAAGAGGCGTTACTATGTGTGGTGGCTAATCTTCATTGTCAACCAGACTTGCTCTGAAATCACCCAAGAGACCCTCATCAGGGCATGTGGCGAAGGTGTTTCTGAGGATGTTTAATTGACGGTAGACTCATCTTGAATGTGGCACGCTCCCACAGGCTGGTGAGTAAGATGAAAAAAAGCACCGGCATCTGGCTCTTTCTGCCCACTTCCCTCCCGACTGTAGAGCCAGTGGGACCAGCTTCCTCACCCTCCTGCCCTGCATCTAGACAATTCTCACCACCGTGTCTTCCCCACCATGGTCCCTCAAAGCATGTGCAAAAATAGCCCTGCCTTAAGTTGTGTTTGTCAGGTGCTCTGGTTTGAATGAGACCCCCCCCCCCCAAGCTCCTGTGTTTGAACACCTGATCCCATTTGATGGTGCAGTTGGGGAAGATAACAGAACTTTCAGGAAGTGGAACCTAGCTGGGGGAAGTGTCCCTGGGGGTGGGGTTTGAGGATTTATAACGTGCCTATAGATGCATATAGTGTATAGATGAGAGGCGACAGGCAGCTTCCTGATCCTCCTCGTCCCACCCTGCCTTCCCAGCTGTGATGGACTGCATTCTGTATTTGCTTTAGAGCTATAAGCTAAAATAAAATCTAAGAAAGATTCTTAAAAGAAACTTTCTTCTGGTTGAGTCTTTTATCACAGCAACAGAAAAGTAACTACTGTGCCAGGTGTTTTGTCAAAGAAATGTGAAAAGTAACTAAGTTGGAGACTCCAGGTGAAAAGATTCTGCCCCACCCCCATCCTGGGAACAGGACTTGGATCCAGTCTTGGATCACAGTCCCTATGTTTTTAGTGACTAATCACTCTTCTGAGCTTCCTCCTCCTGGACGCAGACAAACCCACAGCACTTACCACTTGCAGCAGGGCGAGGTAGGCATTTCCCACATTGTCAAAGTTGACATTCGGGACCTTCCACAAGTAATTTCTAATTTCACAATGGTTCCGGTTTGGAACTTCCATATAATCGAAATATTTATTTATGTCTGTCCCGTTAACGCATCTTCCAAACTTCCCAGAAAAAAAATTTACTCCCAGGATACAAAATATGAGCCAGAAAATGAGGCAGACCAGCAAGACGTTGAGAATGGCCGGTATGGCGCTGATGAGGGCATTGACCACAACCTTGGGGAGGCAAATCCAAGGGAAATGTTACAAACATTTTTTCCATCTTCCCAGGGGAGACCCAGTATGCAGGACAGGGCCCTGCATATTAGAATTAGAGTTCTTCTGTCTTTCCGAACATCTCTCTCCAGGCCCGTAATGAGCTCTGCTTTCTGCTCGTGTGCCCACCCAGGATGACCTCAGAAGGCCCTGGGATAAAGACACTAGGCACCTGGGATGTGTCTTTCCCTGGATGCAGATCGCCCATAGTGTCTTCTCACTTCTCACAGTCCAGGCCCTGTTCTGGTTGGGTAGGACCCCAGTGAAGTCTTGACAAAAGACCGAGGGCAGTTAGCTCCTTCCAGTCCTGATAGCTGGGTCCCCACCCATGCACCTGCACACGTACCTTCATTCCTTCAAACTGGGACAGCGCCCGCAGAGGCCTCAGCGCTCGCAGAGTCCGGAAGGACTTCAGGCTTGGTAAGTTCATGAGACTGAGCACAGACACCTGTGGAGAAGCGGCTGTCTAGTATAAATTGGCACTATTTGTAATGTTATCAAATAATGCAAAACTTTCCCCATAATGGCTATCCCAATTAAATTGTTGACAGTAATTAGAGATTTTTGATTTCTGACATTCTTCCCAACACAGGTATCCAGTGAAAAAAATGGTTTTCAGCTGATGAATGAGGCGAACTCTCACTTTAAAATGCATTTTTGTGCTGGCTCGTGAAATGAGTCTGTCATTATTCACACATGCCAGCAACTGGGGGCTTCTCCTGTGAGGCTCTGTCTGTGTCCTTAGCTTACCCTCACCTTCGGCTGTCATTTCCTCATGATTTGTATTATATATTTTATATATTATGGATAGATATTAATATCTTTCAGGGCCACAATAAATTCTACATCCCGGGGTCTAATTTGTCTTTAATTATAATTAAAGCATTGCTAAGAAGAAAACAAAACTTCACCTTTTAGTAGAGTTAGACTTACATATTTTTGTGCTTTATTCCAAAATTATTATAAAAATCATCATGTGGATTCTTTTAAACTTTTTTCCTTTTATTAACTTATTAATTGTGGGAGGGTGGGCACTGTATGGAGTTCAGAGGTCAGAGGAGGACTCGTAGGAGGTCTCTCTCTTCTTCCACCACACAGACTCTGGGGATTGAACTTGGGTCATTGAGTTTGGTGGCAAGCACCTTTACCTGCTGAGCTATTTCGATGGCCCCCCATTGAATGTCATCCTAATTGATTTGTATGTAATCTTGGTGGTTTTAATAAGAATGGCCCTCATAGGCTCATGTAGTTAAATGCTTAGTCACCAGGGAGTAGAACTGTTTGGTAGGAGCAGAAGGATTAGGAGGCGTGGCTTTGTTGGAGGAAGTGTGTCACTGGGGTGGGCTTTGAGGTTTCAAAAACCCATGCCAGACCCAGTCTTGCTCTCTCCCCTGTGGATCAGGACGTAGCTCTCAGCTACTGCTCCAGCACCAGGCCTGCCACTGTGTTCCCAACCATAATAATAATGGACTAAGCCTCTGAAACTGGTAGCAAGCCCTGGTTAAATGTCTTCTCTTATAAAGTTTGCCATGGTCGTGGTGTCTCCTCACAGAGGGAAGACTGGGTCACAAATGAGGAGACTAGAACTTGGCAGGAGGTTACTTGTTTCAGGCACGGAGCTGACTAGCAAGGCTCCATGATACACCTTCCTATAGATGGGGCAGAACTCTGCCGTGATACAGATGTTCTAGGTCACCCACAGTCTGTAAGAAAGCCCAAGGGACTCATCATTCTCACCAAGTTAGACATGGAAACTGTCCTTTAGTGTACAAGCGCCCATCTGGGGTGAGTAGACAGACACTAGTTGTTTTTCCTCAGGAAATGCTAAAGCAACGGTGGGAGTTCTGAGGAGGTGGCTCAGTGGTTAAAGTGCTTTCCCTGCAAGCATGAGGTTCAGAGTTTGGATCCCCAGAACTCATGTAAATGTTGGGTGGGCGTAGTCTTGCACTGGTAATTCTAGCCTCAGAAGGCAGAGAGGCAGGGGATCCTCAGAGCATGCAGAGTAGCTACATCAGTGAGCTCTGGGTTTGATTGAGAGGCCTGCCTGAATAATAAGATGGAAGAGCACTAGATGCTTCCTGACATCAATCTCTGGCTTCCACTGCATGCACACACATGTGTATACATACACACATGTACACACCACTCACATATGAAAATGGAAAAAAGGAAAAGAGTTGGAAGAAGGAAAGATAGAGGATGCCCGAATTTCCTTTGGGTTGGACACAAGCATGGTTCAGAGAGAGAGAGAGGTGGAGGAGGCCATCGTAGAGACAGTGTCAGTGTGTTTACAAAAGGTAAGTATGAGAGGCGGGGCCCACGAGGGCTGGACCACAAGGGCAGACAGATGATGTCAGCAGGAAGTACTGTAACAGTGCTCAGGGTTATTGAGAGCCACCCATATGAGGAAGGAAAAGTCCCCCCTCCTATCCTGCCCCGACCTGAATAGGGCACAGAGACAGTAAACTTACCACCACAATGAGGAAATCAAGCCAGCACCAGACACTGGTGAAATACCTCCGGAATCCAAAGGCCACCCACTTCAGAATCATTTCCAGGAGAAAAATAAATGTGAAAATATTATCGGTGCACTTTAGTAATTTCTTAACTCGGGGCTGGCTGGGGAGATTGACATCTTCAAATATCTGAAAGAACAGAGCATAACCGTAGGCCAGGCTGAATATTTACAGAGCTCCTTGGTTTAGAATTTTTCATATTTTATATGGATAAAAACTAGTCAGTGTCTTGGTGCTAAGGTCTTGCTATAAACAGATGAAGGCAGACCTTTTCCCAATAAAATGGATTGCTTGTTGAATGATATGGAAAAATCCATGTCCATATTTCTGTTGCCCTGGTGATCTCAGGGTCTCTCTTCACTAGCCCTCTATGATGACTGATGTCAAGTTAGCAGGTCTGGAATTACCGAGGTGACACCCCTCTGGGGTGTTTGTGACAGACTGTAGTTGGGGTAACTGAGGTGGGAAGAAATACCCTCACTAGGTCTTTCCACCCCATGGGCTAGGATCTTGAACTAAACAAAGAAGAAAAGCAAATTGAGGGTCACTATATTCTCTCTCTGCTTCATGACTGTGCATGCAATGTGACCGGCTGCCTCATGCTCCTGCTGCTGTGACAGACTGAACCCTCAAAACGAACCCTTTCTCTCTGTAGTGATGAATCTTAATTGTCAACACAGTCTTGGTGTTAACTGTAATCAACACAGCTTTGAATCACCTGGAAAGCGAATCCATGATGGATTGTACAGAGCAGGTTGGCCTGTGGACATGTCTGTAGGGAACAGTCTTGATGACAATCATTAATGAAGGGAGAGCCAGCCCACTGTGGGCGGCACCATTCCCTGGGCAGGGAGGGGATCTGGGATTGTATGTGCAGAGTGGGTACCAAGTAAGTGTGGATGCATTCATTTCTCTCTGCTCTTTACTAAGGCCATAGCCTATTAGGTCTGTGGCCTGTGGTCCTACTAGCTGCATCAAGTTCCTGCTCCAGCTTCTCCACAACGTATTGCAACCTGAAATTATGAGCTGAATAAATCCTTTTTCTTTAAAGTTGCTTTTGTCGAGGCATTTTTATTGTAGCAACAGAAACAAAACTAGAACATTCCCTTAAGTTGCCTCTTTAGAGTGTTTCCACCTCAGTGAGAAAAGTAACTTGTACATCCCTAGACATAAGGTCATCTTCCTACACACTAGACCACCAAGTCATTTTCTGGGCTCCCTAATCCTTTCAATTCTTGCTGAAGGTATCTTTCCAGTTTCCCCAGAAATACCCGTGGCCTCGACCACCACTTTAACCCTCTAGGTCACCTCAGCAACAGCACTCAGTGCCTTTCCATTGCTTCCCCAATTTTATATTCACTCTGTATCTCAGCAAGCCTGGAGTCCTCATCTACCATGACTAACAGCCTCACCCACTCACCACACACACAAACACACACATACACAAACACACACTACATATATACACAAACAAACACATAGATACACAAATGCACACACCACAATACACTCGCACTATAGATGCACACACACATGCCACATGCAAGCCACATCACATATACACACACACACCACTCACACATACACATGACACATACACACCATACACACACATACACAAACACACACACCACACATACACTCACACTATACATGCACACCACACACACACCACGTGCAAGCCACACCACATACACACACACACCACTCACACATAGAAAAACAAATACATATACACACACATACATATACTACGCACACACCTATACAAACACACAACCATATATACACTTACAGTATACATGCACACACACCACACACATACCATACCATACACATACATACACACACACACTACACACACACACACTACAGATAATATCATTTAGTAACTCTTTTGTGACACACTGAAATTGAGAAGCTCTGAACCAAAGCTCTCGGTGCAAATTTCTTAGATTGTCAAATATCCATTAAGTGTGCTGATGGAAATGAGGCCTGATGCTGACCCTTTTCTATGCTACATCTAAACAGCTCCCTCACCCACTGTGTGTGTGTGCACACATGCATACAGCATGCGAGTGTATGTGCATGTGTGTGCATGCACATGCAGGACTGTGGGGAATGAGGTGTGCGCATGTGCACACCTGTGCGTGTGACTCTACAGGGCCTATAGAGTTAGGGTATAATCTATCATTTCAGCCTTCATATAGTAAGGATGAAAGAAATGACAGAGAGAAGGGGGCTTGGAACTAACCTGCCCAAGATACTTAGGAAAATACTGAAAGTGGGCAGAAAACCAGTCCCATTTTAGGGACAAGGTAGGGCCACATCCTGAGGGAAAAAGAATTCAGAAGAATCCAACCAACTCACTCCCACCTACCAATTGAGTTTTGACTAGAAAATAGTCCTTGTGTTGTTAGTAAAATATCTCCCACAGGCTCCTGTATCTGGCTCCCAGCTGCTCTGCCTGGTTTTGGGGGGAGTGTAGTTCTGGAACCACTGGGAGGTTGGGTGAGCTTGAAGGAAGTGTAACTCTTGTAACCCTGAGCCTACACGTTTACAGCATGGCCCCACTTCCTCTTAGCACTCTTTTCTGCCTTCTGACCCCTGGTGTTGTGAACAGCAGCCTTACGTTCCTGCTCCCGAGGCAGACAGACAGCCGTTCCTCACAAAGTTTGGCTGCACCTTGAACTGCGAGCTAAGATACACCTTCCCTAGTTGCGCGTGCCGTGGTTTGGGTCAGAACAAGGTGAAGAGTCATTAGCACAGCTCTGTGTCTTCTCTCTCTTCTTGGTTCCCACTCGGCCTTATGAACTTGGAGGAGCTGACATTCTATGGGAAAGTGTCCTCTTCCTTCAAGGCTGGACTGAGCTCTGAGCTCTGCTTACTACCCTTTAGCCCCTCCTGCTCTGAGCCCATGGCTTAAGACCGTGATCTATAAATAACTGCTGCACCCATTTTCCCATCTGGACTCCATGTTCCTGGAGAGCAGAGACTTGCTTATCTGCATTATCTGTCTGGAGAGGGCAGGCAGATCTGAACAGCATCACGGGCTCACTTTCTCTTCAGAAAGCTAAAAGCTAGCTAAGCAGGTGAGAGAGATGCAACTGAGTTTCAAAGGCTCCCATGTCATACCAGGGCCAAGTTTGAATAAGAGGTTCTTGTTACTGACGTGCAATTGTCCAGACCCAACCTTCTCAGAGTCTAACACCCAGACATCACCTTGGGAACTTCTTACTGATCCAGTGTTTTGGAAGGGGCTTAAGCTCTTTGAACAAGCTTTCCAGTGGTGTTGATGGTGTTGGACCTTAGGCTGTAGGCAGTGGTGATGGTTGGATTTTTCTTATTCTCCTCTCTATGCAAGCGTGTCCAGTGAGACGGGCCATATCTTTCTCCTGGCGTTGTCTACGTGGCACATTCTGAACTGCTCTGCCCAGTCTATACCTGTCTCTCAGAGTGGGAGTGAGGACTCTACCTGCTGCTGGCAGGTCTCTCTGCTTGTGTCTTCTTTCCCTGACACCACAGATCTGTCTGTGGCCTTCTGACAGCCTTCCTGCTGTTTGGCACCATTTCTAAAAATAAAATAAATGCAACCATGGTATGCACGACACGCAAGCATGGAGATGCAATTACCAAAGACTCACAACCGAAGTCCTTCTGGGGAGTTCCGGGGATGGTTCTAGAGAACCCTGCGTTTTTGTGTGAGGAACAATTTCTTGTGTTGTATATGTAGACTTGGGGTTTATGCTGATGCGAGTCCCTGGGGAGCATGTGCCTGTACTCCTGTTCTTTCTCTTAGAGGTCACGTAGATATAAAGCATTAGACGGAAGGCATGGGACTTAAGAACAAGGCATGCCAGTGGCATCTCTGTTTGCTACAAACTAATCTCGAAATGATCTGTCACTCCAAATCAAGGAAGATTCTGTTCACTTAGCATGACCTACAGCAAAAGTTTAGTTTCATGTTTGAGCCTTAAGGGGAGGCACAAGACAGGAGTGAAGGACAGAAAACTGAGGAGAGGGAGGTGAGGAAAAGGGACGGATGTAAGTGACATGGGAAGCAGGAAAGAGGGCAGCGTGGCTGGCAGCAATGAGGAGGGAGCAGAAAGGCACGGAGATTCTGACTCAGACTTATGTGTCTGCCTCAGTGGGATTTACACCACACCTAGACCAAGAAGAATCATGAACAGGATACAGGTCTCCTTGTCCCTTAAGGGGCCACATGTGATGAGAGATGTCAGAGCCACCGGTTTTATCCAGATCTATTCCCAGTGGCCCTTCCTGTAATATCTTGTCTTAGAAAGCAACACCATGATCTTCAGGGAAAGCAAGGGGAGGAATTGTCTGAAGGAGGAAGTATGTGGGCGTATCTAGGAGTCCTCCAGAAATGTGGAGCAGGTGGGCAGGCCAAGTTCAAGGGCTAGACATTAGAAAGAACTTTCAAGAACTGGCCTGAGGTAACCCCTCGACCAGGGGAAGCATCTTCAGAGTGAGAATCTTGGTCTAGGCATTGTGTGAAACCCTGTTTAACAAGGAACCAGCAGGGATATCTCCCTCTGCTACCCTTCCCACAGCCGAGCCACAGTGCAGTGCCCCCAGCTGCCCAGATGCCCAGTCTCCTCTCCAAAAGCGTCCTTTACCAGCGCTCCGCTGCTCAGCACGATGACAAAGATTATGAAGCTCTCAAACCAGCTATGCTTCACAATTTGGTAGCAGGTTTTCCGAATGTTCCACCACAGGACCCAGGCGGACTTTCTCTTGTCTGTTTTGTGGCATAGAAAGTTACAACTGAGGACTGAAAGGAAACATTTGTAGCATTAGTGTGTGCTGCCGATCGGGTTAGCCACCTCGCTTCTCACTCCTCTCCGCTTCCCTTGCCTTGTGAACTGCAGCTTCCTCCGTCAGAGATAGGGGCGGGGCTCTCAGCTCTGCTGGCCAAAAGGAAGCCATGAACAGAGTGCCAGCTCTAAGCCTTGTCTGTTTCCATTTGCCCTGCACCATCTCTCTAAAGGGGATATCCTCAGGTTAGCTCATTGGTTCTCTTCCAAGGATGAGCCACATGCAGCAGAGCCAACTTGCTCAGTTGAGCTCAGGCTAGATAGACCCCCCCACTGATACCATTTCCATGAACAAAGCCATCTGCCCGCAGCAGAGACACCCGGCTGGGTCAACCACTGTGGGGGTCTGCTTATCACTGCATGTCGTCAATGACTTGCAGTTATTAACGGTGCCAAAATTGTGGGGTGGGGAGGTATGTAACATACAAGTAGTGTCCATGGGGTTTCCAGAAATGAGGTGAGGGCTTCCAAGGCTTTGTGGATTCAAGTCACACGTGGAAGAACTTGATCAATTGTAAAGAGGTCTACGAGTAGCCTTTGCTCTCAACGTGCATGCCTTTACCACAGAGTGCAGGGTACATCATGCCTCATTCCCTTCCTCTCCATCCGTTCTGAAAGTGGAGGTCCTAAGGACGCTACATGGTGGCTAACATGCTGGCCCAGCAAGTCCCCAGAAGAGCTTTTTGGATACTCACTCCGTTTATTGGGATATGTGGACGGAGCATACCCAAACCAAGAGTTTTTTGAAATTCCCTCTACTAGAATCTAATTATGCCATGATAGTAGTGATGGAAACGAGGCAGCCACCCAAGCCACAGAGCTACAAAGAACGCAAATCCCATTCAAGTGCTATGTGCAAAACTATGACCACTTACCCTTGGGAAAACATCTGTCTGGTTGCTTTTGGGGGGAAACTGTTTCCTGTAAATTTCTAAATAGATCATTCGGGTCAATTGTGCTGCACTCCGAGAGCACGCTCACCGCATCAGACTTCTGCATGTGAGAACGGAAGGAGGAGACAGTCAGTTGCCAAGATGGCCAAGCCAACCAGGCAGAGGCTTGGAGAAGTAAGGGTGTTAGTACACACCACTCCTGTTGGGACTTTTTGTTAAGTTCTCTACCAACCTTGCTTCAGGGGAGAAGTATCTCATTTCCAGGGCTAAGGAGCAGCAGGGTACACGTGTGCACATTAGCTCAACCCTCCCCGCAATGAATCATAACCCCAATAGGCTGCCAATTAAAGCAGTAGATAATAAGAAAACTACTCTGCTGAGACTAATTTCCAGCTATCCCAACTCAGAATAATAGGTTAGGCCTGTGGCTCTGGCTGACTTAACCCTGTAGGAGACAATCTAGCAATGCCTAGAGACATATATTTTTTTAAATAAAAGGGTGTGTGTGTGTGTGTGTGTGTGTGTGTGTGTGTGTGTGTGTGTGTGTGTGTGTGTGTGTGTGTTCAGGCCAGAGCACACTCTTAGCTGTTATTCCTTAGGATCTGACCATCATGGCTTTTTTGAGATAGAGTCTCTCATTGGCCTGGAGATCACCAAGTGGGTCCGTCTGGCTGACTAGTGAGCCCCAGCCATCTTCCTACTTCTGCCTCCCCAGGGCTGGGATTACAAGCAACCACTACCATGCCTGGCTTTTGCTTGTGGTCTCTGGTGATCAAGCTTAGGTCCTATACTTGCTGCAAGCAATCTACCAAATGGTCTACCTCCCCAGAACTAGAAGACATTTTTAGTTATCACAGCTAGTGGGATACTCCTGATATCTAGTGGGTGGAGGCGGAGGATTACCGGCAGGCATCCTAAAATCCACAGGGAAGCTCACCACAGTGGGCACTTCTCTTGCTCCAAATGTTCATGTAGCCAAACTGAGAGGAGCTGACACATATGCTTGTTTAAGACTCTACCTGGAAGTCATTTCTCCACCCGTTCTGCTCTTGCTCCACAAGCCTATTCTGGAGACTGTGTGCGAAGGAGTCGCAAGCTCCTCCCGACCATACCCTGGGACCTTACCTTTCGAGCACTCGGTACGGTTAAATGCGGATCTTCTTCAGAAAACACTTCCATTTCAACCCCGTGGTCATCTGGGCTGGGGAGCTGCTTGGTCTCTGGAGGGAGGTCACAGGCCTAACACACAGAAGCCCAGAGCGGAGTTAACATTGTTCTGGACAGATCACTTGGCATAAAGCGAGTTTGAATTCTGTCCCTGAAAACCCCAATGTGGAAATATCCTAGGGAAACTACTGAACAGAAGAGACAGGAATGTACTGTAACGTTCTTTAATCACAACAGCATGGTTCTGGTGTAAGACGAGGCCTGTCCAGGTAACTCAGAGATGAAGTGTGTGTGTGTGTGTGTGTGTGTGTGTGTGTGTTTGTATGTCGAGGCCCGAGGTCTTTCTGAATTGTTTTACCACCATACTTTTGAGACAGTCTCTCACCAAACCCAGAGCTTGCCCTTGGCTAGACCGGCTGGGCCTAGATCATCTTCCTCATGATCAAATTACAGGCACTTAGCAGCGTTTTGTTTTAATGTATGCGCTGGGGATCCAAATACTTCACCCACTGAGCCACCTCCCAGCAGCAATATGGAGATTTAAAATATTTTAAAATGCGTCCATTCAACTCAATAGCTAATAAATCACTTAATAAACGATACTGGTACATGTTGCCACAATTTAGTGAAAAGGAAAATTCGCAATTACGTGAATAGACAAAGAGTAAGAAAGATGAAAAGGAATCTTTATCCTTTGAATACAGAGGGTTTCTTAGCAACCCTCACCTGGGATATGGGCCCTGGGCATGCCTCTGCAGGATTGTTAATGCGGGTGGGAAGAGGGCCCACTGTGGGTAGTACCATCCTCTTGGCTGGGATCCTGGACTGTGCGAGCGGAGGGAGCTGAGCAGCAGCAGGCATCATTCCATGCCTCCTGACTGTAGATGTGACATGAACAGCTGCTTCAAGCTCCTGCTACCTCCTCTGTGCCACCATGGTGGGCTATACCTTGAGCTGTGAGCTGAGGTACACCTCCTCCTTTAGTTGCTTTTGTTGGAGCATTGCATCACAGCAACAGAACAGGAAGCTAAGACACAGAGGGAGTGAAAAGCTAGATGGTTTGTATATGCTCAGCCCAGGGAGTGGCACTATTAGAAGGTGTGGCCCTGTTAGAGTGGGTGTGGCCTTGTTGGAGTGGGTGTGGCCCTGTTGGAGTAAGTGTGGCCTAGTTGGAGTGGGTGTGGCCTTGTTAGAGTGGATGTGGCCATGTTGGTATAGGTGTGGCCCTGTGCACATGGGCTTTAAGACCCTCATCCTAGCTGCTTGAAAGCCAGTATTCTGCTAGCAGCCTTCAGATGAAGATGTAGAACTCTCAGCTCCTCCTGCACCATGCCTGCCTGGATGCTGCCATGTTCCTGCCTTGATGATACTGGACTGAACCTCTGAACCTGTAAGCCAGCCCCAATTAAATGTTGTCCTTAAAAGAGTTGCCTTGGTCATGGTGTCTGTTCAGAGCAGTAAAACACGAACTAAGACAGAAGCATAAAGGAAAGAAAGAGCAGCATGTCATAAAAAAACGGAGACTTTGTCGTGGTGATCTGCAAGGACTTCTAAAAACAGCGTGTGGTGGCTAATCCTGGGTATCAACTTGACTACATCAGAACCAGTCATAGTCCACGGGTTACTCCATAGGGGGCTTTCTGACACCTCCTATCATGCTGCAGACACAACACTCATTAACCCCCCTAGGATTAGCCTGGTGTGTCCAAGAACAGATACATATATCCCTGAGCAACACCTAGAACGCGACAGGTGCCAAGTGCCCTGTGGTGACCGCACATTCCAACCACATCTCGTGTGACGTGTGGACCTTCCATACCTGGACTCCAGCACTAGGTTGTGAGGTGGGTGGGGCACCGCATTCACCGCGACATTCCACATCATCCTCTTCCTCTGCAAGTGGGGCCAGCGGAGCCCCGGCCTGCCCGGTGTACAAAGTCATTTCTGAATCGTACTCCTTCCAGGGCCTCGCATCCGGGAGGATCGTGTCTTGATTCTCACCAGCAAGGCTTCCCGTTGCCTCTTTTTGCTTTGGCGAGTTTTGTCTCCTGCATCTCTTGCAACAAAAATTCTGAAGAGCATGCCCCATGAAGGAGAAGGCCCGGCGGAACCGATCCAGGGCTAGCTGCACTTTGGTTTTCCTGGTCTCTCCTTCTGGGTTCCCATCCTTCTCCTCATTGCTGAAGGAATTGAGCAGCAAGGCAATGAAGAGGTTAAGCACCTGAGGTGAGTAATAAGGGAAGTTTAGCAGAGGAAGCGGTGCTTTGAGCTCTTAGAACCACCTTTCCCTCAAAGCCCAACCGAGTCAAATGAGACTTCCGGCTCTGTCCCAACTACACAGGAAGTGGCAAGATGGAGGAAAGAACAGACGAGAGGCACAGAGGGTGCATCCGGAAAGTGTTATACCGAGAGAACCCAGACTCAGGAAGGCTAATACCTCGTGTTCTCTCTCATAAGCAGATCTCACCTCTAAGACTTTTTAAATGAGTGTGTCTGTGGGCGTAAGTGTAGACATCAGTCGTGAAATGGAAAGGAAACTACACGAGAGAGAAAATGGCGACTTTAAAAGGGCAGAGGTAATGATAGATTACATGTGACATAGAAGAAAGGGTCCTACTGGGCTGAGAAGACAAGAGCTTAGTAAGATGGCTCAGCAGTTCAAGTCCCCAGCACCCACATAAATGCCAAGTGGACATGGAAGCCCACCTGGGATTCCAGCCGCAGAGACAGAGCTAGGAAATCTCTGGAGCAGCCAACCAGCCGTATCTGAGCCCTCAAGGATTGACTGAGAGATCCTGCCTCAAAGACCAAGACAGAAGCGTGGTCAAGGATGATTTCAGGGCTTCTACACAGCTCTAACACACACACCCAGGCATACACGTGTGCCTGCATATACAGGTGCCCACACACACATGTGAACCGGTATACACACTCAAGTGACACACCACATACACATGGAAATAAGAAAAAAAACCCTCTGTGTTATGTATATAAATGTCATAATTAGATTTATTATGTTTTGAATACTAATTAATTTTTAATTTAATATCAATTTTTATTTTTCACACCTCTGTGTCTGTGTGTATGTGTCTCTGTGTGTCTGTCTGTGTCTGTGTGTCTGTCTGTGTCTTTATGTGTGTCTGTTTAGTGTGTGCCTGTATGTGTCTATATGTGTGTCTGTGTGTGTTTATGTCTATGTGTGTCTGTGTCTGTGTGTGTCTATATGTGTATCTGTGTGTGTCCATGTCTATGTGTGTGTGTCTGTGTCTATGTCTATGTGTGTCTGTGTCTATATGTGTGTCTGTATATATGTCTGTGTCTATGTGTGTCTGTGTCTGTGTGTGTCTATATGTGTATCTGTGTGTGTGTCCATGTCTATGTGTGTGTGTCTGTGTTTATGTGTGTCTGTGTGTGTCTATATGTGTGCCTGTGTCTATGTGTGTGTGTGTATCCATGTGTTTGTCTGTGTGTGTGTGTATGTGTATCTGTGTCTGTGTGTATCTATATGTGTGTCTGTGTCTATGTGTGGGTCTGTATATATGTCTGTGTCTATGTGTGTCTGTGTCTGTGTGTGTCTATATGTGTGTCTGTGTCTGTGTGTGTCTGGGTAAGTATGGGTGTGCATGCAATGTATACCCAGGTGCTCGCAGAAGGAATCAGAAGCTGGAGCTACAGGTGGTTGTGAGCCGCCTTTTGTGGGGAAGCGTTTGAGGGTATGAATGGATCTATCTAGTCATAGATCTTCAGCTTTACCAGGAGAATTCCTCTCCCTGGACCTTTGCTCAAGTTCTCCTCCATACATCTAAGCCCTTCCTAAATTTTAGATGATCTTCTCAAGTACCACAGTTGTCAGTGGAACCTTTCTCAGGGCTCTCTTCCAACTCCCATTAGTGATGCCCTGGTTTCTGACCCTTGTGATAATTACCAGCTGTGCAGATACCATTTATTAGGCTCATAGGATGAAGCTATCTGTGTGGAGAGTGTCTTATGTCTGCCCCATGATCTCTACTTGTTCCAAGCCTAGGGTTCCTTATGCCTTTCTGCCTTTCCCTCTCTCTCTCTCTCTCTCTCTCTCTCTCTCTCTCTATATATATATATATATATATATATATATATATATATATATATATATCTTCACTGATACGCATCTAATTAGCCTCTCTGTTGATATCTAAGCTGCTAGCTGAAGGCAAAGACCCAAACTGCCTTACCCAATAAGGAAACCCAAGAATAGAAGATGCCTGAAGAAGGAGCAAGGGCCTGTTATAAGTGCAGACAGATTTGTTAGAATCATTGCATGATATTTACAGCTCTAGGAATTACAGACACAAAAAGACACCGAACGGGTAAAGAACCGTTTTTTCCTCTGTGTGCGTGTGCATGTGTTATACGGGGTTCGTGTATAAACCCGAGGTCAACCTTGAATTTTGTTCCTGTTATTTTGATTTTCTTAGCCAATGTTTCTCCTTGGCCAGGAGCTCACCTAGGCTAACCAGCAAGCCTCAGGGATCACCTGCCTTCACATTCCCACTGTCCCATAAGTGCCAGCCACCAGGTGAGGCTCTTTGTTTACATTCATTCTGGGATGAGATTTAGGTCCTTGTGTTTGTGTCAAGCACTTTTCCACGTGAGCTCTATGCCTCTTGTACATATTTTTAAGAATGACAAGTTATCCTGTGTTCCCCCAGTGGGCACCTCTATCTTATCCACCAAAGCAAGTCGTGTGGCCTTGCCTTAGCAGGGCGGCTCTCAACCTGTGGGTCTCGACCCCCACAAGGGTGGCATATCAGATACCCTACATATCAGATATTTACATTACTATTCATAGCAGTAGCAAATTTACAATAGCAATGAAATAATTTTATGGTTGGGAGTCACCACAAACAGGAACTGTATAAAAGGGTCACAGCATTAGGAAGGTTGAGGACAACTGTCTTAGCTAATCACTGATCGGGAGAATGTGATTTTCTTACACCGAGCATCAGGGATGGACCGGCCGAGCAGAGCCAGTAAACAACACAACACATGTCCTGTGTGTTAAAGAGGTTTCGTCTCATACCTTCCTTGGGTCAAATTCAAAATAAAATTACTTTCAGTTTTATTTTTATGTGTATGAGTGTTTTTGCCCGCACATATCTGTTCACAGTGTGCTTGCTTAGTACCTGAGCACTCCTGAAGAGGGCATCAGGGTCCCAGGAACAGGAGTTACAGAAAGCTGTGAGCTGTCATGTAGGTGAGAGGAATTGAACCCAGTTCCTCTGGTGGAGCAGCCAGTGCTCCTAACCAGTGAGCCATCTCTCTGGCCCCACAGAAAGGAGAATTTTAAGATTCAATTGTGTCATACTTTGAATAACAATGCTCACTAGTGAAGTGTTGTTAAGAGACTGAGGAACGCGTAGCTCTAAATCGGACGGACGTGCACATCACACACTGTTTCCATGGCTCCGGATCATTGTGAATAAAGACTTAAGACCCAGAAGCAATGGATGAAGACAACAGGGAACCAGGGCATTATGGTCACAGCCAGGCAACTGCACACACGAACTCACAGCAGTCATGATGGAGTACAGCATCCTGTGCGAACCCCAGCTGGACCAAACCCCAACATGAAGTCCCACCCGTAGCCAAGGAGATTTGTGATTTGTTAGCTGCCATGAGAGGGTCGGTTTCCCTTAAAGATGTCGCTCCTGGTAAATTAGCCACACCTCGATGGAAGACCTTACAACCAAACAGCATCCCAAACAGGACTTGATGGCTGGAGCGGGGGATGAACAAGATCAAAACCCGCTGAGTGAAAGAGAGACCTCGGCAACTCACCACGAGCTTCCCGATCACCATGATCAGCACGAAGACGATGATGCACAGCGGGGAGCCGTCCATCTCTCGCATACATTCCCACATGTTCTCGATCCATTCCCCACAGAGGATGCGGAACACCACCAGGAAGGAGTGGTAGAAGTCGCCCATGTGCCAGCGCCGCCTGCACCGCTCCTGAGAGACGTTGGCGGTCTTGTTGAACTTGGTGCCAAAGAGCCGCATGCCGACCACGGAAAAGATGAAGACCACAATGGTCAGGACCACAGTCAGGTTTCCGAGCGCACCCACGGAGTGGCCAATGATCTTAATGAGCGTGTTCAACGTGGGCCAGGATTTGGCTAACTTGAAGACCCTCAGCTGCGAAAACAGGGAACAAACCAAAGGAAAGTGACGCTTACAGGCGCAGCGAGCTGGTGTAGAAAGCAAATGGCGTCCCTCAACCCCAGCGCAACACCCACCTGCGGCACAGTCACCAGCTTCCGGTCATAAGTACTACTTTTTAATTTAAATCTATTTTTTTCATTTTTTAAAGATATATATATAATTTTAAAGATATATATATATAATTTTAAAGATATATATATATATAAAATTTGCCTGCAAGAGTACAACATCTGCGCAGTACTGGAGGAGGCCAGCAGAGGGAGTCAGGTTCCCTGGTACTGAAGTTACAGACAGCTGTGAGCCACCATGTGAGTGCTAGGAAATGAACCTGAGTCCTCTGGAAGAGCAGCCAGCACTCCTAACTGCTGGGCCGTTTCTCAAGCTCCTATTTAAATCTTTTTAAATGTATATTTATCCATATTTGTGGAAAGAGAGAGACACACACATGGCAGTTATCCTAGTTGGCCTCAGCTGTTCTCGAAGGGTTGTCCAGGTCAGATCGGACCGTGAGGGATTGTCTTGGTTGATGAGTCCATGGTGGACAGCATCACCCCGACACGGCTGGGCTTGTGCTGTGTGAGGAAACTGAACGAACACCAGCCTGTGAGCCAGACACAGAGTGAGCCAGTGTGTCCCTCTAACCTGTGGTGGCTCAGGTCACCAGGCTTGGGAGCAAACACGCTACCCTAACTGAGCAATCCTATCTTTTTATTTTAAAATACAAAATATCTTGTTCTGGGGCTGGAAAGATGGCTCCATAGCATGTACACATGCTGCTCTTATAGAGAAAAGTTCTTGTAGAGATCCCACACTGGGTGGCTGGTACCCAGGGGCTCTGATGCTGGCTTCTGGCTTCCCTAGGCACCTGAACACATGTGACACACATGTAACACACACGCACAGGCATGCACATGCACACACAGACATGCACATGTGATACACACATAAAGCTTCTCAAAATTATTTTTAAGAAAGCAACCTAACTACACAGAGAAATCCTGGCTCAAAAAAAAAAAAAAAAAAAAAAAAAAGGGGAAAGAAAAACAAAAGAAATCAACCTAAACTAGCTGGGCATGGCGGCACATATCAGTAATCCCAGGCCTTGGGAGGAAGATTGAGAATTTGAGGCCAACCTGGGCTACCTAGGGAGGTGGATGAAGACAAATTTTGTCCTGGGGTTAAGATGTGATGAATTAAGGTTTAGTCCAAAATAGTTGTTGAACCTATTCAAGAATTTTGTTTTTCTATTCAGGATGTTAGGTTATACCGTAATAAGAAAGTGGGGAGGGCCAGGTGTGGTGGCACACACATATAACCGCAGCACTGGGAGACAGGCAAGTAGGATCACAGCCAGCCTGGGCTATATAATGAGTGCCAGGCCAGCCTGGGCTACATAGTGAGACCCTGTCTCAGAAAGAAAGGATAGAGAAAGGAGAGAAAGGGATAGGAAGGAGAATGGAACAGGTGAAATGGCTCAGTGGACAAAGGCACTTCCTGACCTGAGTTTGAGCCCCAGGATCCACAGGGTCGGAGAGAGCATCAACTCCCGCAAGGTGTCCTTGACCTCCACTCGTGTAACACTGCGTACGCGTACACATGCACCCACACGCGTGCACACGATAAAAGTACATTTAAAACGTAAAAACGAAACAGAAGAAAGCGCCTTACTACTCTGAAGGAAGCCAGGAAGGAGCGGTTGTTCAGAGACAGTGTGTTGAAGAGCACGTCAGCGAGGCTCAGAAGGGCCACGATGCTGTCAAAGACGTTCCAGCCGTGCCGGAAGTAGTGGTAAGGGTCCAACGCGATGATCTTGAGACACATTTCTGCTATGAAAATTCCAGTGAAAACCTGCAATGAGAAAAAATGACAAGCGGGAGCTAGCTTTGCTTTGGAGGCTCCAGCTTAAGGACAGTCTGGGGACCCACAGTGGCTCTCGTGCATGGTGGCCGAAGCCAACCTACGGTCCAGGCGTGGAGCACACAGGCCCAGGCTCCTCACTGCACTACCAGAGCTGCATCCACCAGGAGGCGCTAAAAGCCAGGTCTGCTGACTGCTGGGGCGGGGGCTGTGCCCCCAAGACCTAGATCCCACCTCCAGACACATTTCTGCTTTAAACTGTTTTTATTCTTAACTTCTTACGTTATCATACAAGGCAATGCGTTGGATAACATACTGACACATGCATGTCATATACTCGTCTTGTTCATCATCCTCCCTGCTGGCCTCCCCCATTCCTCCTGCTCCGTCTTGCTAGCACCCCCTCACCCTAAGAAACTACATAAAACTGGAGAGTTTCCTTATTTTAAAATTTAAATGCATGTATTGCCTTTTCAGTTAGAGAAATGGAACTTTAGAAGAAGATTGGATATTCTGGAAAGATTTTTTCAATCCATTAATCCATTAGCTAATTAGAGTAAAGCATCCACCGACTAATTGTTTGTTGTTTCTGATATATGAGAGACTCAATTTCCCATTAGGGGGGAGAAAACGCCTCCCACAGGAACCGTGAAAGAGTGAGCAATCGTTCAGTTCCACTTTCTCCTTATCTTCAGCTTCCCAGTTTAACCCAGTAAGAACCAGCGACATCTGGGAAGTCCATCCCATCCTTACTCTCTCTTGGGAACAGCCACCTACATCTTCAAGGCTCATCTCTCCTGAGAATTTACCTACACACCAAATCTACATTGTTTTATGACACATGGTGTTCCCAGAACAAAGAGCCATGGAGGTTATTATCGTGGGTCTCTGGAGATGGCTTTTTCTTGGAGGGACAGATGTTGTGAAACAGGGTCTCATGTAGCCCAGGCTAGCACTGAACTTGCTATGTGACCGAGGATAATCTTGAACTTCTGATCCTTCTGCCTGTACCCGCTGAGTGCTGGGATCACAAACATGCATTACCATGCCCAGTTTATGTGGTGGTGCTGTGGATTGAACCCAAGGCTTCATGCACACTACCAACTGAGCTATACCCCAGCCCCGGTCTAGCCTCTTCTCAGTCTTCTCTAACACCCAGAACATTACTTTTAGGATTTTATTGCTTCTCCTACATGGCTAAAGAGACCTATAGAAGGCCCATGGGAAACCATAGATGTGACCTGCTCAGAACTCAGACCCAAACTCGTCTTTTGCCTTTATCCCGTTTACGGAAGCCACGGCTGCAGTTTGGGTTAGGTTACTAGAAATGCTTGCACTTCGGCAGAGCGATGACCCAAAATTCTTTATGCTTCCCAAGAGCCCGAGATTACCCAGTTTCCTATTTTCAGTATGTTTTTTAAGACGTCATCCATGTTGTGGTGTTCCATGGCCAGGAAGACAGTGTTGACGATGATGCAGATGGTGATGACCAGCTCGGTAAAGGGGTCTGTCATGGCGGCCCGCAGGGCCTTCTTTACGCACAGCCACTGGGGGCTACAGTCCCACACCAGGTACTTAGATGCCAAGCTTTTCCCACATGGCAAACAAGGCTCCTGGAATTTTTCATGTTCTGGAAGAGAATGGAAGAATGGTCAGGTGTTTGCTCTGAACCCGCCTGGCTGCTCTCGGTCTCCCTATTTAGCCTCTTCCCTCTTCCCCGGGGTTTCTTTTTTGTGAGACATGGCTGATCAAGCAGGGCACCTACTTGAATAGCCAGGAGGTTTTTCCTGCCAAGCACGGTGCAGAGGAAATGACCTCTGTGTACAGTTAGCATATAGCAAAGGCAAGTACATCAGACAGGGGTCCAGAGGCCAACACGGATGGCTAGGAACCCATGAGAGAGACAGAGGTAAGCTCTGCTTTCTAAGACCATCCATGGCAATGGTTGTAACCATGGCCAAGGGATACCAGGGCTTAGGAGAAGAAAAGGTCAGGTACAGGCAAGAGCAATTGAAGGTACTGTGGCGGTTAATGTTGATTGTCATTTTGGCAGGATTTAAAAATACCAGGGGACAAAAGGGGATAAATGTCTGGGCGTATCTGTGAGGGAATTCCTACATTACTGGGGATGGGAAGACCCACTCTAAATATAGAAGGCACATTTCTCAGGCTGGAGCAACCTATCTCTCTCTCTCTCTCTCTCTCTCTCTCTCTCTCTCTCTCTCTCTCTTTCCTTCTTGACTGTAGCCACAGTGTGACCAACTGCCTGTCATCCCTGCCTCCATGCCCCTCCCCCTGTCATGATGGAGTATGCCCTCAAACTGTGAGCCCAGATAAGCCCTTCCCCCCTTCTTCCTTCGGTTGCTCTGTCATGTTATTTTGTCACTAGTGTTCTGTCAGCTACTTGAGCTCAGGCCCTTAGGTGCCTGTACCCCTGATTTGCTGGGTACCGTTGTAGAGACTCATGCAGGCCAAGAGAG
Source organism: Uromys caudimaculatus (assembly GCA_028551405.1). Classification (NCBI taxonomy): domain Eukaryota; kingdom Metazoa; phylum Chordata; class Mammalia; order Rodentia; family Muridae; genus Uromys; species Uromys caudimaculatus. The sequence continues at coordinate 4,203,666 of CM052706.1, read as the reverse complement.
GCCATGTAATAATTAAAATGAGCAAAAGGCCCCATCTACCCCCAGTCTTTCATGGTCTTGAGTATCTATACTGAAGATACTCAAGCTATACTCAGCTATTTGCTGTCAACCAGGGCTGGCAGAGGGTCTTGGCTGGTCTATATGGTCTTCTTTGTCCCATGCCAGATTCCTGGCTCTAACTTTGAGAAAACATGCTGCCTTGTTGGCTATTGTCATTCAGACATCCTGAGGCTGGCCAGCCAGCCTGCTGTGGGGTGCTGTCTGTGTTCTCAGGCTGAAATCTCTTCCTACGTCTAGCCAACCCACACCCAGGGGCCCACTTTGAGAGAGTATACCTCTCAGGAAGGCCCATTTCACTCAAGCCATGCTCCTGAGATACAGGGAGTCTGTCTTTGCAGCATGGCACAGTGGGGTGGTCCCAGGAAGCTTCCTCTGTGGAGGGCTTCTGGAGGGACTGGGGACATGGAGGTAAAGAAGTCACAGAAGTCGGCTTTCCCAGCAATGTGGAACTTACCCTGCATGGTGATGGTTAAGATACTGACAGCACTCAGTGCTCTCTGCCTGTGGAGGGGGTCCACGTGCTCATCAAAGAGATCCACTGGCAGGTTCTGGGACAGTCGTTTTGTTTGCTCAAGGAGTTGTGGCTGTAAGAGAAAGCATGGTGGACCTTCTAAAGGTGGGAGTTGACATTCCCCAAATTTCATGAAGATGTCAAGTGAAGATGAGGAGCATTTTATATGGAGAGGTCCACCATCTCATAATGGCGGACCATCATAATGGCATGCCAGGCATTCAGTTTCTTTGCCCGTGTGGAATAGGCCAGAGAAGTAAGGTTTGATCATTGTTCCCGTACACGAGCATTTCTCCAGTCTGGCCTTCAGAAACTATGTTTTATTCACTTTCAACAAATGGGAAACAAAATACTCTCTGCCCTAGTGATAAGAATTAATTTTACTAGTAAGGATCACCCATACTTCATTTCTGTCTATCCACAGACACGTGGTCCACTCAGTATCTTCACTGGGAGGTCCTACAAGCACCTCAACGCCAATACACCCAAAATGAAACCGGCCATCCTTTTCATCCCTGATACACGTCCTTTTTTATCTCAACGAATCACCTGCTCAATAAGCTTGAAGCCCTACTCAACTCAATTGCCAGGCATCCCCTTCTGTGGGTAAATTTGCTTGTCCCTGTCCATCCTTGTTCTTGGCTATTATCTATGGATTCAAACCCTCCCGCCCTCCCAGAAGGAGAAGGGAGTCTTCTGAGACTCAGAAAGCTAAGGAAACCCCCAACATTTAAGAGACTTGGAAAGCTAAATGATTCACAAGGCCCGGTCATATGGTTTTTAAAATATTTTCTTCTTTTGTATCTGTGTGTGTTGTCACAGCACATGAGTAGAGGTCAGAGGGCAACTTGAAGGGATGGGTCCTCTCTTTCTATCCCACCATAAGGGTCTCGAGAATTAAATTCAGATCGGCAGGCTTGGGAGTACATTCTCTTAACCCTGAGCCATCTTTCTGAGCTGCTTCCATGAGATTATAAAATTAGTAGACAGTTGCTGGGGAGAGCAGCCTGTTGACCACAGTTGTACATAGACTTCTGGGGTACAGCTTCTGTGAGGTATCCCCCACACTGGGGAGGACTTCTCAATGACACAGATGTCTTAAGAGTCCCCCACGTGCCTATAAGAAACCTCAATAAAATTATTGACTCGCCAAGCTAGGCTTGGATAGAATTCTTTCTTTGGTCTGTCACTGATGCCCTAGCTGGGTGAGAAGATGTTTTACTCTCCCCAGGAAAAGTTATACATTGTTCCGGGGGCCCTCGTGCAAGCTGCTGCCACCTCTTATTTGGGTTACCGTGGCAACGTCTTAATTGGTTTCCTCTAGTCTCTCCTTCAGCTCCCACTCTTCGATGTGTTTAGCTCGTTGAAAAAGAAATTTTCAGCTTCAGACGGTGAGCTTTAAATCATTATAACTAGGCTCAAACACACCTTCATTAATCAAAATAGCAGTCATTACAATCAACATGGTTTTTGCCAACAAGAGCTAAGTTTGTTTATCCCCATGGCGTAGGAATCCCTGCTTCCTGCTTCCAGGGACTCTCAGAAAGCCCCCTCTGCATCCTGCTGGTTGTGGAAGCATTTTTCCCTACAAAAAGATGTCAAGATGCTTGAAGACCTGACGGTAGGCTAGCGGGATCAGGTGAATGTAGCAAAGGAGACAAAGTTTAACTTTCGACGGGTGGGTTGTGTCACGTGGCCAGGTGTTATAGAGAACTGGGTCCTTGCTATTGACCAATGCCGGGGCAAGCGGTGTGGTTTGGGGCGCACGCACCTCCTCTACTGAGCATGCTCCTAGGATGTAAGGATTTCGCTTACGGAAACTAAAGAGGATTGGACAGGCAGCAGACCACCACAGAGAGCCCAAGACCTTTTCTTGATGCAGGTTTGGCTCATAAAAGTGCTTTGTGAGCTGGGCAGTGGTGGCGCACGCCTTTTAATCCCGCACTTGGGAGGCAGAGGCAGATGGATTTCTGAGTTCGAGGCCAGCCTGGTCTACAGAAGGAGTTCCAGGACAGCCAGGGCTACACTGAGAAACCCTGTCTCGAAAAACAAACAAACAAACAAATAAATAAATAAAAATTTAAAAAGTGCTTTGTGGTCATCACTGGCTGTCGAATGAGAGCCACTGTTCCTCAGATGTCGCGATCCAGTAGAGAAATGGTCCATTGCTGTGTGGAGCATAAGGGTTCAAAACAACGTGTTCTTTATATTTTCAGTCAGCTCAGGTGGCACCCACTGTTGAGTTGCTCAGATCTCCAGTGTGCTTCAAATATCAAACGGCCTTGAATGTTCACGATGAGCCCACTGACCACTTCTCCTAAGTTGGAAGAGGATGGGCCTTGATGATTGACAGGCTGTGATGGTGGCTGTCAATCAGCCACTGTTAACTCTGAATGGCTGGCTACTAAGCTCTCCATCTCCCAGTTCTTGCCTCCTCTACAAGATTTGTTGATCCGCCACTGCACCGTACAGTCACTGGGGGTCCCTGGGACAGTCACTGATGTCATGAGTCATCTCTGCTGCTTTATGACCCATTTTGAAATCAAATAAGAAATTTGACCTAACTTTGTTTCCGTAGTATAAGGCAGTGGTTCTCAACCTGTGGGCCACAACCACTTTGAGGATCTAATGACTCTTTCACAGGGGTCGCCTAAGACCACTAGAAAACACAGATATTTACATTATAATTCATAACAGTAGCAAAATTACAGTTATGAAGTAGTAATGAAATGACCTTATGGTTGCAGGACCACAGCATGAGGATTGTATTAAAGAGTCACAGCGTTAGGAAGGTCAAGATATTACTAGCATAAGGTAAATATAAAATACACAGCAAGTAAAAATATTTAGTAGGAAAATATAAGGCAAGAGGTGAACATTAAGACGATACATAGAAACAGATCCTTGCTTGTTAAGATTGTATTCCAATAGCAAGAAGTAAATTTCAACAATGAAAAAATCACAGTTACTTTTGTATCAACCTACATCCAAGATTTTAAAAACCACACATCTCCAGTTGGGCCTGGTGTTCACGCCTTTAATCCCAGGACTCAGGAGACAAAGGCAGATGGATCTCTGTAAATTTGACACCAGCCTGGTCTACATAGCAAGCTCCAAGACAGCCAGGGACACACATTGTGACCTCATCGTAAGAAAGAAAGAGGGGGGGGTGGAGGAAGGGAGGGAAAGAGGGAAAGGTGGGGAGGGAGGCAGAGACGGAGGAAGAAAGAAGGAAAGAAGAAAAAGAGAACAAAACTAAAGATTTTTTTTTTTTTAAATAGGTGTGGTGGTTCACACCTTTAATCCCAGCACTTCAGAGGCAGAGGTAGGGAAATCTCTGTGAGTTTGAGGCTAGCCTGGTCTACATAGTCTCTTGCTTAAAGCGCTTCACAGTTTCCCAGCTCACCCTCCGCAGAAAGACTGAATGAACTCCTTGGCTTGATTTTGTTTGTTTGTTTTGTTTTTCAAGACAGGGTTTCTCTGTGTAGCCCTGACTGTCCTGGAACTTGCTCTGTAGACCAGGCTGGCCTCGAACTCAGAAATCCGCCTGTCTCTGCCTCCCAAGTGCTGGGATTAAAGGCGTGCGCCACCACTGCCCAGCCTTGGCTTGGTTTTTAAGACCTTCTGGGACTGCTCCCATCTTACCAATACAGGTTCTGTCACCATCCTCCAACACACACACACACACACACACACACACACACCCCACACTCACAAATGCACACACATACATGCACACACAGATACACACACACACATATACACATGCATCCACACGCAGGCACACATGTGCATACACATACATGCTTTTTAATGGGCCATGTTCTCCTGCCCATCTTTGCTTCCAGGCCTTGGCATATGTTGCTCTTGGCGCCGACAACTCCTGCTCTTCCCTTTGCCTGGTGAATCCCACTGGGCTTAGACACCACCCTCCTGGGAATCTCTTCTGATTTTCTACTAACTCACTACTGTTCCTCCAACTCCAGTCATTTCTAGGTTGGTTTGTACCAAGGAGATGCTGTTGGTTTGGTTGCCCTATCCGTATGTCCCAGGCCTCACCTCAAACACTTCCTCTAGTAGCCCTAAGCCCCTCTGTCCATTACACAGCAAGTCAAAAACACAGCAAAATTGTGATCATTGGTCCCTAGCGATCTGTAACCAATGGTGGACTAAAATTAATACATCTATATATAGATATAGAAATCAGACAGATACAGGGATAGACAGACAGACAGACTCTAAGAACCTAACCCCACGGGGCTCAGCCGCCAGCTACCGTGGGTGGCAGCAGCTCCATCATGTGCTTCCTTCCTGACCACATAGCACACTCTGCTCCAGAGAACGTCTGCTCAGGTAATCTACCTGGACTCTGATGCCTTTGGCTTTGCTTCAGAGCGAGCCAACAGTCACGCTGTCCTTTCCAAATTGTCTGTGCCAAAGGACACACCCTTGCCTGACCATAGCTAGTCTTAAAAAGGTCCATTAGGCAGACCTCAGATCAGGTCCACTTGTTCAGCTCTTGTCCCAGTATGGCCTCAATAAGCATTGGACGACCACCACTGACAGCCCAACCAAATTCAGAACTCTCCTTTTTAATATCTAAACTGATTTAGATAATGTGATAAAAATAAAATGGAGTTCAAGGCCCCTCTTCCTATATAACGCCCAGCTCATCCTAAGCCTTCTCATCCCAGCCACTAAGCTCCCACTCCACCAGAGCCTGAATCCCAGACACTTCTGCTGTGTCTCTGAGCCTGCTTCCTGTAACTGAGATATGGAGTCTCTCTGTTCCTGGGATTCCTTTGCCTGTGTCTTTTTTTTTTTTTTTTTTAAATACAGTCATTATTTTTAAAAAGATTTATTTATTTATTATGTACACAGTGTTCTATCTGCATATATGCCTGAACACCAGAAGAGGGTGTTGGATCCCATTACAGATGGTTGTGAGCCACCATGTGTTGGCTGGGAATTGAACTCAGGACCTCTGGAAGAGCAGCCCGTGCTCTTAACCTCTGAGCCATCTCTCCAGCCCCATGTCTGTGGTTTTGATCTGTCTTTGCTTCTGCCTCTGACAAGCCTGGGTACTTTGGCTTGTGTTCATTAGTTTTCTGATCGCTGGCCTCTGTGTTACAGGTAATTGTATTATCAACAACTTGGTGTCTTCATGAGAGGAAAAAATACTTGCTAAGCTTTTCAGGTTGTCTGCCTCCCTCTGCAGACACACACACATACTAAATATGGATATGTAGATCACTGGGCTCAGTCTTACAGAGATTCAGATGTCTTTTGAGCATAGATAATATTAGAAAATGGACACTTTTTATTTCACTGAAAAGCTAGCTCTGGAGATGGGATTTGTCCTATTCACTTTAGATCTGATCGTGTTTGTCTAAGAGTTTTCTCCAAAGCCTCCTTTCATGACTCTGGGACAGGGAGATGGACATCAACCACCAGGGAAAAGATGTTGTATACAGACAGGAGGTAAACTATTCCCAGTAGGGATTGCTATTCTTATCTCATGGTATTTACATTTTCTTTTCAGTTTTTTGAGGTTTCCCTGCGTTGCCCGGGCTGACCTGGAACTTGCTCTATACACCACGCTGGCCTCAAACTCGGAGATTCACCTGCCTCTGCCTCCCGAGTTCTGGGATTTCTGTCAGTGAAAAATAAGCAGTTAGGAGAGACCCGTGCCCATGACCTGCTGAGATCAGGTCATGAAAATGACCCTTGAGAGGGCTCAAATGGGACACGGAACATCCAGCTGCTCCCTCTGTTTGCGACTGTAGGCGTAACCCATGTCTCACTTGCTCTCAGTTTAACACTCTCTAGAACTACCTGGGCTGGTTGGCTGCTGCCAAGAGAAGAGCTGCCTGCTGCTCAGGGTGTACACCCTCCTCCATAAGCAATGTTGCCTCCGCACTTACAAACCCAAACAGGCTCGAGGTGAGGCACAGGGACCAGACCGGAAGTCAGCCCCAAGCCTCCTCCGGTGTGTGGGCTGCTGGTTCTCGCCCACTCTGTCTCCTCCCTTTGATCATGTCTTTCCTTATTATCCCCATGCTGACACTGTCTTTCAAATGTTTTACTCGCTGACACACACACCCCCCCCTAATACCCAAACAAAATGTTTCACGTGAGCTTTCCCAGTGGCTCTCACCTCACAGCAGCTCCACCCGTTCCTGATACATGTGGAACCTTTCAGATGCTGTGGAGAAACCCTGGCCCAGATACAATTCTTAACACGAGTCCTCTGTTTTCTCTGGCTCCCTTCCCCCGATGCCCTGTAGCTTCCCGATGCTTCTGCTGCGCACTTTGGTGCAGATGTCCTGGTAGAGGGACTGGTCACCATCACTCCGAGCCAACGCTGTACCCATTTCATCTCACCGGCTCACTCTGGTTCTCCCACTCCGACTCCCCCCATTCCATCCGCCTTCCTGGGCAATCAGTTTTTCTCTACAACAAAATCATCTATTTACAATCCTCTAAGGATTATTTTTTTAAAGTTTCTCCAGGAATGCATGACAGCCATCACATGTTCCAACGACAGTCAATCAAGTCAAAACTCTCCTGCTAAGTGACAAAGGACCCCGTCCTTAATGGCCTGGGGACCAACCCCCCTAACAGCAAACCACCTCACCTCGAAGCAGCTAAAGGGTTGACAGACCCTGTTCCCCGCTTCTTCTGACGCCCTCTCTCCTTACCTCTTGCTATGCTTTTTTTCAAGGGTTTGGAATGAGAGTGTGCCTCCTTCCTATGAGTTCACAGATGACTTTGCCTAGCTCATCAGTGAGCACGAAAAGAAATGTCTCACAAAATAATCTGCCTGACCTTGGACAAACAATTTTAGGAAGGAGAGGGCACAGGAGAGATACACAGCCGACCCTATGACTGTAATAATTTCCTTATTCCCAAGCCCCACCCCACCCCACTCCTGCCCCTATAAAGGGTGGCAGCCAGCTTTGTTCCTGACAGACCCTCCAGTTTCCTGCAGAAGAAATGCTGCCCCGAACTGTGTGTGCTAATAAACACAGCCTGTCCGAAGGTCAGATTCTAGTCTCTTTCTGCCTTCTGTCTCTCTAAGCTGCTTCAGAAATCTAACAACCCACAGGCTTGTGTGCTCAAAGACTTTGTACCCAGATGGTGGTCTTACTTTTGGGAGGTTATGGACCCTCTGGAGCATGGTGCTTAGCTGACTGACATAGGCTACTATCGTGGTTTGAATATGCTTGGCCCAGGGAGTGGCACTATTTGGAGGTATGGCCTTGTTGGAATAGGTGTGTCACTGTGGATGTGGGCTTTGAAACCCTTATCCTAGCTGCCTGGAAGTCAGTCTTCCACTAGCAGCCTTCAGATGAAGATGTAGAACCCTCAGCTCCTCCTGCACCATGCCTGCCTGGATGCTGCCATGTTCCTGCCTTGATGATAATGGGCTGAACCTCTGAACCTGTAAGCCAGCCCCAATTAAATGTTGTCCTTATAAGAGTTGCCTTGGTCATGGTGTCTGTTCACAGCAGTAAAACCCTAGCTAAGACAGCCACTATGGGCTTTGAAGGCCATACCTCCTGTTCCAACTCTCTGCCTCTTGGTCATCTGCCACAGTGTGATCATGCTGCCTTTTTCTTTCCCTGCCAGGATGCACTGGAAGTCTCTAAACCCGGACCAGAATAACTCTTTAGTCCCTGAAGTTGTTCACTGGGAATTTTGTCACGGAGACAGAGAACGTAAGTCTCACACACTCTGTGACTGACTGCTCACACATATACCAGAATCACAGCACAGAGGACTGAGTGTGCTCACAAGCACACCAAGGGAGAAACGATCAGAGAGGAGAGGAGTTCTTTCATCTGGCTCTCTCGGAGCCATTCCTGTGGAGGCACGGTGATACCGTTGATCCCCGGGAGAAGACTTACGTTTTTAGAGGCATCGTCCTCTGAATCAGACGCTGAGGCTCGGGCCGTCTTGGACCCTCTCATAAAGAAGGACTTTCTTGTCTTACTACCAAAAAACTTCCTCTTCTTTGGGGAAAAGGATGAAGCTTGAAGGGAATTAAGTGAACTTCTGTCAATTCCCATGGCAACGAGAGCCTTGAAGAGAGAACAGAAGCAATTAATGAACAGATTATGCCTCCCCGTGAAAACGCAGATGACCCCAACCTCAGAGAGCTGCTCTCCTCTCTCCTGTCACACTGAGCCCTTTAGGAGGCTCTTTCCTTGTTTGAATGCTTAGCTGGGCTGTCATTTATCTGGGGAATGGCTCAATTTTTTTACACAGGCCTTGCAGTTGTCCAAGGCAGGGTTAACTCTCAGCTCTCGAATGTTTGCCCATGACAGATCCTTCTTAGCACGACACCTCAAATGTGCTAGAGACGTGGTATATATTTATGCCTGGGGACATTGAGGACTTACCATGGGATTCCTAGGACAAATCTGAGGTATGCAGAAGACAGCAGAGTGTAAAACTATTGTTACTACCCTGAAAATCTTAGGACCGGAGGAGAGAATGCAATGGCAGGGAACATTCTTGCTATGGCGTGTAGCTGTGATGGGATTCTCTGGTAGTAGAGCCCCAGCCTTTCCCCAGTAAAGGCTCTGAAGAAAAACACCTTCGGATTTGCATAAGAAGGTTTATAAGTTACCTTCTATAGCCAGTAATTTCCTACATGTTCTAGATGGTACAGGTTTCCAGAATTCAAAAAGCATTGAGACCACATTCTCCAGAACCCTGTGTCCAGACCAGTTTGAGCAACACAGCCAGCCTGCAACTGGCTCAAATTCTCAGTTAAACACGGGGCACTAAAGGGCTGAGACCTGGCCCCAAGAGGCAACCTTCAGCCTCCCTCACAATGTCTCTGGGTTCCCGCTGGCCCCTGGAGCAGGTCCTACTGTCTAGGCCCTACCTCCTTCTCCTCCCTTAACAGCTGCTGGGCTTCCTGAAACATCTTCTCCTTGGCCTCTGTCTCGGCAGCTACATTTTTGTTCTGTTCTTCGTAAGCCATGGTGACGACGGCCAGGGTTAAGTTAAGCAGGTAGAAAGAGCCCAGGAAGATGACCACCACGAAGAAGAAGACAAAGTAGATCCCAGAGGTCTGAAGGATCTGCAAGGGGCAGAACACAGAGTATATCTGTTGTACCTTCCATAGTCTAGCAGGATGATATGGTCGCAGATGCTCAGGTCTCCAGCAGGAGTGTCTAACCATAGCCCAGGGCAGCTATGAATGAGCTGAGCACAAAATCGTAAACTTACTTAAAATATGAGATATTTTGGAATATTTTATAACTCAATCACATGGTTCTTTTTTTTTAAAGATGTATTTATCTTTACATGTATGACTGAGATGGGGTGTGCTGTGTGTTTGTAGCCAGAAAAAGGGTGTCAGATCCCCTAGGTATGCAGTGACAAGCAGTCATAAGCTGTATGATGCAGGGCTGCTAGAAACTGAACCCAAGAGGATCACGTGCTCTTAACCGTGAGCCATCTCTCCAGCCCCGACTGCACAGTTAGGAGTGAGCTTTGTGAATGACCAAGTACTGCTGCACTGTCTTACAAAAGAAATACACGTGTGATCTCAAAACCTGCAAGTGCAAGTGAGCACACACACACACACACACACACACACACACACACACACACACACCCGTGTGGCCCATGACAATTCCTCTTGGTCCATTGTGATCTGGAGAAGCCAAAAAGCAAGACAGCCACCATTATCCAATCTCCCAGTGACACAACAACTCCTAACGTCCTCTCTTGCAGTGGAACTGACGTCCAGGCACAGAGAGGCCAGTCTCCCTGGGTTGGCTGTCCACAGCTCTCTCAGTGATGTTTGTGAGTTTTCAAAATAGAAAAGGCAGGAGAGAGAGAGACAGAGACAGAGACAGAGAGAGACAGAGAAATAGAGACAGACAGAGAGACAGAGCGCACTAAGGGTAGAAATGGAGGCAGTGGGTAACACATGAAGGAAGAGGTATGTTTGTAACTCATTTCTAGCATTGTGTGGCATTGTCTTGGTTTCTAACACAATTTCTGAAGCAGGATTTAATCGCACAGCCAATTCAGATAAGCAAGAGATGACAAAGGAGGAGCTGGAGGGAAGGTTTTTAATAAATGATAAACAGGTTATTAAGACAGAGGGGAGTCAGAATGAATCAGGGAGTTAGAGAGATATAAATAGGAACCTGTCGGTAAAGCTTCTCCCAAGAGTCTTGAGTCATAACCCGGAACATGGCGAGAAAGGACCAGCCAAAGTTGTCAAAGTTTGTGTAATTATAGTCCGGGTTAAATGTGGTTTTATTGCACGTAGAACCATCGGGACAGTGTCTAAATGTTGGAGACAAAGGAATCAAGAAAAGATTAGATTCCCCCCCCACCAGCCTACCTCCCTCAAGAAAACAGAGAATGGCCACCTCCCCCCAACACAACCCCCCACACACGACTGCTGAGTTTTCCTGACGTCCCCTCAAGGACTCTCATTGACCCTCCCAAGGGATTAATGATGAAATCATATTAGGCAGGTGCTCACTGAAAAATTAAATACAGATCCAAGGCACTATAGCAATATAAAAACCCACGTCCCAGGAGCTGCGGGAACCAGCACAGAGCTGCACCGGGGGGGGGGGGGGGGCTGTCAACATCCCATTATGGAACCGGGAGTCCCTCAAGAGGCCCCACCTTCTCACTAGGAGAGACTGACAGTGGTTGCTGGGGAAGGGGCATAGCCACTGGTAAACTCCAGTACTCCCAGTAGCTAACCTTCCAGCCATGTCCCAGTAAGCAACCCTGATTAAACTCAGTGGGACACACACACACACACACCACGTACACACACATACACACACACACACATGAGATGCATACACACACCACACCACACACATACACACACCACACACACACATCCACACACACCACACACACCACACACCACATACACACACACACACACACACACACACACACCACCACACACACACACATACATACCACATACCACACACACCAAACATACACACACACTACACCACACACACCACACACCACATACACACACACACACACACACACACACACACACACACCACCACACACACACACATACATACTACATACCACACACACCAAACATACACACACACTACACCACACACACCACACACCACATACACACACACACACACCACACACACCACACACACCACACACACACATCCACACACAACCACACCACACACATACACACACCACACCACACACACACAACCACACCACAAAGGAAGGGGGGATGTACTGGAAAGGAGACGTTTCAGAGGGAGAAGGAGGGCAATGGGGAGCCCCTAAAATTCATTATATATGCGTATGACACTGACAAAGAATAAAAAGATAAATTGAAAAACAAAAATGAAATTAGAGAAAAGAAGAGAAAAATGGTGAACTTTGGGACAATAGTGATTTGCATAATTTAAAATAAAAATTTTATAGCCAAAAAAAAAAAAGTATACATAATAGTTATGAAGTCTCCCTCGTGAGTCCCTTGGTCCGACCTACTACAGGTACAGTTAACAGTTAGATGCATACGCTTCCGGTTTTCCATGGAGAGAGAAACACACATGGATTTATTCATCAGCCACATGGATCTTTTATAATCAATCCCTGGGAGTCTGTCTTACCAATCTTCTGTAGTCTCCTCATGGGAATATAACCTGCTTTCTCACAGACTGATATAGCTTATTCTGTGCTCACACAAGAAGGTATTCCTTTTGTGACTCATAGTCCTATTATCTATTTAACTACTCACCTCTGAAAGATTCAAAGATCCATTGCACACATTTGAAATATCATTGCATTTTCTACATGTTTACTGTGAGCTACCAATTCCACATAACTGGAAGGACCTACTAGTCACGCTTGGGAATGATTTGTTGTTGTTTGGTGGGAGGTTTTTTTTTGTTTTGTTTTTGTTTTTGTTTTTTGAGACAGGGTTTCTCTGCATAGCCCTGGCTGTCCTGGAACTTGGTCTTTAGACCAGGCTGACCTCCAACTCAGAGATCCACCTGCCTCTGCCTCTCAAGTGCTGAGATCCACCTGCCTCTGCTTCTCATGTGGCATCACTGCCCAGATAAAAAATAATTTTCATTTAAATAACACAAATCTAAGCTCGTGTAAGCCAGGCATGGCAGCACATGCCTATAATCCCAGCTATTTGGGAAGCTGAGGCAGGAGGATCCTAAGTTTGAAGGGAATGTAATGAGACTTTTACTTTAAAAGCAAAAGTTAGGAGCCTAAGGTGGAGTTAATATCACTGGGTGCTCTTCCAGAGAACCTTTCCAGAGCAGCTTTCATTCCCGGCACCGCATGGGGGCACACAGTCACCTGTAACCCCAGTCCCAAAGGATCTGGCGCCCTCTTCTGGCCTCTACAGGTGCTGCATGCACATGGACACACATGCAGGCAAAACACGCACATAGAAGTGAATAAAATTTAAAAAATAATTGAAAACTAAGTAAATAAATAAACCTGCTTAAGACACGGAAAACTCGTCACTGGTATTCCAATCGCTGTACTAGTCAATACGTGAAGATTGTGCTCACATCCCAAAAGCTCGCAGCGTGGTTGACTTGGGAGGGGCACAGCCTAGACCTCTTACCTGCTACCCAGCCAGGTGCCACACATTATGAAGTCTTCGCTATCTTTTTCCTTTACAAAGCAATCCTCTAAGAGAAGAAAGCCACAGATTCAGATTTAAAAAGAAAAAAGACTAATATGAAAAAGAATAGCAAATAGCAAATATGTCAGACTACTTTTTAAGCAACTGGATTTTAATTCTCTGAAGTGATCAACATGGGCACCCAGTGAGGGGTGGAGCCCTAGAGAAAGAAGATGACGGAAGGAAAGAAGGACGGAGAGATGGGAGGATCGCTGCCATCACCTCGCCCTTCCACCCCAGCTGGGCCACAGGCTGGCCCTGGGCAAATCCGGATAAGACTCAGCTATGACCGGTGTGAACAGACTATAGCAATATGAGGTTCAAGACCCATTAAAGGGGAGTAAGTTGGAGCTCGAGCAGAGGAGGTGGGCACAGAAGAAGTGTTGGCATTGCAAAATAAATAAATAAATACTTGAGAGGAGGGAAGGGTCTTAGAAATTTCTGGTTCCCTCTGGCCAAATCCAGGTATTTCTGAACTCTCTCTGAGAACCATGGCAGTGAGCGGAGATCAGAATGGCAGAGAAGGCAGTAGCTGCTGCTCAAAGAATGAGGTGATTCGCTACGAGCTGTGTGTGTGTCTGTGTGTGTGTGTGTGTCTGTGTGTGTCAGGGTGGACAGTCTGGCCTTGCTCCTACGGACTGAGTAATCAGACCATAGGAGCGGGGAGTCAACGGGGATCGACCGTGCACAAAAACAAAGGGTAAACGGCAGGAACTTACGGTTGGATGTAGGGTTGGGGCCACAGTCTTGCTTAATACATTTCTGGTTCAGAATTCCCATGAAGAGCTGCTGACCAACCAGGGCAAAGATGCTGAGGCAAAAGAGAGTGAGGATCATCACATCTACCAACTTCTTCACCGAGCGCAGCAGGGCGCCTACGATGACCTTCAGACCTGAGGACATGAGACGTTTGGGGAGAAACATCCCTCAGCCCCTGACCAGACATGGGCAGCAGCCCTGGACGAAGGCCTGGGAGGCTGTCGGCTGCAGGCTCGGCATTGAGAAGTGAGCTGCTTAAAGTTCTGAAGCCCTGAGTGCCAAGCCTTAGATACCACTACCAAAGCACTGAGCCTAGGTCTTCACCCCTGCCCTTTGCCTGCCTCCGGGCTGCTTTGAGGAGCCAGTGAAGAAACTTTGGGGGGATGTCATGTCAGAGAGATGCAGGAGTCTCTCTTGGGGATGACTGTGAAGGCACCTCCACAGCCGGGGGTCACAGGAAGCCCACCCAGAATGACACAGACTTGTAGTTAACATTTAGTAATTATTGGCAACTGTCACAGTACAGGAAGGTTACGAGGCATAGCTCACTGTGGGAGCAGAAGCACATGGAGAAATATTACTAAGCATGTGCCACACCCACGGGAAAGATACCAAAGATACAAATGAAATTATCTTGAGATGTACTAGCAAATGTTTCAGACTGGACATTCAAAGCAAAGGGTACGAAGAGCCCTGATTCGTACCATTTAGAGGTTCCCTTCCTCACTGAGCTGTCTGGTATGGACCCCAAATCCCCCCTTATCCCTGCAGACTTCATGCTATAAATGGGATGCCACTGCACAGTCTCAGATTCCTACGGAAGCACCAGAGACCCCAAACAGCCAAGGCTTCGTGGAGGAGCGATGATGTCGGAATCACCATCCTTGACCCCAAACTACACGACAGGGCCATGGTAATGAGGCAGACAGAAGACTCGTGGTTGCCAACAAGACAGAACACGGGACTGGAAAATAACGCCACCCAGGCACAGCCACCTCATGTTGACATTGTGTCCAAGACAAACATCAGATAAGGAATATCTATCTCTGCAACAGACGATGCTGGGGGAACCGGAGGTCCACACCCAGAATGTCAAACCTCAACTTGTACTTCTGCACAAAAATCTATTCAAGATGGATTAGAGACCTTACTGTAAGACCGGAATCTCTGAATCTGTCAGAGAAAAGCAGGGGGAAACTATTCCCAACACAGGTGTAGGGGG
Source organism: Uromys caudimaculatus (assembly GCA_028551405.1). Taxonomy (NCBI): domain Eukaryota; kingdom Metazoa; phylum Chordata; class Mammalia; order Rodentia; family Muridae; genus Uromys; species Uromys caudimaculatus. The sequence continues at coordinate 4,188,414 of CM052706.1, read as the reverse complement.
CGAACAGATGCGGAAGGCTCGGGAGGCAGGTCCTGGAACAGGTCGAAGGACAGGAGCAAGGAGGGAGGAAAGCAGCTGACAGAACAGGACAGATCTTTGCCAGTGCATGGCTGACAGGGGAATGGGGCAGAGAAGCTAAGAAGAACTCAAAAAGTTAAGCACTAACAAAATCATCCATGACTAAGTGGGCAAATGAATTCAATAAAAATAAATATTTAATTATTTATTCACTCATTTATTGTTTGAGGCAGTGTTTCTCCGTATAGAAACCACTGTCCTAGAATAAGGAATATTTTTAAATTAAGTTAAATGTATTTTAATTTTTCACACCATACTTTAAAAATGGCACTGTCGTAGAATGATTTGATACAGTCTTAAACAGAAGAAGAAATGGAAAAATTTCAGGTGATCAAGCCCTTTCTCTCAAATCAAACTTTTTTTGAAATCACTTTTCCTTCGGTGTGAGAAGTGCACTCGATGACTGGCCATGTTTGAGTTCCGGTTGTGTTAACGATCCAGGGGATTTTAAAAACCCCAGCGCCTCAATGGCCACTTCGGCGGAGGAACGCATGCTGGGTCCTTTTGGGCGGGACTGGTTCCTGTTACTTCAAAAAGAACAATAAATGGCCAGTCTGTACATGGGGGGAAAAAGCTCAGAACCCTTAGCAGTAAGGGAAATGCAAGGTGAAAGTTCACTGAAAGAAAAACACTTTTTTGAGGAGACGAGAGTGTGTCAGTGCACAAGTCACTGCTTGGAGGTTTGCTTGGGAGAGAGAGGGGGAAGGGAGGGAGTAAAGGAGGGAGGGAGGGGAGGGACAGAGGGAAGAGGATGGTGTGAGGGAGGGGGAGGGATGGTGTGGGGGAGGGGAAAGGAGAGATGGAGGGGGAGGGGAGGGACAGAGGGAAGAGGATGGTATGAGGGAGGGGGAGGGATGGTGTGGGGGAGAGGAGGGATGGTGTGGGGGAGGGATGGTGTGGGGGAGGGGAAAGGAGAGATGGAGGGGGAGGGGAGGGATAGAGGGAAGACGATTGTGAGGGAGGGGGAGGGTGGTGTGGGGGAGGGGCAGGATGGTATGAGGGAAGGGGAGGGAGGGAAGAAGATGGTATGAGAGGGGAGGGATGGTGTGGGGGAGGGGAAGGGAGAGACAGAGGGAGGGAAGGGAGGGAAGGAGGAAGAAAAGAAATGGGAAGGGAGAAGGAAGGGAAGGAAAGAGGTTGAAAATGGAAGGGGGGGAAAGGAGGGAACAAAAGAGTCAAGAGGGTTAATAAGAACACATGTGGAGGGAGAAGGAATCCTTATACATTGTCAGAGGGAATATAAATAATGCAGACACTATGGAGATCAATATGGAGGACCCCCAAAACTAAACGCAGAACTACCATACAATCTTGCTACACCACTCCTAGGTGTCTGCATACCTGAGGTCGACACACAGTAGAGATATCTGACACCCATATTTAAGGTGGTGTCACCCACAGTAGCAAAACCAGATAGCTGGCTGTGAACCCAGTTCCTCTGGGAAAGCAGTAAGAGCTCCTAACTGTAGAGCCATCTCTGCAGCAGCAGCACCACCACCACCAACGCCAGCCCCATTCGGAAATGTTTTAATGCCGGAGAGCATTTTAGCTAAGAGCCAGTGGCTTACCTGAGATAACAGAAATCGCTTTCAGAGCTCTGAACACTCGGAAGGTACGAAGAGCCGAAAGATTGACATTGCTATCTGGAAGACAACTTGTAATCCTAGAAGACAAAACACAGGGAGAGCCCAGGGCTGCTCAGTGTGGCTACATCACACATCTCCACAGAGGCCAGAGATCGGCAGCAGGTGTCTTCGTCAGTCGCTACACACCTTCCTTTTTTTGAGACAGGGTCTCTCACTGAACCTAGGGCTTGCCAGTTGGGCTGACCTAGTTGGTGGGCAAGCATGGGATCCTACTGTTTCTGCCTCACAGCTGCTTTTATGTAGGTGCTGGGCTCAGTCCCAGGAGCCTTATATGTGGTCAGCAAGGACTTCACCGACCAAGCCGCCTCCCTAGCCCTGGAGCCCATGCTCTTAATCTCTGAGTCAGGACATCTTCAATCGCCAGGAGCAGGCAAGCAGGGATCTTCAAATGTAAAACTCTGAGGTGAATAGGACCCTCAAGCGCCATCTGTGACTGAAATGACTATAACAAAGGTCAAGCGCTAACCACAGCGCCTGGCACGAATACCTTCAACAGATGTACTACTCTCGCGCTGGCTTGATTTATTTTATTACTCCATCATCCAGGTGTCAAAGCTATTTGTTTACCGTAACGAAGAATCTCAATACCCACCCTGAGTCATCTACAAATACAAAATAAGCCCCCGATGTTGGGGATGTGGCTCGCGGGTACTCGCCATCTGAGCCCGACAACCTGAGTCCGATGCCCAGAACCCACCTAAAAAGCCAGAGGCGGTGGCGTACGTCTGTAACTCCAGCACTCCTATGGCCCCCACAGGAAGCAGAGACAGGAGGATCACCCGGAAGCTAACAGATCAGCTAGCCTGAAATATTTGGTATAACAGAAACAAGAGCCGTCCTGTCTCAACAAGATGAAGGCGAGCATAGACTCCCGGAAGTTGTCCTCTAACCTCAACGCGCATTCCTTAGTGTGAAAAGTTGGATGGGGTGGGAGGTCTGGGGAGGTGGCTCAATGGTTAAAGTGTTTTCCTGCAAGCATGGGCTTGGATCCCCAGAACTCATGTAAATGTTGGGTGGGCGTGGCCTCCCACCTGTAATTCCAGTCTGGGAAGGCAGAGGCAGGGAATCCCCGGAGCAAGCTGGTCACGCAGAGTAGCCATATCAGTGAGCTCTGGGTTTGATTGAGAGGCCTGCCTGAATAATAAGATGGAAGAGCAGGTGGATAGCTCCTGACATCAGTCTCTGGCTTCCACTTGCGTGCACGCACATGTGTACGCATTATAAAAAAAAAAAAAAAAAAAAAAAAAAAAAAAAAAAAAAAGTCTCAAAAAACAACGCAAACAAACAAAAAGCATACGTCCACTCTCTTGCTTAAAACCCTTCCCAGCTTCCCAGCTCACCCTCCGCAGAAAGACTGAATAAACTCCTTGGTTTGGTTTCTAAGACCTTCTGGGACAGCTCCCATCTTACCAAAACAGGTTCTGTCATCATCCTCCAACAACCCCCTAAACACACACACACACACACACACACACACACACACACACACACACACACTGGACTTTAACACAAAGGCCCCAAGTGGGAAATCACCACTACAATTCACTCAACATTAAACTTAAAAGCCCAAACTAAAAACCTTCTGGAACGAAATACTTATTGATCTCATAGTAGCCAAAGATACTCGCCAGAGTCCTGGGCTCTCCCTACATGCTCTGGTACACAGCCCCTAACCTGGTAACCATATTGTAACTAACACAAATCCTCTCTTTCCCCCTGAACTGTGAGCCTCATGATGCTTTTCTGTTACTTTGTGTTTTGTTTTTACAATCCTGTACTTACAGAGCCTGGCATGTCAGAGCCACAGTTGGTCAGGGAATGGGTGAGAACATGAGAGACAGGTGTGTGCCTGGAGGCTCCCGCCAGTAGCTTCCTGGTATTGCTCTAGATCAACCATTTCTACCCTGAGAGACCCACACAACCTCAGGCCATGTCACTGTTCTTGTAGATCCACACAGAGCCCCAAAAGACGCAAAGGGATGTCTTTACCACCCCAAGTACCTCACACAAAAATCTTTAACAGTCTTACGCTGTTCCGATGACAATGAAGTCCAGCCAGTTCCACGGATCTCGGAGGAAGGAAAACTCATCCACAATGAAGCCTCTTGCCAATATTTTAATCACAGCTTCTAAACTATAAATCCCAATGAAGATGTATCTACAAAGCAAATCATTCATAAAAAGAATGGATATGATAAATGACGGGGAAAGAAAGGAGCCACCTAGGGTTGGGCCTCGGAGGTGGGTGTTGGCCTAGCATACATGAGGCCCTGAGTTCAAGCCCCAGCGCCACATAAACCAAGTTTGGTGGTGCATGCCTGTAGTCTTAGCGCTGGTGAGATGGAATAGAAACAGGAGGGCCAAAGGGGCTGGAGAGACGGCTCAGTGGCTGAGGGAACTGCTTGTTCTTCCAGAAGACCAGAGTTCAGTTCCCAGAAGCCACATGGAGTCTGACAACTGTCTGTAACTCATGTGGTGTACAAGCACACATGCAAGCAAAACTCCTATACACCTAAAATATCTAAATAAAAATAATATAAATACTCTAAGTGTAGAAAAAATAAGAGTTGAAAGTAAAAGACAGAAAGTGATGTACCACATAAAGACTGTTAAAAAAAATGAAACATCAATTTCTAGTGTAAAGAATTATTTTGAAACATTTTTTTTCACATTATCTCACTATGTGAGCAAGACTGGCCTTGAACTCATAATCCTTCTGCATCTGCTTCCAAAGTTCTGGGATGACAAGTGCTATCATGATTCATATAAAGAATTATTTTTAAAGATTTACTTTTATCTATGTCTGTGTGTGACTGTCTATGTGTGGGCATGTGCACATGAGTGCAGGTTACTCAGAGGCCAGAAGAGGGCGCAAGATTCCCTAGAGCTGGAGCTATGTGCAGTTGCGATCTAACCGATGTGGGTGCTGGGACCTGAACCAGGCTTTTCTTCAAACTCAGCAAGTGATCTTCTGTCTGCCGAGCATTCTCTCCAGCCACCATGAAATATATGTATTTTTTAAACACATTTTTTAGACCAAGTCTCACTAAGTAGTCCAGGCTTCCCTCAAAGTTCTGATCACCCTGCTCCATCTCCTGACTGCCAGGGATTACAGGCTTCTGTCACTGGACCTGGCTAAGAAGGTAAACATTTGACCAGAAATTGTTGAATGTAAAATGTGATTTGATTGGTCCCTATGCTTCTGGTGGCAGAATAAACTGATACAAACTTTTCAGAAAATATTTGGTATATGAACATGCACTTAAAATATAAAATGTAAATATATTAACTATATAAGCAAAATATAAGTATAAAATATGGATGTGTACATGCTTAAAGGCGTTCTGGTACATATTTGATCCAGGAAAGCTTATGTGGACACAAAGAAAGCCATTTAAAATTTAGACACAAACACATATGTATTCAGAGGGGGAGGCACAGGGTCGAAATGCATTCATGTATGAAATTACCAAAGAATAAATAATGACAAGTTCGTGTGTGCTGTCTGGTACAAATATTTTTAATTTTTCTAAAGACATTTTTTTTTCTATCTACAAAAATAAAATTGACTCTGTCAGCATTTATGTTGGGGAAGTGAGATCCACACCTACGCCCCACTCAACTACAATTTAAGACAGTTGTTCTTTAAAGTGTAAGGGGTTGAGGGGTGGGGTTTGGGGGGTTTGGGGGGGTTTTTGGTTTTGTTTTTTTGGAGAAGAGTTTTACTATAGCCCAGGCTGGCCTTAAGTTCAACACCTATCTGAGGATACCCTTGAGCCTTCTGATCAGCCCTGCCTCCCAAGTGCTGAGATCGCAGCTTGCACCTCGGTGCTACGGCTCTGTAGGGCCAGGAATGGAAGCAATGATTTCAAGCAAGCATTCTACCAAGGGGGCCACATCCGGGCCCCTCAGCTAGCTTTAAAAAAAAGAAAGACTCGGGGTTTGTGGATGCAGGGACAATACTCACTCAGGAATGCCATTGTCGAAATTCTTGTCCGTAGAATAAGCCATGAATATGCAGTTGATGACCACTGTGGCAATGATAAACAAGCTAAAGACTGTGACCAAGACTGTTAAGGCACAGATACTGCAGGAGGTGACCGTGATGGGGATCTCTGAGCTGCTTGCATGCAAATGCACCTATTCTCTGTGAAAGCTGGCTCAGGACAGTTCAGTGCTATCCCCGCCTCTGGAGAAGGTTCCCTACTAAACAGCAGCCTCCTCACAGGGAGAGCTACTGTCCCTCCCACACATCTTGTTGCTATAGATTTAACTGGCCCTAGGTTGGGGGTGTTTGTAGCTCAGTTTGGAAGAGTATTTACCCAGCATGCACAAAGTCCTGGCCTCAGTCCTCAGCACTGCACGAACCAGGCATGGCAGCTCACACCTGCAATCTCAGCACCAAGGAGCTGAGCACCCTGAGCACCAATGGTTCTATGTCACCCTTGGGTCACAGAGAGTCTGAGGCCAGCCTGGACTACGTGAGACCCAGTTGCCATGTGATCTAGGAACTCCCCACAGAGTCAGGCTCAGGCTGACTTAGCTGAAAATGCAGCCTTAACTGGTTCATCCTCATCCTGGCAGTGTGAGTGGGCAAAGCCCAGAACATGTTTCATGCTAAACAGGCGTACCCCCCCCCCGGGCACCACCTGCTGGGCCATCCTGCTTCCTGTCCTCCTCCTCCAGAGAGCTCTTCTCTACTGGGCCACTTAAATAAGAGTCCCTACCACAGACCCTGTTTCCAGGAACTATGTGTATGGATCTGCATTGGCCTTCCCGCTCCCAGGTCTAAAATGGCCTAGCCTCTTCTATGCTCACGTAGACTCAAATGCCTCTAGGCATGTCACCTGAAGCTGAGGCTCCCGGGCCACAGCTGCCCACACACTGACCACCCCACACAGTGCCAGACACACCCCAGGGACACTTTGGGAAGAAAGATTATTTGCTTCCGATGAAACTGGAGCTGACAGAGGGCTTGCCTGGCATACCGAAGCCCTGCGTTCAACCCCAGCATTGCGTAAACTGGGGGGGGTGGGGGGGTCCTATGAGCCCAGAACTTGGGAGGTAGAGGAGGGAAAGTCAAGTTTGAGGCTATCCTCTGCTACACAGGGATTTCAAGGATAGCCTGAGCTATGAGACCCTGACGCACATCAACAGTAATAATGGTGAGAGAACACACATGCACCCCCAGGGCTTGCACTGGGTTCCCAGGCTGGACTTAGAGAAAGGATATGAGTGGACAGAGATACGGATCATTAAGCTTCTGATGGGATTAAAAGGCCCCAGAATGAACAAGGCCCGCTTGGCGCTGAAGCGATAGATGGTTCTCTTCTTGTTCAACACCATGAATGTCTGTGAAGAAATCACAACACGAAAATCAACACACCAGCAAAACAACATTCTTCCAAGACCCGTTAGAGAAAGCTCTAGGGAACCACGTCTGGAGCCCTGGCTAATCATGGCAGTCTCTGGTGGCAGAATTATTGACCAGTTACCCTGAGACCCTGGAGGGCAGCTGCTCCCATTGGCCTCAAGATCAGCGTTGTACTGTGGGCTATGTGTTACAGGACACAGTGGAGAGCACAGCCTTGAAGCCCTAGAAAGCAGGGTTGGGCGCCATATTTGGGCAAGCAAATCTTTGATGCTGAAGTTCACAGTATGTATGTGTGGAGTCAGGACTAGAAGGAGATGACACAGAAACTGAGCTTGGACAGTCACACATAGTAGGCCTCTTAAAATACTACCCGTCTCAAAGAAATTTTTGTAATTTGTCTTAAGATACAAAGAGACTATATCTGGTCTGAGCAGTTCTAATGAAATAACCAACCTGTTTCTAACCTTTAAACTACTCCAGGGGCTGGTGAGAGGGCTCAACAGGTGAAGGTGCTTGCCGCCAAAGCTGGAGACCTGAGTTCGATCCTGAAGACCCATATGATGGTAGGGGAGAACTGATTCTGGCATGTTGTCCTGTGATCTTCACACATGTACTAAGACATGCACTTTCATAGAACACACACACACACACACACACACTAAAATTAATTAATTGATTGATTAAACAAATAAATGCAGAGTGTTCCAGGGAACAGGTCACCAGGTGTGATGTATAATGTTGACTGTTTTTGTGCATCTCTGTGAAGGGCTGTCTAGATTGTGTTAATTAAGGTGGAAAGACCCATCCAAAATGTGGGCAGCACCAGCCCACGGCCTGGGGTCTGGACTGAGGAGAAAGCAAGCCGAGCACCAGCGTTCGTCTCTCTCTGCTTCCTGACTGTGGGTGCCATGTGACCAGCACCTCGAGCTCCAGCTGCCTCACACCCCCGACCTCACAGGCTGTAACCCCTTAAGGTGTAAGTCAAAATCAACACTTCCTCCACTAAGTTGCTTCATGTCGGGGGTTTACCACAACTACAAGGAGAGTAACTAACACGCAAAGCTCCCCTTCTCATCCCTCAATGCAAACAGGGCAGATCTACCTGTGGTCCTTTCCTGAGGAAGGAGGTGGGTACCGCCCCTATGCACGGAGGTTTTGCCATCTCTCAGGGATGGAGGCTCTACAGGCCCTAGAGGCAGGTTCACAGATGCTAGGCACAGGACAGATCTGCCAGGTGACGAGTCCCACCTCTGGAGAGCCCCGTGGGCTGTCTTAGTTTCCTTTCTGTTGCTCTGTTAAAGCTCATTACCAAAAGCAACTTGGGAGTAAAGGATTTGCTCAGCTCACACATCTGGGTCCCAGGCCATGGTGACAGGACATCAGGGCAGGAACCTGGAGGCAGGAACTGAAGGGAAGCCATAGAGGAACGCTGTTTGCTGGCTTGCTCCCCATGCCTTGCTCAGTTTGCTTCCTTATACACCCCAGGACCACTTAGCCAAGGGTGGCACCTCCCACACTGGGCTGGGCCCTCCCATGTCAATCATTAATCAAGAAAATGCCCCACAGACTTGTCTACAGGTCAGTCCAATGAAGGCATTTTCCCAACTAATTTTTCTTCTTCCCCAATGGCCCTGGCTTGTGCCAAGTTGACAAAGAACTAACCAGCACACACACTGTGCTCAGTTCTTCCTGGCATGTGTCCCTGAGCACCAGGAACAGGCAGCCCTGGACAGCTGCTTGTCACTCACTAGCTTCTGCCATCCGCCCCAAGCTCTCCCTTCTCCAGTTAACAGCAGATCTGCTCCCCCAGCTGTGAAGCGGACAGTCACAAAAGCCGTCACAGAGTGAGGACCACTCCTGTGTTCCATCCCACTGCTCCTCTGGTGTGAGGGGAAATCCCGCCTAACCTTATGGCCTAGCATGTTCTCAGGTTAGAAGGACAGACCATGAAGCCATGGCCAAAGCTAGAAGAGTAGTGTAGCCCTGGCTCTACACCAGAACATTCCAGCCACCTCCCTCCTATCAGGGAGTTGCTGGACACACTGACCTGGAAGCCATTTGTCTGCGAGAGAAAGTACGGCCAGAGTATCTGTCAGTCTTGCCTCTGTAGCAATATGAAATGGGCCATGGGGTTCCTTCAGTGCTGGGAATCTATGAGCCCAAGACTTGTTAGAAGGGCTCTGTGCCTTCCTTTGAGTAAACAGACCATTTGGGGGCAGAGAATGACTTTCTCTTTGATGACAGTCACCCCCGATGACACAGGGAGGACAATCACTCCCAATGACAGGGGGACAGTGCAGTTCTGCTCCTGTGTACTTTGGCTCTATTGAAGCTTCCTTTCATTGCTTTAAATATTTCAGCTAATGGCGCATTTAACAACACTTGCCAGGGCTGTAATAACTAGAAGGATAAGGACCAGCTCCTCCTACCTACTTGCTGACACATCTCCACCTCTTTCCTCTGCAGGAGCCTCTAAAGGAAGTGCGGAGGCTAAGTTGCCAAGAACTAAAGAACTCTTGAGATTAGTTTCCAGTTGTTTGACCTTATAAAACTTTGGTTCCTCATCTGTAGGATAGAGTGTCTCAAATCACTGTTGAGCACACACCCACATGAGATCATAGGTGTTCAGGGTTCAAAACTTGCCTTCCAGTTCCAAGGACAAGCCCAGGCTGGGAAATGGTGGCTCTAAAACCAGAGCCTGCCCTCCAGGAGTCTGCAGCTCACAAGCTATCGCCTGTCCTGTGGGCTTCCTACCCAGCTCCAAGGCAAAGAGAATTCTCCCAACTAACTCTCCTCTGACAATCATGCCTCCAAGAAGAGCCTGGGATTCTGAGACACAATGAAAGGAGAAATGAGGAAGTGGTTTTTTCTCCTCCTTCTCTCTGTCCTGTCCACATATATTTCCATCCCCATTTGGTCTGGCAACTCTGGTATTCCTACTTACAGACCATGCACCCAGGCAACAACTGAGAGGTCACGGGTGTCAGCAAAAGATGCTCTCAGCATCACGGTCATTATACTAAAGATTTCCCCAGGCTCCCAGCCTTGGTCTGCTGAGGTGGGCTTTCCAACCTTTGCTGAACCATGATGACATTAAGGTCAGCTGGGCCTTTTAGAAGAGGGAACCCTCTCAGGGGGGGTGGCCTCACAGCCCAGGCTTTGCGGGAGCCAAGGAGAGCTCAGACTTCCTCATTCTGAAGTCATTCTAGAGTTTCCAGCAAGAATTACATCTGAGAGGGCTGGAGAGATGGCTCAGTGGTTAAGAACACTGGCTGCTATTACAGAGGACTTGGGTTCAATTGCCAGCACCTACATGGCAGCTCACAACCATCTATAACCCCAGGTCCAGGGGCTCTTACCCCTTCTTCTGGCCTCTGTAGGCACTGCATGTTCCAACAAAACACCCATGCACACAGATACAAACTAATTTGGAAAAAGAAGAATTACATATAGGGATGGTAAGATGGCTCAGCAGCTGAAGACACTTGCCAAGCCTGACAGTCTGAGGTGTATCCCAGGATGCATATGGTAGGAGAGATCCAGCTCTGAAAATATCGTCCTCTGACCTCCACACACGTGTCCATGGCACATGCACACACACGCGCACACACACGCACACACACACACAAATAAATAAATAAACGTAAAAAATTTAAAAGCAGAATTATAGGTCGTAGACAAACCATGGAGGCTTCCATATGTTAATATGGGGGTTGGGTATAAATCGCATGCGCTCATGTGGGGGTTGGGTATAAATCGCATGCACTCACTTGACTAAAACGGACTTAGCCTTCAGTGGCTGAGCACCTACTCTACATCAACTATCAGTCTGATCTTCATTAATCTCACTTAACAACCTAGAAAGCCCACAGTCCAAATGTTTTATGAGGTAATGGTCTTGCTGAAAAGGGCATCCCTTCCCTTCACAGTGCTGCTAATTATTGATGTCAGTTTGACTTACAGCTTTAAAAAGTGCTTCCATGGCATGTCTTGCCTTGGAGTAGGGAGATCAGAGATTTGTCCCCACTCTAGACTTAGGAAGTGAGGATCTGGGTGGTCATTTGTCTGGAGTCATGAAGCCAGGCTCAAGCACTGGCCTGACTTCCTGTCCTGACTGACCACCATGCTCTTTTTGGACATGGTTGTTTCCTGTTGATCTTTTAACCTTTCTGCAGAGTCAGCCTCATCTCTTTCCCCAACCCATGAATTAGAGGAAGCAGGTAAGAGTTATAAAGACAGGCTGATAGCAAAAGTAAAGAGGTGTGCCTACCTCCCACTGACCCAAGACTGGATTCAGAGAACCAGTCATGCACATGTGAGCACAGGGAGGGCGCATGCCACCTGCATATGTGTAAGTACCTTATGGTCTTTGTAGAAGGGGTCCAGGTCTTCCAGGGGCTTCGCTATAAGCTCAGGGGGAACGTCCCCATAAAGCTTAGGTAACTTCCTGGAGGCCTTTAGGTCAAGCTGAGGCCGAGGTGGGGGCTCAGTCGCTGCCCTGTCTTTGGATTTCTTCTTCTCCTTTTGGATGGCGATCCGCTTCTCTATTGCAGCCAGAGAGTCGGAAGTGAAGGGGCGGAAATTCCGCTCATCAGGGAAGATCACTGGGTAGCATCTCTCCTCCATCTTCACCCTTGGCAGAGACACATGTGGCAGAAACACAGCTCTCAGGATGGAGGTGGAACTCAGCTTGCCCTGGGGCTCACTTTCAAGGGATAGTGTCCTGGAAGTCTACAGAAACAGATGCTGAGGTGACAAGACTTGGGTGTCAACTGTCTGTGGGGTAGACCAGAAAGGGCTACCACGCTGGCACAGGAGAACCTTGGAGGGACTTGACAGCATAGACTTGACAAGGGATAGGAGGAACAGACAGACTTTATATTGTGTATGCTTTTCATGTTGTAGAAAGGGTCGTGTGTGTGTGTGTGTGTGTGTGTGTGTGTGTGTGTGTGTGTGTGTGTGTACACATGCAGGCCCTCTGGAAACGCAGCAAGTGCTCTTAACCACTGAGCCATCTCTCCAGCCCCAAGAGTTAGCATCTGGAGACACAGTCACCTTCAATCAGTACTCCTGGGCAGTGGTGGCGCACGCCTTTAATCCCAGCACGTGGGAGGCAGAGGCAGGCGGATTTCTGAGTTCGAGGCCAGCCTGGTCTACAGAGTGAGTTCCAGGACAGCCAGGGCTACACAGAGAAACCCTGCCTCAAAAAGAAAAAGAAAAAGAAAAGAAAAAAAAAGAAAAGAAAAGAAAAGAAAAGAAAAGAAAAGAAAAGAAAAGAAAAGAAAACTTAAAAGAATTGGGGAAATAAAAGCCCCAGATCCATAAAAAAAACTGGCGACCAGACTCCACATATGTATGAGGACCAGGAGATCTACTCCTGCAGCTGCAGCAGAGAGAAAGAACAAAAAGCCATGGGCCTGGCACCTGCCTGAGTCCATGGCCTAGGCCGCTATGAGAGTCCTTTGGAATACACATTGCTGCTGAGACCAGCACTGTTGTTACAGACATTATCCATGGTATATCTGTTGGACTTGCCGTAATACCACATTCTTGTGAGATCCACAGCAAAAGAAATACCCTCGGGATCTAACATAGCTTACACTGATTCAAAAATGCATTTATCAAAAGAAATAACAAGGCGGTTGGAGAGCTGGCTCAGGGGGTAAAGGTGCTTGCCACTAAGGTTGATGATCTAAGGTCACTGCCCTAGACCCATGTGGTGGAAGGAGAGAACCAATTAGTAAGTTGTCTTCTAACTTCCACGCCATGCTGTGGAATGCGGGGGGGGGGGGGGGCGTTGAGGAATGGAGTAAAATTTGTTAAAGATGTAACAAGGAAACTACTACAAAATGCCATTTGAAATAGTCCGAACCTCAGGGTGCATCTTTAAGAGAAAACTGTTCCTAGAAAGACTCTCACACGAAAGCAGAAAATATGGGGCTGGAGAGATCCTTAACCTTCCAGAGGATCAGGGTTCAAATCCCAGCACCCATGCAGTGGCTGAGAACGATCCATAACTCCAGCTCTTCTGGTCTTGGGTGTTTCATGCGTGTAGTATACAGACATACATGTAGGCAAAACACTGATACATATAAAACAGTTGTTTTCAATAAAATTAAAATGTTTTAAAGTAGAACATACATACATCCTGACACAGCAGTTGATTCCAACACTGGAATATAATGAAGACTGAAACAAGACAGCAGGCTGCTCCAGGGGTTGGAGAGTCACCAGCAACCAACCCAAGAGAGACTGCAATGGATGACATGCCATGTAAAGAACTCAAAACAATTAGTTCTGAAAGATCAGCAAATGGCAAAAAATAGTGGAACAAACAAGAAAGACATAATAGGAGATGAGTGAGAACTCAACCCAGAGGTGAACATTTAAAAAACAAGAGAAAGTCTTGGAAACAAAATGCTCGTTGAGCTAATAAAAATATCTGAGTAGAGCGCTCCAGGTAGGGTCTAGCTCAAGCCGAAGAGGGGACTTCAGGACTTGAACACAGTGACGAATTAGAGAAATCGGATAGCAATAAAGAAAAGAAAAAAAAAAAAAAAACTAAGATATTATGAACAAACCATGCAAGAAATCTAGAGGGCAGAGGCAAGAGGACCAGAAGTTCAAGGTCATCCTTGGCTACATGGTGAGTTTGAGGCCAGCCTGGGCTACATGAGATTCCGTCTCAAAAATCAAAGGCGGCCGGGCAGTGGTGGCGCACGCCTTTAATCCCAGCACTTGGGAGGCAGAGGCAGGTGGATTTCTGAGTTTGAGGCCAGCCTGGTCTCAAAGTTCCAGGACAGCCCGGGCTACACAGAGAAACCCTGTCTCAAAAACACCAAAAAAAAATCAAAGACCAAAGTTACATATTTCTGTGCTGAAGACACAAATAAATAGACAAAAGACACAGAACGCCATTTAGGGAAATGATAGCCAAAAAATACCTCCCAAATCTTGGGAAAGATAAGGACATGCAGGTTAGGAGGCATTTATACATAACCAAGTAAGAGCTTCCCCATGCTGAACTATAGCTATAGACAACAAAGAACTAAGGAGAAGTGACCGCCTCTCAGAAGAGGACTCCAACAGCTCAGACAGTAATAGGAAGAACTGACAACTGGGACTGCATCAATCTAAAAAGAATCTGTATAACAATGGGAATGTAAACGGAGTAAGCAGATAGCCTGCAGAATGGAGAAAACCTTTCAGGCCATTCATCCAACACAGGATTAGTATCCAGCATATACAAAGAAGGTAAACACCAAAAACAAATCAGACAAGCAAGATGTGGGTAAAGGATGACAGGCTCTCAAAAAAGTAGGTACAAGTGACTAGTGCATGGGAAAAATGTTCACCATCTTTAGCCACCAAGGAAACGCCAATCAAAGATGCACTAAGATTCCATCTAAGGCCGGAGAGACACCTCAATGGTGGAACATTTGCCTAGCAAGGGTGGGGCCCTAATTTAATCCCTCTGTGTGTGTGTGTGTGTGTGAGAGAGAGAGAGAGAGACAGAGAGACAGAGACAGAGACAGAGAGACAGAGACAGAGAGAGAGAGAGAGAGAGAGAGACAGAGAGAAAGAGAGATCATCTCTTGCCCAATTAGACTGCCTATCGTTTAAAACAAAAGCAAAGAATTTTGAAGCACCTAGAAAGCAAACCTCACCCACTGCTGGCAGGAAGGGAAATGACTTAAGTCACTGTGAAATCAGGGCGGAGGCTCCAATGAGACTCAAGCTACCTTATGGACCAGACACAACGCTCCTAAATTCACACCTTAACAACTCAAGGACAGCATCCAACATGGATACCTACACACCCGCAGTTACTGGGCTGTCCTTCACGGTATCCAGCTTTGGGGATCTACCTCAAAGCTCAGCAATGGATAAGCGTGTCTTTAAATGAAATATATGTGTGTTGCTCGACAATAAATAAGAATGAAAGCATGTCGCCTGCAGCAAGGCAGGTTGGGCTGGAGACAGCTATGTTCATTGACATCAGGCAGACATTTTTACTCTCCGATGTGGATCGGGGTGGGGGGATAAAGATGTAAAAGGAAGATTACTGAGGAAGAGGGAAGAAATAGGGGGAGGTAAGAGAGAGCCATGAACAGGGTCAAAGGGTATTATGTGCACATATGAAAACACCACAGTGGCGCCCACAGTCCTGTGCAGTCGACGTGCAGTAACAAAAATGTTAAAGAATAAATAAACATAAAAATACAATGACAAAACGGGAAGAACCAGAGGAGGTGGAGAAGTAAGGGCCAGTAAACTCTCCTCTTCCTCTCACCGACAGACACTTCAGTGACTTCTACTTAAGCTTGATAAGTGAAGAAATTGGGAGTTCATACGTCAATGACCCGAAGTAAACATTGAATTGCTAACAGTGAAGCAGGGGTGAAGGTGGCCCTGAAGAGCTGGCGTGGAGGGGAGAGGTCTGTGTCCTACACATGGGAGTCACAGCATGAAGCCGCTGGTGTCTGCACACAGGCTCGGGGCTCCATTTAAAGTCTCTCAAAGTCACATGACCCACTGTGCTGGCCACCTTTGGTGCAGCACCAGCTTGTCCTTCATCTTCTCACCCTGCTCCGTGCCGGGGGGCGACCCACATTTAGCTCACGGTTGGGATCCCTTGTACTCGGTCTGAGTCTAGACAGTGAACACACTCACAAGTAACCCTGAGAGGAATGGAGAGGAGTCAGGAAGATCCTACCTCTTTTTCTGGTTCTGGCCATCAGCCACAGTGGTAGGTTGTCATCTGCATGTGTCTTTATCCAGTCCTGCCTGCCTTCCCTTACCCCTCACCAGACAAGAACTACACCATTGCTCATTTCTGTCACTGAGATCTGCCTGCACCCTCTTACAAGGTCCCTTTGACAAAACAGTCTCATCTCAAAATGCCCAATTTGGAGGAGTCATCTGTTTCCTGCTGCAGCTAGTAAAGCCATTCATTCAATAACATTTAGAAAACACAAACAGGAAATGATCAACCACAAGCCACAGCCGCCGAACACACGCAGGGCTAATTGTTGGTATATTTCTCCTCGGTCCCCTTCTCACGATCATGTTTTACATGGTTGTCATGTCACTTGCACGTAACTGTACACGGTCATCTGCTCACTGAGCCCTGCAGTACAAACACTTTAACGGACTCAGCTGCCCTTTAACAGTGCTTAACCTGTCCCAGGTAAAACTGTAGGTGTGGAAGCTGTATCATCTCATATTGGTCTCGGAACAGTCGAGTGAAGTAAACGTCCTTATGCCCTCTGAGAGGAGGGCTCCCCAACCAGTGGATTGCTTTTATGTTCTCTCTAGGCAGCTGTCTGGTCAGACCCTCAGACTTTATTTACCCCAACCAGTAGGAGAAATGCCTGGGAAATCATGAAAGGTTTGCAACTGCCCACCCAACTCACTTAGGAGGAGACCCTATCCATACAGTAGAATGTCAACGGTTATACGGACATTCATGAGTTAATAATGCCTGTAAGCTAGGCTCTCCATGGATTATTTGTGAAAAATCTAAAAGGTAGGCAGTGTCACAGTATGACAACTTGACACAAGAAGGCACCGAGACTTAGAGAAGTCAAAAGCCTTGCCTATGGTCCTATATGCGAGTTCTAGAGAGAGACCCTCAGGCCCAATCAAGCACTTTCCAGGTGGCAAGCTCTCAGTTGCCCTGAAAATCCACCCAGTTGGTTATCCCCAAGGCAGACAGGAGAAAGCTACTCAGCCTCCAGTAGGGCTAAGCAAGGTCTTTGGCTCCTTCGCTGTGTGTGACAGGCCTCCCATCTTTGTCAAAGGCAGCCCACTGCCCCTACCAGGTCACCTTGCCCATCCATAAGGCAGATAGGCTCCGGGGTACCTCCTTGTCCACATTGCATGGTGGGCTGGCACCATGGTGGGCTGACCAAGTTCTTAGCCTTGGTTACCCCTAAGTCATGTTTATTAGTGTAGATTCCAACAAACAGAATGTCACCTCCCCACCAATAGATTCCATAAGAAAACCAGGAAGCAAGTGAGCATGAGCAGACATTCACACAGGGACCCCTGTCCAAAGCCAACCACAAGATTAGCTCTCCAACCAAGAAACCACACAGTAATTTCTGATTAAATGTCCACGGGGGAGAGGGGGGCAGAAAATGTTTAGATTTGTACCAGGACCTCAGGTTTAGATAAGATTTTAGCATACCTTGTCTAGAAAACACCAACTGCTGACATCAAGCCCCCAGGATGACAAGCACCTGTCAGAGCAGGGCAGCCACCCCCTCCTGCCAACTCCTCCCCGTCTCTGTGAGAAGGACCGTGGGCTCTGACACCTGACTGTGCATCTCCTACCTGGTCTCCACCTCTGATTTCAATGAGATATGGTTACAAAGGGGCACAAACACACAAAGCCTGGCACAAACACACAAAGCTCTCTAAATAACAAGCACCAGCTTGGAAAGACAGAGGATTGGGATAGCCCCAACCCAGATGGATGGCTTACCTGTCTTCCTGGTAGGGAGACTCAGGGCACTGTACGGCTCCAGAGATTCTCGCTCTAGGCAGTGGGCTAGAGCTCTGGGAGGGGCAGCTGGAAAGCTGGGTGGAGTGCAGAGAGGAGCAGGCGGGAAGGGAGCCAAAGTGATTTCAAAGAGTCGTGAAAGAAGCCTGTAACCAGAGAAGTGACTGAGAGGGTACTTACATCGTGCCCTTAATCAGTGCTTAATCTAACTCTGCAAAAAGCATCATTAATAAAGAAACAGGTTGGTTTTTCTCCTTAGCCTCATCCAAGAGTGTGAGGGAAGACAGAAAATCCTCTCAGAAAAGCTACACTGGGCTCTGCTGGACACCTGAGCCTGGCTGTTGAACCCTGCGTAGCATGCTGTCCCTTGCGAGGAATCCAGTCAGTATCCCCCCCCCCCCTTCTTTTCCTTGTGCTGTAAGTTTGCTTATATGGAAGCCAGAGGGATGCCCAAGATGACTCCCTGGGTCACCAAATCAATTCTCCAGAGGTCCGGTCATCAAACCTCAGTCTCTTCCATGTGAGCTGCTGGCTTATTTTGGTGGTGGTGGTTGCTGTTGTTGTTTTTAATTTCTGGAGAGATTTAATCTACCAGGAATTAGATCAGTGCAGCTCTGAGACCCCACTGGCGAAGGTTCTTGGTGCAGAAGATGGCAGTTAATGGGGACGCTCACAACTAGTCACACTGCAGGGAATCCGTGCAGTGCTGGGCTCAGCCACAAATAGTCATCTGTCTCAACCCCCAACCCTAAGACTCAGGGACCATCAAAGAAGCAGGTGTGGAACGGATGTAAGAACCAGAGGCTGGGGAAGTGAACCAGGGTCTCTGGAACATGACAGGATTGGTGGACTCGTGAACTCAGAGCAGCTGTGGTGGTCTGCACAGGATCAAGCCGATCACCATTCCAGGATGGAGGTGGGAGGGGTTCATGAACCACTTCTCCTGGCTGAGGAGATACTGATGGCTGCCGGCTGCTGGGAGAACGCTGGATCTCTGATAGATCAACCATGCTCCAGTGAAGGGCCGCACACCGTGAGCATGGGGGAGGGGGGCAGCACAAACTGCACTTAGTGAGTTATTAAATAGAAAAAAAATTCAGGCAGATCTCTATGTTCGAGGCCAGCTTGGTCTACAGAGCAAGTTCCAGGAGAACCAAGACTATGCAAAAAAAGCCTGTCTCAAAAAACAGCAACAAAAAAATAAAATTGAAAAACTGATAATGAGTTGTGAGAGCTGAGGATGGAGCTGGGATGAACGAGGGGAGAAGTCCGGGAAATGATCGAGCACACTGTATTCGTGTATGAAGAAATCCACGTGGCAAGTGCCCCTCTGTGGACCATTCTCACTGTCAGAGTCGTGGGACCAGCAGATGCACAGCTGGCTTTTATCAGCAGACACTAGGCCGAAGTCGGTGCCTAAGGAGGGTGAGATGGGAACTGGGCAAATGTCAGCCCCAGCAACACTGAAGACTACCCTCTGACCCCCATCGGTAAGCTGAGATGCCGGGCACGTTTGGAAGTTCCCAGGCCTTAGCGTTGTCCGTATAGAAATGGGATCGCTCTCCCAGTCTGGCAAACACCTGACACACTCTAGCTATAATACCCGTTGGGTGTGTGTGTGTGTGTGTGTTTGTGTGTGTGTGTGTGTGAGAGAGAGAGAGAGAGAGAGAGAGAGCATATATGTGCATATGTGTGTATGTGTGTGTGTGCATGTGCTTGTGTGTATGTATATGTTTGTGTGTAAGTGTGTGAGTGTGCTTGTGTGTATGTACATGTTTGTGTGTGTATATGTATGTGTGAATGTGTATGTGTGTATGCTTGTGTGTGCATGTGTGTGTGTGTGCTTCTGTGTGTGTGTGCTTGTGTGTATCGTTCTGTATAGAGGTCAGAGGACATCTCATGCCATTCCATAGGCACTCTCTGTCTTCCTTTTCTTCTTCCTTTCTTTTGAGACAATCTCTCCCTGACCTGGATCTCTAAGTATTTAAGATCCCTGGAGCCAGCGAGCCCCACAGATCTGCCTGTCTCTGCTATCCCAGGGCTAGCATTAAAACACACACCACCCCATCTGGCTTTGCCTGTTCTTTTTTGTTTTTTTAATATTTTGTTTTGTTGTGGTTTTTAGACAGGCTCTCCCTATGTAGCCCAGACTGGTCTCAAACTCACAGAGATTCACATGTCTCTGCCTCTGCCATACTAAAGGCATGTGCCTCCATGCCCAGTAATTACGCACACGTATTTGTGTCTGCATGTGGATGTGTGCACAGAAGCCCCTGCTGAGGCCAGGGGCATTTGCTCTCTTGAGGCTGAAGTTGCACACAGCTGTGAATCACCATGTGGGTGCTGGGAACTGAACTCGGGTTCTCTAAGAACAGCAGGGCTCGTTCCCACTGCGCCATCTCTCCAGCCTGTTGCCTGAAGGATTTTAGGGGAGAAAGTGCCTAGTTACTTTCTCACCCTACCAAGCCAACATCCTCCATCCTGTGGAAAAGAACTGAGAGCGCAGACATGCAGGCCTGTGGCCTAGCGTGGTATACACAGCCTAGCTGTCCGTTAGGAATGAATCGGAACTCTAAGACTTTGTCTGTTGTCGGGATAGCTCTCAGAATAAGAGAAGGGCAAAGGAGAGAAGCCCTGAGTCTCTGAGCACATTTTTATGTGAATGGAAGCATGAGCCTTTGAAGAGGCAGGAGGCCTCCAAGCCCAATATCTTAAAAGGCTCCCTGGGTTTGTTTTGATTTGTTTTGTTGTTGTTGTTGTTGTTGTTTTGTTTTGTTTTGTTTTTGATTTTTCGAGACAGGGTTTCTCAGTGTAGCCCTGGCTGTCCTGGAACTCACGCTGTAGACCAGGCTGGCCACGAACTCAGAAATCCGCCTGCCTCTGCCTCCCAAGTACTGGGATTAAAGGCGTGCGCCACCACTGCCCGGCTTGATTTGTTTTTTTTAATATCAACTCATTTCAAATATTTTTTCCAAACCATTAAGTTGTATTTGGGATTCCTGAAGTTCCAGAGAATCCTTGAAGCTTCCACCTTGAAGTAAATGCAAACGATTTCAAGTGTACAGGCTTAGTGACAGAAAGAAATATGCAAACACAAGCCACCTGAGCAAGGAGGCTGTGTCTCGCCTTCTCCCGAGACCCCTGGGTCCTGTGAGCTTGGTTCTGGGAAGGACATTCTGCCAGGTCCTCCTTTGTGGGGTCTTCCGCCTCAACTTCATCCTTCCTTCCCAGCCAGCTTCCCCTGAACGAGCCCTTCCTGTCTCTCACAGGGAGAGGCTCTCACAGGGAGAGGCTCTCACAACAGACTTCCAGAACAGTCTACTCCACCCTTCTGCATAAACCATCCGATGTCTTAGCCTGCCTTACTAGGCCACACCTCACTCTGTGCCACTCCCTTCTCTGAGCATGCCCTGTCCGCTCGAGCCCTGCTAACGCTGCCATCTCTCCTCTTACCTCTCCCTCACTGGCTTTCCCAGCCTTATAGCCTCTCAGTTCCTGCTACACCCATGAAGCTTTTTGGACCTGTGTTGTGGTTGGTACTGTCAACTGACAGAATCTAGAATCACCAGACACACAGGTGTCTAGGCACACTTGTGGTGGACTAACTTGACGGCATTGATGGCGGTAGGAAGATCTGCCTTATACGGGTGACGCCATTCCCTGGCAGGAGACCCTAGACTGCTTAATATGGGAAAAGCAAACTGAGCGTTCGTTCATCACACTCTGCCTCTTGGCTATGGGTACGACATGACCAGCCGCCTCAAGCTCCTGCTGCTATGAATTCCCCACCGTGTTGGACTGTGATGCTGTGAGCCAGAATGGTCTCTTTCTTCCTTAAGCTGTTTTGGCAATGGTATTTCATCAGAGCTGTGAGAAAGTAACCTAGACAACCTGGGAGCCGCCCACATTCAGTCAGAGTGTCCTGCGTTGCAATGGTCAGTTCCATTCCACTTCAAAGTCCTTCAAGACATTCTCTCTCAATTCGGGGTTGTGTTCCTTTCAGGGCATTAGACAGACTCTTCAGCACACGGGAGTTTATTCACAGTGTGAATACACAAAATAGAACCACAGGAGAGAGAAGGGAGAAAGAGAAGGCGCAGACGCCGATAAAGATGTGTCTGAGGTTATGTTGGTGCTCAGTCTCTCTGGAGACTGTCTGGGGAGCCATAGAAAATGTCTTGCATATCAGGAGTCTGGGACATTTATTATCTGATTCACGTCCCCTAGTGGTAGCCCAGTGATGGCTTCCAGCCTCCAAGGTGATTTCAATAGTCTTAACACCCAAATAGTCATCTTCCTAAGTAGTCTCCTGTCAGACTGGACAGACTGCCCTGTGTCACCGTCAAGCTGTTGAAGACATGACCATGTAAGGTCCCTGAAGCTTAGATGTAGAAGGCATTGTCTGCTCTCTTGGGCTGCCCACTCTGTAGGAAGCTAGCCACGGACTGTGACACCACCTAGCCCTTTGCAGGGTCATTTTGGAGGGATGGAGGCCTCGTGACAACAGCCAGAACCAACTGAAAATCGACATGAGTGAGTCACCGTGGAAGCAACTTTCCATTGTCAGCTAGGGCTCGGTCTCCTTCCACTTCCAACCTGTTCAAGGGCTGAGCTTTCAAAGCTTTGCAGAAGGCACCCACCAAGACAGAACCCGTGGGAAACATGGCAAACCCTTACAGTCGGGGGCTATTAGTATACAAGAGAACAACCCAGCATGGAGTTAGCTGAAATCAGTCATAGGCTGAGGGAATGTGTCTGGGCACCGAAAGCAGCTGGCGTGGTCAGAGATGCCGTAGAAAGTAGTTCTCACAGGGAGATGGCTCAGCAAGGATCCATGGACAAAGCGGGGCGTGGAGGACCTGAACTCAGTTCCCAGGACCCAGGTCACGAGGCTCACAGCCACCTATAACCCAGCCACAGGGAATCTCATGCCCTTTTCTGATCTCCATGGGCACACATCTAAATATTAAAAATGGAAGGAAAAGTCACAATAAGTGTAGCATTGAGGAGGCAGAGACACGAGGACCTCTGAGGTTCACACCAACCGGCCTGGCAGAACACCAGGCTCTCCCAGGGAGCCTTCATGGCTCAAACATAAGGTGTCTGGCTCCTGACAACTGTCCTCTGACCTCGATAGACACCTGCATAGACAGCTGCATGCCAGTGCTTCTCAGGGGGTCAAACCCCAGCTCCTGCGCCCCCTTTCCTGACAGTGGTAAGAAATGCTCCACCCTCCGACTCCACAGCCAAATGCATGCACTCTGGGTTCAGTGGGAGACTCTGTCTCCAAAAAACAAAACAAACAAACAAACAAACAAAAAGATGGTGGGGCTGGAGAGCTGGCTCAGTGGTTAAGAGGACTTGCTGCTCTTGCAGAGGACCTGAGTTTGGTCGCCACCTCCCTCCACAGGCTCATAGTGTGCACAGGAGGAGAGGCAAGCTAAGTCAAAAGTCTGCGGCTGCAGTAAGAGTTAGCATTCACAAGTGTGATTCCCTAACCACCACCACATCACCACCTACACAGAGGTGCATGTTCTATATACATTGCACGATTTGGTGTGTGTGTGTGTGTGTGTGTGTGTGTGTGCGCGCGCGCGCACACGTGCGTGTGCGGTTGCATGTTCGAAGGTTTGTGTGGTGGGAGGGTATGCATGTCTGTGTGCACACATACAAACAGGGTCTCTCATTGAACGTGGAGCTAGGCTGGTACCCAGCAAGCCCCTACAATCCTACTGTCGGTGCTGGGATTACAGGTGTGTGTGACCACAACTGGTTTATTATTATTGTCTTAGTTAGGGTTTCACTGCTGTGAATAGACACCAAGGCAACTCTTATAAGAGACATTTAATTGGGGATGGTTTACAGGTTCAGAGGTTCAGTCCTTCATCATCAGGGCAGGAAGCACCACAGTATCCAAGCAGGTATGGCACTGGAGGAGCTGAAGGCAAACAGGAGAAGGCTGGCTCCCATGTGGTTAGGAGTAGGATCTCAAAGCCCACCCCCACTTCCTCTAACAAGGCCACACCTCCTAATAGTGCCACTCCCTGGACCAAGTATATTCAAACCATCACATTTATATCATCATCATCATCACCACCATCACCATCATCATCATCATCACATGGTGCAAGGGATTTGAACTCAGGTTCTTATGCTTACACAGCCAGCTCTCTTACCTGCAGAGCATCTCTCCAGCACACACTCAACACTCTTCACGCCTATCACACCAACCCCTAATGAGCAGTTGCTGCAATTGGCTTCCTGACTTAGCAGAGCAGAAGCCAGGCAGGGACGAGATTGTTGGAAGAGGGGCAGGGCCTGCATAGGCAGACAGGCATGCTGCCAGCCTGGGGCTGGGATAGGTGGCCAAGTCTATATGGAAGCGCAGCGAAGAGACTGGCTGGAAGTCAAAAGGGATATAATCAGCTTAGGAGTTGCAATCAACTTGTTGCCATGCTAAATAGCCTTTAAATATTTCCATTTACTCTGGCTTTATTCTTCTTGGTTGGCCCTAACTGAAGCGGTGGGGGACGTGGAGCCTTAAAGAGCAGCACCACCAGATTTATAAAGGGAGAAAGGAACAGGTACACCCTCGAACAAAATCTCAGTGCAGAGCTGGGGTGATGGCTCAGTGGATAAAGTTGTAGAAGGACCTGAGCTCAGACTCCTAGGAACCACACGTCAAAGCCAGAGCCGAGACAGAAGGCTCCCAGGAGCCGGCTAGCCAGCCAGCCTAGCCACAAAGGTGAGTTCTGAGCTCAGCGACAGACTCTGAAAAAATAGGGTGTACAGCAATAGAGGAAGACACTCAAAGGGGGCCTCTGGCGTGCAACCTGTGGACATAAGCACATGTCCTCTTGCAGGTACACACACACAAGCACGCACGCACACATGCACACATGTGCATACACAGCACATACACACCAATTTTTTTCAGTGTACTGCCATGAAATCATACATCTGCATGAGCACTCCTTGGGGAGCACCTCTTGGGAAGCACCCCTTGGGGAGCACTCCTTGGGGAGCACCCCTTGGGGAGGACCCCTTGGGGAGCACTCCTTGGGGAGCACCCCTTGGGGAGCACTCCTTGGGGAGCATAGTAGAGCCAAGCTGCCATGACAGGAAGACACATTCATGACTGTTAGAACTTCTGGGGAAATTTTAAAGGCATCTGTCAGTGAATCCTGTCGGGAACAGAGCCGGCTGATAGCTGAGGTTCAAGGTCAACAGGAGACCATTATGGGCTCAGGATAGACCAGGGGCCCCTCCTCCATCCTCTCAGCCTGAAGTTCATTGGTTAGTGCCCAAACCAACCATGAGAATCTGTTGTGTCCGCTCTGACACTGGGAACACAATACCTGCCACAAATGTCTTCTGCCAGTAAAGTGGCCCCACCCCAAAACCTCCAGGAAGCTTGACCCTATGGCCATGTGACACCGCTAAAATTATATTTCCTTTTAATCATTGGCCGTTGAAGGTTTCTGGGGAACGGAGAGCTAGTTTTCTTCAGCAGTGTGACCCCTGTTAGTTGCCCATGCTCCCGTAGTTGGCCCTAAACCCCTGTGCATTGTTGGTAGTTCTAAGACTCAGTGCATTGTTTAAAAAAAAAAAAAAAAAAAGATGACAGAAGGAGGAGGAGGGGAGGGAGGAAGAAGAAGGAAGGAAGAAGAGGAAGAATGTAATGGGGGAGGAAGAGGAGGAGACCAGGGAGGACCTGGGGATATAAAAAGTAGATATAACCAAATACATTGTACAAGTGTGTGAAACTCTCAAAGAACAAACACAAGTCTTAAGTACCGAAGGGCAGAGCACTGTGTCTGCAACGTCTGCCTACCCACTCCAAATGCCTCTCTTCTGACTCGCTTCTGACCCACCTTAAACAAAAGCCTAAGGTGCAGAGTGGCTATTGGAAATTCTACGGGGGGGGGGGGGGCGCGGAGCAAGAAGGGGATCCCCTCAGCCTTCCTCCGTCCCCCTAGACCCTTAGGTTTTCCAGTTCTCTCCCACCGTCCTCCTGTTCAGCAAGGAAGCATGTCTTTCAACATCTCCGGCATAACTTTTTTTTTTTTTTTTAAGACAAAGACCCAGGTTGGCCTTGAACTTGATATGTAGCTGAGGTACTGCTGGGACTGCTGACCTGTACCACACACTCAGTGTATGTGACACCAGGATCTAACCCAGGACTTCATGCATGCTGAGCAGGCGCCCTGCCAATTGAGTTACATCATTATTATTGAGCATCGTATTTTAAAAAATTAAGTTTATTATATGCTCTGTGTGTGTGTGTGTGTGTGTGTGTGTGTGTGTGTGTAATATGTGTGTATGCACTTCCCACAGTGCATATGTGGAGGCCAGATGATAACTTTGTGGAGCTGACTCTCTCATGAGTTCCAGAGATCGGACTCAGGTCCTGAGGCTTGCCTTTAGCCACTGAGCCACACTGCAGGCCCCTGAGCATAACACTTCTGAAGCTGTCCCTCTCAGCTGAGTAAGATGGCTCATGCCTACAATCCCAGCACTCAGAGGACTGATTTGGGAGGATCACAAGTTCAAAGACAGCGACATGTGTCCCTACCTAACAACAACAACAAAAATAATAAAATAAATAAGTAAATAAAAAACGGGCGCTGGAGAGATGGCTCGGCAATCAAGGGTACTGTATACTCTTATATAGACGGAAGTTTGGGTCTCAGCTCACAACTGCAACTGCTTGTAAGTCCAGCTCTGGCCTCTGTAGACACTGCACATACATTGTACACACATGCTCACAGGCACACACATACACACACACACGTGCACGCACACACATGAGCACATATACAGATACACAGGCATACACACATGCACACACACACACACACACACACACACACCACACACACAAAGGAACAGAGCTAGCCTCTCCACTTTTCACACGCATAGTGCCCCCGTTCTTAATCTCCACCACAGGCAGGTTATCCATTTCTTTCAAACAAATAAAATGCTTTCTCAAAAGAAGTTTCGATAAAGAAGAGATAAGTTCAGCCATTTTAAAAGGCTAGGCTCGCAACCAACATGTCGAGAAATACATCCTCAGCTCACTGGCCCTCCATCATTTGGAATTAGTTGTAAAATTGTTTTTTTTTCGTCTGTTGTCACTTTATATTCAGTTTAGAAATTAAAAAGATTCTGGAGCCAGGCCTGGTGACTCACATTTGTAATCCTAGCCCCTGAGGGATGGAAACGGTAAGTTCGAGTCAAGGCTGACCTGAGCTACATAGAGAGTTTTGGGCTAGCCTAGGCTACCTTCTCTCAAAATAAACAAAACAGATAGTGGAAATTTTAGTGAGTTTTCTATTAAGGCTTAGTCTATAATGTAGCTTACTCAGAAACCTTGAAGTGAGCATGCTATGGCAAGCTCCTAGGTGCTTAAGAAAGGAGACCACAACTGGTTCCTCCTGCAGCCTCCTCCTAAGCCTTCCATCTTGGAATTGCTGCTTTTGTGATCTGTGCACTAGCTAATCCAGCCTGCGAGCATGCTGGGCTCCTCGGAAGGTCAACAAAGCCTTTTCCCTCTACTCCCAGACCTGCTGGTGCCTCCTGAGAAGCCAGAGAGCTAGGTGCACATCTGACCATTGAAGCTTCCGAAGTCTGATCCCTGTGTCTAACGGGGATCCCTCAGTCACACACACAGCCCAGCAGTACTGACTCAGATGGAACCAACACAGGTGACCTGAAACTTGAGTGGACTTCGACTGTCTTATTTCCTTTTCTTGTTGCTGAGATAAATGCTCTGACAAAAGAAAGGGTTTGTCGGTCATGGTGGGGACATCAAGGCAGCAGGAGCTGGAAGCAGCTGTCACGTGACATACACAATGTGGGGGTGGGGGGTGGGGGTGGGGGGTGGGAATGAAAGGCAAACGCCTGCTTCTTGCTGCTTTTGTGCATTTGCCCGGCCCAGGATCCCAGCTAAGGGAATGGTGCCGCTCACAGTGGGTGGGTCTTCCTGCAGCAGCTGGTTTGATCTCAGGTGTTCCCAGAGGCTGACCTAAATGTAGATAACCCCTCAGAGGCTGGCTGGAGACTGGCTGCTAGGTGATTTCAGGTTCTGTCCACCTGACAATCAATACTAACCCTCATGCTACCCAATTTCCTCTGAAAGATGGGCTCTGTCCTCATCTCTTCTGCCTTTACGCCACAAACCCATTGCTACAATTCTGCCCACTCGGGCCACCATCCCCCCTCTCCCTCCCCCCTCTCCCTCCCTTCCCTCCCTCTCTCCCTCATCCCTTCCTCTTCTTCTCCCTCTCCTCCTCTCCCCTCCCCCTCCCCACATCCATACAAACATTTGTCACTGGTTCAAACCATCTCTTTCCAGCTCTGACTTCTCTTAGGCTCCAAGCCTGTACTACATCATGAACCCTGATAAGCACCATGCCGTCCCCCCCTCACCCCCCCAGTCTGTCTATGTCATAAATAACCTGGTTAGGCTGAAAGCCAGTCCAGGGCAAGGACTGGGTCTTCTCCCCAAATCTTTCAACACCTAGCCTATTAAGTCGACATAAAGGGACTAAAGACACAGCTCGCTTGGTAGAGTGTTTGCCCAGCATACAAAGCTCCGGGCTCATGCCTGGTGCTGCATAAAACCAGGCGTGGCGGGCCATACCTGTAATCCAAGCACCCAGGGGAAGGAGGCAGGAAGGAAAGACGGAAAGAGGGGGGAGGGAAGAAGAGAAGGAGAGAGAGGAGGGAGGAGGCACTCTCTAAAAGCTTGTGTAATACATGGAAGAACTGAACCTTGGAACAAAAACTCATTTAAAAGAGCAAAGGAAACACTAGATGGCTGTTAATAGTGAGCTGAATGTGATAAATTATTACTTAAATCACTTGGTTTTGCTCCTTGTTGTTACGGAACAGTTAATTGGAGGGAAGAAAATGCTTGGGAGAAAAGCCTCGGAGCTGGGCCTGCCTGGGGGGGGGGGGGGGTGAGAGAACAGAAAGCCTCCTGCAGTGCTGGCTCTGGTTTCTCCCGGCCACACAGCCTCCATGTAGCACTGCTAAGCAGGAGACCGCTGCTCAGTTCCCAGCCTCCCACAGGAGCTGGGTCCCATTTACCCACACTCTGGTCCCCTAACAGAAGCCCAAAGAGAAGAGAATGGGAAAGGTGTGATGCTCAGAGCATTCTCCTTTCCCTTGCTGGGCCCCGTTCCACATCTCACCATAAAGAAAGCTTAAGTGCTGGGCGGGGGAGACAGTTCCGTTGACAAAATGCTCGCCCTGCAGGCATGAACTGAAAGACCCCCGAGCTGGGGAGACCCTCGCTCAAGTCTCGGGATGGCGCGACCCCCCAAGAACTCACGAAAGACCGTCCTTGCTGCAATCACATGAGGTTTAATTCGGGGGTGGTGAGAAGGACCAATGCATTGGGG
>CM052706.1:4120058-4158901 GCA_028551405.1 Uromys caudimaculatus | reverse complement strand
GTGGGTTAGTTATTTACAGTGGTTGGGGCAGGTGAGGAATTCTTCAGCGTAATACAGGGTGGAGAAGGAAGAGAATTCAAAAACCCAGAAGTTCCCAAAAGTAAATGCTAAGAGAAGCCCCCTTTTTAAAACTTAAGTCTTTCAGAACGCACGAGTTCAGTCCTCAGAGCCCGCATTAAAAACAGGTTGTGGTGGCGTGCTCAAACCCCAGTCCCAGGGTCCCAGAGACAGAGGCATCCCCAGAGCTCACTGGGCACCTTCAGGTGAGACATGGGACAGTAAGAGACACAGACTCAAAAAATAAAGTGGGTACTGGAAAACTGAACCCACAGTTAGTTAAGAGCACTTGCTCACGGTTCCAGGCTGTAGTCTGTCACTGCAGAGAAGTCACAGTGGCAGGAACCTGAAGCACCTGGCAACATTATAGCCATAGAGTTCAGATCCCCACACCCACACAAGCCAGGCATCCTGTGAGTGCCTGAAACACCAGCTCCAAGAGAAACAGAGAGAGGCCAGAGGGTCTGCTGGGACCTACTGGCTTCCAGCCTAACCAAGAAAGCACAAGCCTAATGTTCAGAGACACCCTGCCTCAAAGAAATGGGCAGAAAGTGGCAGAGAGCCTCCTGCAGCCTCCACAAACTTACACAGGCAGACGGGAATGGAGACCCATGCACACACCCATACAGACGCATAAAGAACAGTCAAACGGTTGTGTGTTGAGAAACGACATTTAAGGTTGACCCCACACATGTGCACACTTCTGTACACATACTTACCCACATACAAGATGGCCGTGCACTCAAAGCTATTTTTTAATTATTTTTAGTTCTGTGAGGATGGGTAGGTATGTGCACTAGAATGCAGATGCCCTGGAAGTCTGAGGCTTCAGATAGAGTTACATGTGGTTTCCATCTGCCCAATGTGGGTGCTGGGAACCAAACTCAGCTCCTCTGAGGAGCAGGAGGCACTCCTAACCACTGAGCCATCTCTCTTGCCTCCTCTTATTTTTTAAAGTTATGTATATATCTGTGTGTGGGTTATCTGCACGAGAATGCAGGTGCCCACGGAGGCCAGAAGAGGGTGTGTAAGATCCCCTGGAGTTAGAGCTTCAGGGGATTGTGATCTGCCTAATGTGGGTGCTGGGACTTGAACTTGGGTTCTCTGATGAGAGCAGCAAGCACTCTAATTGTTGAGTCATCTCTCCAGCCCCTGTTAACAGTCTTGAATTGTACACTAACAAAGGAAAGAAAGAAGGAGGGAGGGAGAGAAGAAGAGAGGGAGGGAAGGAGGGAGGGAGAGAGGGAGGGAGAGGTGAAAATGGAGGGATGAGGAAGGAAAGAAGAGAGAGGAAGGGAGAGGAGAGAGAGGGAGGACAGGAGGAGAGGGGGAGGGGATTTCTGACAATAACCTGCCAGCCTTAGGTTTTATTAATAACCATGTGGTGGGTGGGAGAAGAGGCAGGCAGAGTGGGCCTGACAACATCATCAGCAAAGACAGAGATTCAAGAACACATGGAGCTGTGTGACAGAAAGAAAATCTTGCACACGAGGTTTGCTTGGCAGCACTCGAAGAGTTTGAGGGACACCATCTAGGAGCCAACATCAAAATGTTGAGATCCGCGTGTCTGTCTGCGAGATATTTAACAAACACAGTGGAGAGGCCATTTTGTGATCGCTGAGGTAGAAAGGGAAGGTTCTGAGATGCAGGACAGGTGGAAGGTTAAAGTTCTGAATTTTCACTTACATTTGGTATTTAATCTCATGTTTAAAGAATACTCCCTACCTTCAGTTTTATCACCAGAAAACATTAAAAACATTTCCACTAGCCGTAAGCCTTTGAGGACAGCTTTTATTTCAGGAAAGAAATCTTTCTCAGAAGCTTGTTGATTTGAGGCTCACAGATTTTCCTTGTAAATCAGAAGTCAACACCAACACCGGATGTGTATGATGTTGGTGTGTGTGTGTGTGTGTGAAAGAAAATCAAAACGCTAACAAAGACATGTGTGTACGAAAATGGTTTTATATTTAAAAACCACAGTGCTTAAGGAGCCTAGAATAATAATTCCGTCGGAATGGGGAATCAGGTACCTCAAATCATTCCTTCAATCAAAGCAATCACCACGATGGATAAAACAATGAAAAGATGAAAATTTAAAACGTTTTAGAAGCAGCAGCAATGTAAAGAGTGACGTGTGAAAGAAGCAGGCACCTTTTGCTCTTAGTTTTCTTTCGTGTTGATGTGATTAAAGGACTCAACAAAAACCACTTAAGGGGCAAGGAGTTTATTGGGCTCACAATTCCAGGGGACAGTCCACCATTGCAGGAAAGCCAAGGTCGTAGGAACTTGAAGTAGCTGGTCACAAGACATCCACAGTCGGTAGCATAGAGCAATAAATTAGCACATGAATGATTGTTCTCATCTCCCTTTCTCCATACACAGGTCAGGATCCACTGCCTAGGGAATTGTGCTGCCCACAGTGGGCTGGCTAATCAACAAGCAAGCCCCCATCTGTGCTTACAGGCCCAACATCCATAGGTTAATCTGATCTAGACAATTTCTTAAGACCTCCTTTCCAGGCCATTCTGCATTGTGTCAAGTTGACACTTGGAGCTGCCCATCTCTGGCTGGAAAAGTGTGTGGGAAGCAGTTTTCACTAGCGGGTCTCTGCCGAGCCCTGGAGACTGGGTGCTCCTTTTCAGATGACTACACAGGATGAGGATGGCAAAAATCCCAGGGCCCTGTAAAGTCATATGCTCAAGAGGAGTCCAATGCCAAGGCTTAGCACCAAGAGCTGCACCTGCAGTGAAAGGTAAACCAAGCAGCCGGCAGACTCAGGGAGGCTTGAGGAAGCCAACGCAGCCCTTTCTTGATGACTGTGTGTTAGAATTATAGAGGGAAAACCTTAAAACAGTGAAAATCTTAAAAATGAAGAACAGGAAACCTTAAAGGATGGTTTTACCAAGGTCAGTGTCAATGGGACTTCCTTGCAAGGACGTGCTGTCCCCTGGAACTGAGAACTAAATAAACCCTTTTGTTCCTTAAGTTGCTTTTGGTGGGGGTATTTTCTCATAGCAACAGGAAATGAAACCAAGATACACACACACACCATACCATTAACTAACAGATTATATACATATGAAGAGAAAATCAGTAATCTGGAAGGTTGCCAAAGGTAAATTAAATGAAAATACCACACAAAAATACAAAATGAAACAAAAAAATGTTTAAGATGGATTTTTATACTCTTCCCCCCGTGTGTGTGTGTGTGTGTGTGTGTGTGTGTGTGTGTATGTGTGTGCACATGCTCACCTGCACACCTGTCCATGAAAACCAAAAGAGGTCACTGGATCCCTATAGCTAGAGTTACAGGAAGTTGTGGCGCACCAGATGTGAATTCTGGGAAACTCTGGTTCTCTGAAAGTGAAGTATTAACCACTGATCTCTCCAGCCCTTGATGCAAAGATTTACAGAAGAGTCAAGGGGATGAAGAAAAGGGTGAGAGAGTAAGAAAATACTGAAATGGAAAGCATTGTGAGAATAATGGAGAACAGTCTGGGGCTGACAGAGAAAGCACACCTTACAAATAAATCCAAGAAGCTCAATAAATCCCAAACCAAACCAACAGTTTAAAAAATTAATGACGATGCACATGAGCGTGAAATCTCAGGACTTCAAAAGCAAAGTCTGAAACCCCCTGGAGAGAAGACAGACCGTGTGCCGATGAGTGGCAGTTTAATGGGTGACTGGCATCTCAGTAGCAACAGCCAAATCTATCAAACAATAGGGTAAAATGGCTAATGTACTGAGAAAATGGGAGAGACACTCAAAACTGACAACCTGGAATTCGGTGCTGATGAACCCTTCCTTCAAGAACAATAGTGAAGGAGAGACAATTTCAAACAGGCACTAAGAAAAGTTGAGTCGCCAAAAGATTCCCACTGAAGAGAATAATCAAACAAATGCCTCAAGCAGAAGAACTGTCTTACATGGTAGGTCTGGGAGGCAGAGACGGTGAGGGAGAACACACAAATACGTGGAAGAAGCTGAGGACACACCGTGGACAGTCTCAACGCCACAATCATATCCGATCTGAGGCGAGAGAAAGTAGCCACAGGTTCAACGCAGGATGATAAAAACGTTTTAGTTGCAAGAGATTAATGGCATTGAAGCATTCGGATCCCTTTGTTTTGTCTAATTAGGCAGGAGGATTAACATACTGACTGACTTTGGCATGCTAAAATAAGTTGCTAAAGAAATAGACGGCGATTGTATAGCTTTTCCCAAGCGTGTTGAGAGGGGAATCCTAACAATAAGAAGAAAAGATATCTGACACAGGCGTCGCTGGGCATTATACAAAGCAAAATGAGCCACTAGTCCACCGTGAAATGGCACATACTGGGGTCCGTAGGACACCTCAGTGGTTAGGAGACTTGGCTGTGCAGTCCTGAGGACCAGCTCTTAGCACCCACATAATGAGGCAGGCATATCACGGAAGACTGTAGCTACAGATAGGAGAGGGGACAGAGATGGGAGGGCCACTGAGGGGTCCTGCCTTCCAGTCTAGCCAAGAAAGCTTGAGCAGCAGGTTCAGGGAGAGACCTACCCCAAAGGACTAGACAAAGAAAGATTGATAGAAGACACTCAATGCCCTCCTCCAGCCTCTGAGTACATGTACAGGTGCATGTACACACACACACACACACACACACACACACACACACACACACATCTTCAACAACAAAATCTATTACCTAACAACCAGGTGTGGCGGTACACCCCGGCAGTCCAGAACTCAGGAGACAGGATGATCGTAAGTTTAAGGCCAGCCTCAGCTACACAGCAAGTTTATCTGACCTACATGAGACGGGGGGGGGGGGGGGGGGGGAAGGGAGACAAAAACTGTGATTCCGGATTGGAGGTGACTGGTGAGGAAGAGCAGAGGGGAGGGTGAAAGGTTGTCCAATGGATACAAAGTTTCCACAGCAAACAGGCAAGCTTGCTGATTAGTCTCACAACCAGGTCTGTGCAGTCTGGCTGTTCAGTCTACACTCTTAGAAGCCGTACTTGAAAATGGTTAAGACGATGTGACATGCTTCTCTCGATTGCATTTGGAGTCACCTGGGAGACACACCTGTGAATTCCTCTGTGTGTTTCCAGAGAGGTTTAACTGAGGAGGGGAGACCTACACTGACTGTAGGTGGCCCCATCTCATGGACTAGAGTCCCAGACTGAATCAAAAAGGAGAAAACAAGTCAAGCTCCTGTTGTATCTCTCTGCTTTCTTATAGGGGACACAGTGTTGGCAGTCACCCACACCTGCCATCCCACCATGACAACTGTAGCCCTCAAATCAACAAGAAAAGTAACTAATGTAGATGGTGAGTTTCTATTATATGTATTTAGATACAACTTTAACATGTGGTTAAGAGGCCGGATAATGGCTCAGCAGTTAAGAGCACTGGCTGCTCTTCCAAAGGACCTGGGTTCAATTCCCAGGACTCACATGGCTGTAGCTTCAGTCTCAGGGGATTGATGGCTTTTTCTGGTCTCTGTGAGGACTGCATGCACACAATACATACATACAGGCAAGCACATCCATATACATAAAACAAAAGAAAACATTTTTAAAGTAAAGTCTGTTTAGAAAGCAAAAAACAAAGACAAGCACCATATAATAAGGGAGCAGAAACTGGGAAATGGCAAATAGTTTACAAACAACACTATTAATTTTTACTCTAAATTAAGATCCTTAGGTTGTAGACGTAGCTCAGTGGAAAGAGATTGCCTGCCATGCACAGAGTCCTGGGTTTGAAACTCAGTGCCACAA
Source organism: Uromys caudimaculatus (assembly GCA_028551405.1). NCBI lineage: Eukaryota > Metazoa > Chordata > Mammalia > Rodentia > Muridae > Uromys > Uromys caudimaculatus. Next base: position 4,153,075 of record CM052706.1, on the reverse strand, counting down.
GACAAATCAGTCATAACAAATAGAAATCCAGTTGCACACTCGTCGCATGACACAGTTAAAATAGAACAGCCTAGAAACGTGGAGATCCACACACTGTTTCTGTGAGCGCTGCTCCTTAGGGTTTACCCACACAACATCCTGCAGACCACGTCTATTTTAAAGAGAGGTTGCATTGCTAAGCAGTACTGACCCCACTCATCAGTCACCGGCACCGTTGCCTGGGCTCCAGTCTGTCTTGCAAAGTTGTCAGAACTGTGCGAAATCTCTTTCTGAGGGACAGGCTCTCCCTTCTGCCTGGTACCAGGCTTCGGCCTTTTCCTCCTCCCAGCAGGGAATTCCAGGAGAAATTCCAATCTGTTTCAATATTCTGATGGCCAAAAGGGGCGAGAGGCACAGCAGCTCCTCTGACTATCCACTCCGGCCAGGATGACTACAACACTGCCACTGTGCTGGCCTACTATGCTGGCCACTGCTGCCCTATTGTGCTGACCACTGCACTGGCCACTGTGGCTGCACTCACCCTTTCCCAGCTCACAGAGCTAAGGTCACATTGGAGGCAGCTTTAAGCCACTTCCAGCTTTCTGAGCCACTTCTTGGGGTCAAAGGGAGACAGTTACTTTCAGAGTTTGCTCACTGGGTCAGGAAGTGACATTCCTAAAAAAAAATAAAAATAAAAAAATAACAGAGGAGAGGCTCCCCTCAGAGGAGACCTGAAAACACATGGCAACGCACATCAGGACTTCCTGAATTAGGAAGATGAAAAAGAAAAGGAAGAAACAAGTCAAATCAACGGTAGCCTTGGAAACTGAGTTCCCGGTGAAGGATGCGGGCCACTACTGCGCATCTTCCGGAGGGTGGAGGAGAGACAATTAGAGAAAAACGGAGCTGTTCAGTCAGTCCTGAGAGAGTGAGGTGCTGAATCCCGGGAGACAGACCACCGCTCACTGTGTTAGAAATTTCAGGGTGTGTGTGTGTGTGGTTATGTACTGCATGCATATGAAAGCTCTATTGCCTGTACGCCTACATGCCAGAAGAGTGCATGGGATCCCATTACAGATGGTTATGAGCCACCATGTGGTTGCTAGGAATTAAACTCAGGACCTCCGGAAGAGCAGCCAGTGCTCTTAGCCACTGAGCCATCTCTCCAGCCCAGATATATTTTGGTTTAAAAAAATATGTCTAATACTAGAGAGACAACTCAGTGGATAAAGTGCTTGCTGTGCAATCCTGGGGACCTGAGTTGGGCTCCCCAGAACTCATGTAGAAGCTGGGTGTGGCAGCACATGCCTGTAACCCTAGACCAGGGAAGGCCAAGACCGGTGAATCCTGGAGCTCACTGGCCAGCCATCTGAGCCTTCTCAGTGAGCTTCATGTTCAGTGAGAACTTTGTCTAAAGAACAATAAGGGGGAGAAGAAAATGGAGGGAGATATCCTGGCATCTGTCCTCAACAGAGGCTTATATCAGCAAAGAGTACACACACACACACACACACACACACACACACACACACACACACACACACCTATGACCATATAATGTTTTGATCCAGCTTTACCTCCCAAAGAGCAAAGCCCTGGTTATCCCTTTGATTCTTTGGTAAATTTAACTGTCCCGGCTAGAGTGAAGAGACTCTCTTTTTTTTGGGGGGGGGGGGGCTATTTTAAATTATGTGCATACACTGTGTGTGGACCTGCACACGTGAATGCAGTGCACAAGGAGGCCACAAGAGGGCGCCAGATCCCTTGGAGCTGGAGTTAAGGGACTGAGCCGCAAGACTGGGAGCTGGAACCTGAACCTGGGGTCTCTACTAAAAGAGCAGTAACACTCCTAAAACTGGGTCGCCTCTCCAGCTCCTGGGGTAAAGATATTGTAAAGAGACTGCCCCTCCCCTTGGATATCAGACTACTGAGACGATGGACGTCAAAGAATTGGAATTCCCAGAACTTGCATGCGGAGAAGGTTCTGGCAGCACCTTGCAGGGTGAACCAGGGCTGCATTGTGAGGGGTGATGGGACCACACTTTGACCAGGACTGCTCAGCTATGCAGTTCTTCTTTCCAGTCTGGCAACACGGAATAAAGCTCCATTCTTTGCCATTTGCTCTCATTTCTTTGAATTGGCCTATTGAGAGCAGAATCTGGTCGGAACTACTCAGTTAACCTGCAGATGCCGGGAAGAGACTGTCCAACAGGTGCACAGCAAGTCATGTGCCAGGTGAACCATCCCCAACCTCCTCTGCAACCATAACTTCCTTTATATTTTTCTCTTCTGGCTAAGAGATGTGTGGGCTGCAAACACACACAGCAGGGACATGCAGAAAGGCATGCTACAGGTTCGGTTTTGCTAGTCAGACCGTAGCTTTTCAGCAGCTCATCCTCTGAGCAATATTACATCATACTGGTGTTTTCCAGAAAGTTCTAATCCTGCGTGTAATGCAAATGCAAACCACATGTACCATGGAGGAAGGGTCCGTTCACATACAGGGCCTGTTGGTTACTATGAATATGTACATGCATGAGAGGGTGGGTGCACACAGCAGGAACATGTCTGCAGAGAGGCAAATTGCTTGGCCCATGGGTGGGAAGAATCAGAGGTATTGGGTTCAAGTGCACAGCACAAGATGGACAGAGCAGGGACAAGCTAGGGAGGTGGCCTATTGGGCCAGAGATGGTTGGTATTTCTGTAATGAAAAGTCCATGTCATCTCCCTAGACATTTGTGAAGTCTGATACACTTAAAATGTCTTCAGGGGCCAGAGAGATGGCTCAGTAGTTAAGAGGGCTTGAGGCTCTTCCAGAGGATCCAAGTTCAGTGCCCCAAGGATCTGATGCCTTCTGGCTGCAGGCACTGTACATGTGTGGCACAGAGAGAGAGAGAGAGAGCGCAACTCTTTAAAATAAACATGGTTTTGCAGGATGTTGTGTGGGTAAACCCTAAGGAGCAGCCCTCGCAGAAACAGTGTGTGGATTTCCACGTTTCTAGGCTGTTCTATTTTAATTGTGTCATGCGACGAGTGTGCAACTGGATTTTTATTTGTTATGACTGATTTGTCTTGTGGCACTGAGTTTCAAACCCAGGACTCTGTGCATGGCAGGCAGTCTCTTTCCACTGAGCTATGTCTACAACCTAAGGATCTTAATTTAGAGTAAAAATTAATAGTGTTGTTTGTAAACTATTTGCCATTTCCCAGTTTCTGCTCCCTTAGTATATGATGCTTGCCTTTGTTTTCTGTTTTCTAAACATAGTTTACTTTTAAAATGTTTTATTTTGTTCTATGTAGAAGGCATTAGATCCCCTGAAACTAAAGCTACAGCTACGTGAGTGCTGGGAATTGAACCCAGGTCCTCTGGAAGAGCAGCTGGTGCTCTTAACTGCTGAGCCATTATCCAGCCTCTTAACCACATGTTAAAGTTATGGCTAAATACAAATAACACAAAACTCACCATCTACACTCAACTGATATCTGAACCTAAACCTCACAGCAGGACCCCAAGACGAACTTGAGGGGTCACTGGGTCTTTGTGTGCCTCTTCCCGGGGTGGCCATTTACATGGGATAAATCTCCTCACTCTGCTTTTCACTCTCAGTTGTTTGTTTAGTTGGCTTACTGGGCTGAGGAGATCCTCAGTGGGTGAAGCGCCTTCCGTGTAAGTGGGAGACCCTGGGCTCGAATTGCACCTAAAAAGCCAGGTGACAGGGGTGTGTAACCCCAGCCCTGGGAAGGAGGGAGAGAGACAGACAGACAGATCCCTGGAGTTCTCGGGCCAGCAAGTCCAGTTGAATCAATGAGCTCCAGGATCAGTGAGAGACTCTGCTCCAAAACATAAGGTGAAGAGCAATAGAGAGACAGCTCTGGCCTCCACAGAGACATAGGCAAATGCTCACCCATATGTGTATCACACACACACACACACACACACACACACACACACACACACACACACACACACACACACACCTCCGAAGTCATTCTAAGCCCTGTTTGAAGTTGTAATGGCCCAAAAACTGAGCGCCCTGGATAAAGTGGCAGCCCCTACTGCCTGCTCTGTATCTCCCCACCTGGACCTCCTCACGGCACAGAATTCCTGGAACTTTTAATGGGTGTGCAGAGCATTTGTTTGCACAGAGCAAAGGAAATTGGCTTCCTCTCCAACAAAGTGCACAAGCCTCCCTGGTTCCTGAAGGCACCATTTTTTTTCTTAATGGGCCCGAGTAAACAGTAGGTGAGCCCCTGGCTTAAATGGGAAGTCTGAGCTTGTGTAATACAGCCCCACAGTGCTAATAAGGTGGGGCAGGAGCTGCTGTAAAGCCTCCACTTCCACAGGAACCCAGGGAGATGAGAGCACCCTGTGGCCTGTTCCATTGAAACAGGCTTAAAGAGAGGCTTTGTTTATAAAGGAAGAAAATGTCTCTGAGAGCCAGGAACCAGCGCAAAGGATGCTGAGAAGATCCATAGACACGCAGTGTGGAGTCGCCTGCAATGTGTGCAGCTAGAGCAGCTGAGAAACAGGCTGTGGTCTGCAGGAAGCATGCAGGAGGAAGCCCCTCCGCCCAGAGCCAGGAGCCAGGCAGTCCTATACATTGAGTATCAGCTATTTAGGAGAATCTATCTGGGTTGGATAGTCACTGGCACCTAGTCAGAGGTGCCACCATATGCCACACACTCGCACTTCTCTTCTTCCCCCTCCCCCCCCGTCCGTCTGTCTCTGTCTCTCTGAGCCAAGGATGACCTTCACCTCTGCCACTTTATACAGTGCTGGGAATAGAACCAGGGTCTATGTGAGCTATTGAGCCACACGTACCTGCTCTAGGCTCCAATGGTGAGTTACTTCATTAGTTCAATGGTGAGTTACTTCATTAGTTCTCATGATAATCTCACAGGAAAAAAATAAGATCTGGCTTCTCTTGGAACGTGAGAAAATCTATCTGTGGTGGACATCAGTGAAACATATCAGCAGACATGAGGCAGACCCAAATGAGGTGGACTGTTGCAGATGAGGCCACGATCCACAAGCCCCCAGCACTTGGTTGTGCAGCTTATTTCATTTATAGTACCTGAGAGTGTGGCTTTGTGACCCTTGCAGTGGGATTGGCATTCTTTATTTATTTATTCCACCTTTCCCAAAAGCGATCTGACCAGATCACTGAGGTTAGACCTTAGGCAAGGGTACTGGGCCTCAGGATTCTCCAACCAAGGACTCAGAGGAAGCAGGACACTGGGGCCTGAGGGAGGGTTTTGGAATGGAGTCACAGAGGACACCGGACCCTCTGCAGCCTGCCGCTCCTGAGTTGTGTCATAAAAGCAAGTTATTTAATGTCTCCGTGCCTCAGTTTCCTCGTCAAAATGTTTGTTGTTTGTAGATAGAGTCTTAGATAGCCCAGACTGCCCTCCGATTTGCTATGTAGTTAGAACTTCTGATCCTCCTGCCTCCACCTCCCAAGGGCTGGGATTACAGGCTGTACCACAGCACCTGGTGCTCCTCATCTGAAGTTAATAATTGTTCCTGCCTTGTGGGGAGGTTGTGAGGGAGCAGAGAAGAGATTTCTATGGGTTGTTTATGACTGCTGGGTTTCTGGTCCTAATCCTTTGTCCCTGAGGACAGTTCTGCCATCCTGTGATGAGAAGACAAAACCTTTTCTGTCTGAACTGGTCACAAGGAGTGAAAGAAGCTGTCACAGAAGACAAAGTCCTGCATCAGGCAGACTCAGCTCCGTGCTTTCCCACGCATTCTATTCTAAACTGACCTCTGCTGATGAGAAGGATCCGGTCATCGATTGTTCGCCAGAGAACCCGAGAAAGTGAGTTCCTGCAGGTCACGTCTCTAATTCCTTTTTATCCCATTGCTTTGGGAAGGACTCCACTGTAGTCACCTTCCGTGGCTCTCCATGCCCTCCCTCGCCCACCCCCGCACCAGCTAAAATGTCTCAGATGCAGATTCAAGAGGGATATTGAGACAGATTGCTGGGGTGATGGAATTTGTCAAAAGAGTTATTGATGCCACAGACAGACACAAGTGTCAGAATGTCTCCCGATCCCACCCTACCCCAGCCCATAGTCCACACCCATGGGACTGGTACAGTACTCAGCCTTGCCATTCCATTTCCACGAGGGACTGGGTACCAGACCTCCAACCGAGCCTTGGGAGTAACCCTGAAGACGGCAGACTGTCTGGCCTGCAAGCCTGCAGCATCCGTCTCTCATGGTGTTCCATGCAAATGGGAATGAAGTCAAGGCTCATTTCTCATATATCATTAAGACTTTCAAAACCAGAAGAGCACAGTGTTAGACCAAGCACAGGTCTCTTCTAAGTGTGTGCCCTGTGTGATTCACAACACACGTGTGCATGTGCATGCACACACACACACGTGCACACACATATAGTTGCACACACGCACGCGCGCACACACACACACACCCTAGCCCTGCCTGCCTGTGACTTCCCTTGAGTAAACAGCCTTACACCAGCTAACACTCTTTGGGTTAGTTCCAGCCATGCCCCCCTCCAGCCCTGGCCTGGACCACACAAGTCTGTGATCTCTGGTCAGTCTCTCTCATTTTCTAGGCCTACTCATGCCTGTCTTCCCTATGTGCCTGAGCCAGGCACATAGCCTATGGTCTCACCCACGTTGCTGGTCTATCCCATGCTTCTACTCTCTGACAACAGTGGCACCCAGAAGCTCACATCTGCTCCCCAGAAGGTCCTCCTCCCTTCAGGTATCTCCCCTCTGTCCGCTCTCACTCCACCCTCACCATTGCTCCCTCTGAGGCCCCAAGCAGCTCTGTTCAGCAGAGTCCAGCCTGCACTCAGCAATCCTTGACTCTCAGCAAATCCTGCTCAGAGGTTTGTGCGGTGACTGTGCTTTCAAGACCGTTGGTAAGTGATGAGACACAGTAAAACGTTTATTTTTATTGCAACTGTGATTTTATAAAATGAGAAAGTATGGATAGAGACTGACCAAGTGGCCGGCCCAAAGCCACAGGGTTAGTTAGTGACAAAGCCATGGTGGGACTCCAGCTTTTAGTAACTCATATTATAATTCCTACGGTACCTGGAGACTGACAGTCATAGGGCAATAAGAAATAAGACAATATAGTGGCTTTTTAAAAACATCATTGAGATCTGGGATGTGGTTCAGTGGACAGGGTTCTTGTCTGGTGTTCACAAAGCCATGGTTCAAGTCCCAGTACCAAGCACACTGTGATGACGGCACACATCTGTAATCCCACAGTCAGGAGGTAAAGCAAGGAGGATCAGAGCTCAACGTCATCCTTAGAGGCGAAGTGAGTTCCAGGGCAACCTGAGGGTATGTGAGACCACGTCCCCTCCCACACCCACCACACCCACCCACACCCACCCAAACTTGGCTGCATGTTCTTTAGCACCGTGGAGAGGTGAATGCCTGTGTCCCTTCCTCTGAGCTGTGATTGAATCCACAAGTGACCGAGGTGAGCATAACCCTAGTTCATAAGTCTGCCTGGTCCTCTTGAAGAAGTCAGCTCAGGAACTTTGGAAAATTCCACCGCCCCCAGAGCACATGGGCACCCCTCCCCTCCTGGAAAAGGCAGGTTAGAGAGCACTAGGCTGGAAGGGAGGGGCTGATTAAGCCCCTGCTACCTCATTCCCTAAAGGCCAATCAGTTTAAAAGTCACACTATTCTGCCAATCACATTGTGCCTAATGGCGGCTGCTCTAAAAACTGTACAAAGGCTCGATGGACGGGCTGCGCGTGGTCATTCTCCCACCTTGGTGTGCAGGATGACCCCAGCATGCTGGAATAATAAATTCCTCTTGATTTTTGCATCGATCCCTGACTCCATGGTGTTCGCTGGGGGGGGGGGGTAGTCTCCAGGAAGCTAAAGCTCCCCAGAGTCTTACATTCTCAGGATGCTCACTGTGAGGGAAACAAGGCTGGGTATCAGACAGTATCCTAAGCCTGGCCTGCTAATGAGGCCACATCTGGGTGCCCTAGCCAGTGGCTCCAGAAGATCAGGCTGAGACCCCCTGCCATGAGCTATCTTGAGCAGCCTCCAGATGGGTTTAATCTGCACCCCTTGCCTATATATTTTTCCTAGCTAAAGCTTCCAGAAGCAGCCCTGGAGGAGAGTTCAGCCATCTCCACCCCAGTTCTGCCTGAACCCCTGAACCACACACAGAATCCGAGAATGTGATAAAAATACTTCCTCCAAGATCGTGAGTTCCGGTTGATTTGTTACCCTCTTGCACTTGCCGGGGTTCCCTTAGCAGCTGATGAAGAGGTGTTGTCGGGGAGGACCAAGCTCAGAGGAAGCAGGCTTGTGGGGAAGGGCTCTCCTTCATCCTCCCGCTCCCTGGCTGTTAGTGGGTGGGGCCCGAACTCTACTTCCGGATTTAACCCCCCAACCTCCGCCCCTCCTCTCTAAAGTAAGAGTTAGGGAGGGGTTTCTAGTCATGGAACTGTTAGGAGATTCCTGGAAGCAAACATCTTCAGGATAGTTGTGAAGCCCCCTGCCCACCATCTGCTTCCCGCCCGCCCCGCCTGCCTCGCCTTAGCAGATCCACCCTGTCAAAACCATTCTCCAGCCCCAGCCATTAGCTCTCCAGAGCCTCCCGCAGCCGCCTCCCTACCCTTGCAGTTTGCACCTTTCCAATAAAAGCATCGCCTCTTGATTACAGAAGAATGCTCCACCCTAATCGACTTCCAGGCATTAAAGTTTTACTGAGATGATCTCAGAGGGGCTCCCTGGGGAGCAGGGGCACTGCCAAGCAGCATTGCTGCCCATGGGGCCGTGGTGCCTGCAGAGCGCTTCCAAAGCCAGGGACCTACATTTTGGAAGAGCACTTTCTAAGGGAGCCATAGAACAGCTCAGAGTAAGGCAAGTGTTTCTTCTCCCGCCCTAAGCACTGGAGCAGAGGGCCCCTTGGGTCTTGGGTCGCCATTGTATCTCACTGACCCGTGTTGTTGGGACAGAGGCAAGACGGCCCTCATTGATTTGCTGCCCACAGTTGACTCGAAGCCTGTTGGGATGCAATGAAGGGCACAGTGTCTGACCCCGAGAAAGCAGGGAAATACAAAAGTCCCCTGAAACCAGCAGGTGCTCGGCACACGAAGTGGCCAGTGCCAGGCCTTGGGCTGCAAGGACACGCAGGGATGAGTGGCCAGAGTCAGGCCTTGGGCTGCAGGGGCACGATGAGTTCTGGATGGTTCCATACAGAAGGAGCCGGGGGTCCAGCTTACTAGCTCAGAGGACCATGCTCCAGGCTTGGGAGACCAGGCTCATCCCCCCCCCCCCCTCAGAGCTTCGCTTTGCACCTCACACCTTGTGTCTGATGCAATCAGAAAAGAGCTGAAGATACATTTTTCGTGTCATATTGTTTGCAGGTTTTTGTACATGTTCTCTCTCTCCCTCCCTCTCTCTCTCTCTCTCTCTCTCTCTCTCTCTCTCTCTCTCTCTCTCACACACACACACACACACACACACACACACACACACACACACACACACACAGGACCTCGCTCATACTAAGCATGCAGTCTGCACCATGCTCCTTGTGCAGCTACAGCCTGACGACCTGATTCTCTCTAAATAGCAAAGTTACCCGCATGGTTACCGTATCCTGTGGCAGTGCTTTCGCACCTTTACTCTCAACCCTTTTTATTTATTGTGAGTTTGTGCATATACACATGTGTGCATCCACTCGTGGACCTGTGGAAGTTAGGGGACAATTTGTGGGAGTTCGTGCTCTCGTTCTGGGCTTTGAACTAAAGTCATCGGGCTCCATGCAAGTGCCTTTGCCCACTAAAGCACCCCACCAGCCCAATCTCAACCCTTTAAACATTTTGTTATAGTGATCCACTTTGTGTGTGTTTTGTATGTGTGTTGTGTATGTGTTATATACATGTGTGTTGTGTATGTGTGTTATGTTTGTATATGTTTTGTATATGTGTATTGTGTTGTATGTATGTGTGTGTTATGTATGTGTGTGCATATGTGTGTTGTATGTGTGTTGTGTATTGTGTGTGTTGTGTATTGTATGTATCTATGTATATGTGTATATATGTGTATATGTGTGCATGTTAGATATGTGTGTTGTGTATGTGTATGTATGTGTGTGCTGTGTATGTGTGTGTTGTTTATTGTATGTGTGGTGTATTGTGTCTATGTCTATGTGTATATATGTGTATGTGTGGGCATGTTGTATATGTGTGTGTTGTGTGTGTTATGTGTATATATGTGTGTGTTGTGTATGTGTGTGTGCTATGGGTGGGCATGCATTGATACAACACACATGTAGAGATCACAGGACAACCTACCCCATGGGTCCCAGGAATATAACTTAGGTCACCAGCCGTGGTGAAGGACACTTTATGTCCTGAGCTGTCTCTCTAGCCCCTCAATCTTTTTGTCTCATTTTGTTTGGGGTTCATTGTTTGTTGAGACAGAGTCTCATGTCCCCCAGACAGGACTCATTACATAGCTGAGGATGACTTTGATCCTCCTGCCTCCCAAGTGCTGGATAACAGACATCTACTACCACCCCTAGCTGAATCTCATCCTTAGAGCGTCCCCCTGAGAGCAGCATAGCTGCTCCATTCCCTATAGGGTGGGGACCATCCCTTCTCCCAGCTGGGACCTGAATCTAACCTGGTCCTTTTCTCAGTACTTCCGGGACAGGTGGGGTTCCACTGGCAAGCTTTCTGCTTTCACTTTGCTCCTGCCCACGCTTAACCTTGGGCTGTGTCATGCCTAAGGGCTTCCTGTCCCTTCCTCCTGCCCTGCTCCCTACATCAGCTCTGTGGTACTGAGCCAGCTCCATCCCTGACTCTCAGCAGCTGTGGCCACTGCTGCGCTGGTCTCAGCAAGCCCTGGGGAATTGGTCCCTCTGTGTCACAGGGAGGAGAGAGAAGGGAAACTTTATCTCCTCCAGGCTCCACTCTGTTCCACAAGGGAGTGGGGTTAGCAATTCTGAAGCCAAATTTATAATTCACTAAACACACAACATGTCCAGGGCACTTTCACGCCTGTTGAGCCCTAAAACTTTGATGGGGAAGATTTAAGGTTTAGAGAAAGTCTATTTGATGATAAAATAGGTCCCGGGGAAAAGATCACTTAAGGCAAATCTACTTAAATGGGAAGTGACATTTTATGGTAAGCTGTGAGAATAAGGGGGGCAGATGAAGGCTTAATTTCAAAAACTGAGACTTAAGATCTTTGAATTATTATACATTTAGCCATATTTTTATTATAATTACATCTAGGGACAGTTTTCGGGGATAGAAAGATAAATCAGGACCTGTTTGAGGTTCAGGTTTTTTGTTTTTTGTTTTTTCTTCAGAAGACAAATGTAACATAGCTGAGTACTGAGCAGGGAGATGGTGCAAGAGTTAGAACATACTCTGCCCTTGCAGAGCACTGGCGCTTAGTTCCCAATGCCTCTGTAAGTGGCTCACCTGTAGCTCCAGCTCTAGGGGATCCGATGCCCACTTCCAGCCTGTGCTGGCGTCTGCACTAACATCTACATACCCACACACATACAAATAATTAAAAGTAAAAATAAAATATATTTTAAAAATAAAGCTAACTCTGACACCTTTGCTTCTTATTTGACCTTTACAGCTAGTTGGGTTTTTTGTTTGTTTGTTTTTAAGATTTATTTATTTTTATGGTACGGTACGGATGTTCCATATGCATGCAGTGCCTATAGGAACCAGAAGAGGGCGCTGGATTTCCCCTGGGACTGGAGTTACAGATGGCTGTGAGCTGCCATATGGGTGTTGGGAACCACATTGAGCATCTCCCCCAGCTTCCTACAGCCAAACTCTGCAAAATGGTCAAGGACTTCTCCAGGCCCCTCCTGGAGCTTATGCCGCTCCCTTTCCTTCCTTGAGCTGTGAGCAGACATTCTGCCAGACCCTCATTTCCTTGGAGACTTTCTAATAATTACCGCATCCCAAAGCCATCGTCTCCACCTCCCTTGGGGAAGCCCTGCATCTGTTGTCGCGTGCGGGCGATTTCACTTTGCGGTTGGTTGGCATAGTAATCACAGCTTGGGTGAGAGCACCCGTGAGGAGCTACAGCAAGCCGCGAGTGGAGCCAGCTGTGCAAGGGTCTGTTCCAGTGAAGGCTCACGTGTGCTGACCTCTGCTTCCTGACTTGCAATCGTGCGTGTCCAGTAATGAATGTTCAGTAATGAGGTTTCCCTGTTACTCAGAATCAGGAGCTAGCAGTGCGAGTTCTAGGTGAAAGGACTTCATGGGAGAACTTTAAAGATGCGCTAACCGAAGGAAGGCATTTGGCTCTAGACTATGTAATGCTGCCCCCGGGCAGGGCCTGGATCCAGGCTTAAACCCCGAGCTGTGTCTCTCACCTGCAGCTACAACGCTGAGAATGCAAAGCAATGCAAAAATCTGTTTTGTGCTACTGCCATCTGCTGAATATAGCATTCTTTACCAGTTCTGTCATTATTGTGACTCACTCTAGGGAGAGACAGGTTGTATGCATGTGACCAGGGAAAAACAAGTTGCATGCACCTGACAGGTGGAGAGACAGGTTGCATCCATGTGACCAGGAGGAGAGACAGTTTGCAACCATGTGACCAGGGGGAGAGACAGTTTGCATCCATGTGACCAGAGGGAAAGAGAGGTTGCATGCAGGTGACCAGGGGAAGAGACAGGTTGTATGCAGGTGACAGGGGGAGTACAGTTTGCATGCATGTGACAGGTGGAGAGACAGGTTGCATGCATGTGACAGGTAGGCTAACTCAGCTGTAGATATGGAGGAGGAGATTTGTAAGAGCCAAGAAGGCTTGAAATTCCCCTTTTTTAAAAAAAAAAAAAAAATGTATTTATTTATTTATTTTTATTGAAACATGGTCTCCTATAGCCCAAGCTTGCCTTGAAGATAACCTTAAATTTAATCCTTCCTTGGCCTCCCTGAGCAATGAGATTACAGATGTGTGCCACCTCCCTTAGTAATGAGATTACAGATGGTGTCACCGAGCCTGTTGTATACAGTGCTGGAGTCAAATTTGGGGCTTTGTGCGTGCTGGCAAGCACACTACCCACTGAAATGCATCTGTAGCCCTACTTCCTGTTCTGTTTAGCTTATTTTATTTGTATGGGGGTTTGCCTGCCTGTGTGTTTCTGAACCAGGTGTGAGCCTGACTCCAGTAGGAAGCTAGGAGAGAGTACTGGATCCCCGGGCACTGGGGTTAGATAGTTATGAGCTGCCATGTGCATGCTGTGGACTGAACCCAGGTCAGACACAAGTGCTCCAGATGTTCAACCAGAAACAAGTGCTCCGAGCTCTGGGCCTTCTCTCACACTTCGTAAACCCTGTAGACCAAGCTAATCCAGAGAGGGTTGCATATGCCTTTAATATCCGTACTAAGGAGGTAGAGTCAGTTGGATCTCTGAGCTCAAGGCCAGCCTTGTTTACATAGTGAGTTCCAAGACACCCAAGGCTACAGCACAATGAAGCCCTTTGTCCAAAAGGAAAAAGAAAATCAAGGTCAAATGTCCTATCCAGGACATTCTCAGTTCCCTCAAAGCTGTTCTCATTTTTGTGTGTGCCTCCGTAGGGTTCAGGGTGGAAGCTGAGAAAACTCACTCCCTTCAGACACAGAAGACTTACTTTCTGAGCATCAGAGAGGAGGTGAGGTGTGATCTGAAACGTAATGTGGACTTAGCATTTCAGCCTGTTAAGTGAGACAAGAGACGAAGTACTCTCTTCTGTAGCTACTTCCAGCTGACATTAGGATGATGTTCTTGGGGGACCAGGAAGGCTGAAAGCCTAGGCAAAGGCTGCAATGGGCCATTTATCAGGAACAGCTGATTGACTGATCCAGCTGGAAGACAGCGAGCAGTCACCTCGGCTGGACTGGTTTGTAGCAGCTTTCAGCAAGTCCAGAGCTCAGCAGCTTGCAGGTCCACAGGGGATGCCTGGGCGGAGTCTGTCAGCCAGGTGACAATCTGATGAGACAATATAGACTAGGGACAGAAGTGAACATTGTCTAGTAACCGGGCAAGGTAAGGAATTCCAAGACCAAGGGGGAAATCCCATTTTCAAGAACAGGCAGGTGTACTTGATATGTGGCCGGTAGATCTAGGTCTTACAATTTTTTGATTCCCTGAAGCTTTTGTGAATTTTAGTTTACAAAAGGATGTATATTAGTATTACCATTGTATTGAAATATATATTTGTGGCAATCAATTCTCTGGTGTTCTCTGTTTGTCCACAGCTCAGGCCAGGCCCTGGCAGCAAACAAGGCATTAGGGCAGTTATGCCCAGTGATTATCATACCACAATCCAGGTGGTGACCTTTGCGGTTGTGCCCATCTCTTCTTGGAGACCTTGGGGAGTCACTGTTAGGATTTGGGAGTCTCTGTCCGTCTGGGAAGTTTAAACATAAAAGGCCATATCCAGCAGATCTCTGACAGGTTTGAGGGCTACTTCCTATCAAGCATATCTGAGTTAAACAATCTGCGTCTGCTTTAGTTATCTGCTCTAAACTGTACATTGCAAACATAAAACAGGCAACCAAATAAAGCTTAATCTTGTAATTAATTATATCAGTATTTAGCATGACTTCAAATATATTTCTGAACATAATAAAGGCATTATCATTTTTAAGGTTACTGACTACCAACTTGTAATTTTAAATTATAGTGGCTTTTGGAGACCAGGACTTTAGGTCCCATAGTTTTGAGCTGAAGCTCTTATCAAAATAAAGCTTTTTCAGCTATAAACATAGTTCATAATAAAGAGACTGGGAACTATACTGACTTTTATATGTGTATATCCTTCTAAAACATAATAGTTTCCCACATGATCTAATTAATAAAAATCTATAACTTATAAAATTCTAAAGTGATATTAATAGCTTAACAGCAAAAACCAGTCTAAACATATTTTTAAAGCAGTGATTTTTAACCTTTTTAATTTTGTAAGCCTCCAAAATGTTCAAAAGAATTTTAAAATCTCTCAATTGTGTTTTTATACTATTAAAATAAAGTTCCTTTTTAAGAGTAAAGAGACAGGAGCATAATTTTCAGAAGGCAAAACAGGTTCTGACAGTATAAAAATTTTAGTGTTTCTAAAATTAACACCAAGTTGGTTATTTTCATGTTACAAAGTTTGGTCGCCAGCAAGAAAAATTCTCCTACACAAATACATGGAGGTGCAGCTTTAATACCTCACTAAAGAAACATTGTTTTAAATCCTACCTTTTATAAGTCTGGTTTCTAAGACAGGATAGAAGTTACATAAAAATATCGTCCCACTTTAAAAGTATCTTTGGAACTTGTGACCTTGGTCCCCTCATGCCCTGCGTTGTTGCCCGGAATGGCTCCAACCCTGAATTACTTGTTTTAAGCCAACGTTTTGCTACATAATACCACACATAATAACTTGTAAGCCAATCATCTATAACCAAGACATGCAGAACTTAGTAAGCTTATACATGTTAAGACCAGTCAGAAATAAAGATGTAGTGGCCACATGCATTATACATTTAAGATAGAATAAACTTCCCTGTTTTTTCCTGTTGTAATATCAAGGGAGGAGGAGCACCTTGCTACCTGCTGAATCCAATGGACCCAGGCAGGTGGGCTTTCCCACAGTGTTAGCTCCTGGCTGCAGGTTCAGGGCCCCAAGAACAGCCAGTTTATCGATTCTTATTGTCTAGATTCAGCCTTTTTTTTTTTTTTTTTTTTTTAAATTATTGTTGCTGTTTTTGGGTTTTTTCTAAGTCAAGGGGTGAACGGGCAGCAGATGAAGTCTGGCCCATTTTTTCCAAATATGAAACAGAGCAACAGACAACTAAAGGAAGCTACAGTCATAAACTAACAGACACAGACATAGCCTAGCACGCCAAGGACAACCAATAGAGTTGGAGAGAAAAAGGAAGAGAACCAGATGTCCCACCAAAGGGACCAAGAACCAGAGCCAGGTGTTCTCTCAGTGGGTACCAGAGAGAAAATAGGATGTCTCCCAATCTCCTCTGACCCGAGGAGCTTCAATTGCATCCAGCTGCTCCTCCTTTGGGTCTCAGATTGGTACACAGAACAGATCAGAGTCAGGTTTGCAGGTTTACCAGCAGGGACCCCAAGAACAGGTCACAGGTGTCAGTGTTTGGCTTACAAGCCAAGGCACCAAACGTTGGGTCTGGGGTGGAAGCTGAGAAAACTCAAGTCACTTCAGATACAGAAGCTTAAAAATGAAAGCTTTATTTTCTGAGCACTTAGGAAGGCAGAGAATTTGGGATCTGAGCCCCATCCCCAAAGGGAGATTGTACAACAGTTTTTATAGGGTGGGAACACAAAGCAAAGGGAGCAGGTGGGCTGATGCATTGACCTACTAGTGTTGGTGACTGGGCCTTATCTGGGTCACCTGGTTTCAGGGTCCTCCAGTCAGCTTTTGCAGCCACGACCCCCCTGGACTCTGGTCTGGAATTTTGGAATGACAAGGGAACAAAGGAGTGGGCAAGCTGCACACAGTCAATTAAGTCAGGACAGGCAGCACATTGGTGACTTGTGTGCCTTAGGTTAGAGAACGGGATGACCGCATCTTCTCTCTACACCCTGCCTGGTTAACAGACATGAAATACCCGAGGGAGCAGGAGAGGAGTGGGTTCTGGGGCCTGGGAACATGAACTCAGTCCTGACCCCCAGCAGGTGGAACGAGTTCCTGAGATGGCTGAACTCAGGAAACTATCTCTTAACCTGTTCTTTTCTTTACAGGGAAAATAATAGACATGCTAAATAAATTGTCTTCAACAATCCTAGACAGGATGTTAGGAAAACAGTAACATGAGAGCACTATGTTAGGGTCTGGTGAATGGTGCACACCTGCTCTCAGCTCTTGGGAGGCTAATTCAGATCCTCGTGAACACTGCCAGCTGGGGCTACATAAGGATCCTGTCTCAAAAGCAAAAGCAGGAGGCTGTAGAGATGGCTCAGTGGCTAAGAGAATTTGTTGTTTTTGTAGAAGACTCAAGTTTGGTTCCTAGCACTCCGTGGTGGCTCACAACCATTTGTAACTCTAGGTCTACAGGGTCTAATGCCCCCTTCTGACATCTGCAGGCAAGAGGCATGCATGGGGTACATATACATACCTACAGGCAAAACACCCATACACAAAAGCAGGACTGGCAAGGTGGTCTGGTGGGTAGAGACACTTGGTGCCAAGCCTAACAAACGGAACTTGTGTCACAGGGCAGAAAGAGAACTGACTCCTTCAAGTTGTCCTCTGGTCTCCACATGCATGCCATGGCACAAATGTGCATGTACACACACACACACACACACACACACACACACACACACAGGATATGGAAATATCTCTTACAACAAAAAGAAACTGTCCAATAGCCATTTCTCCTAAGAAGTGGCCAATATGCACATGAAAATATGTTCACATCCTTTGTCACCAAGGAAATGTAAATAAAAACTCAAATGAGATATTATCCCCTAGAAAGGCTAAATCAAGATATGGAAGAAAACAACTGTGTGAGTGTTTATACAGCTGTGGAGAGCTGGAGCCCCTAACATGGCTGGTGGCAATGGAACATGGTGTAGCCATTGTGGGGAAAGGTTTGGAAGTTCCTCAAAAGGGTAAAGATAGATGGGCCAGCTAGTTTTATGTCAACTTGACACAAACTATAGTCATCTGAAAGGAGGGGACCTGGATTGAGAAACTGCCTCCACAAGATCCAGGTGTAAGGCATTTTCTTCATTAGTGGTTTAAGGGGGAGGACCCAGCCCATTGTGGGTGGGGCCATTCCTTGGCTGGTTGTCCTGAGTTCTATAAGAAAGCACACTGAGCAAGCCACGAGGAGTGAGCCAGTAAGCAGCACCCTTCCGTGGCCTCTGCTTCAGTTCCTGCCTCGAGGTTCCTGCCCTGCTTGCATTCCTGCCCAGACTTCCTTTGATGATGAGCAGCTGTGGATGTCAGATAAATCCTTCCCTCCTCAACCTGCTTTTTGGTCATAGTGTTTCCTCACAGCAATAGAAACCCCGACGAAGGCAAGTTGGTACCAGAAGGGGAGCACTGCTGCGGCAGACCTGACCATGTTTTGGAGAGGACTATGGGAAGACTTTGGAACATTGGCCTAGAAAAGGCTTTAGTTCACAGAGCTCAGTGAACTGTTCTGTGGGAGCTTGGAAGGTAATGTTGAGAGCAGCACGGATGATGGAGGCCTGGCTTGTGGCAATTCAGAGGGAAGCTTAAAGACTGTCTAGGCCATTCGTTATTTTGAGTTAAGAGTCTCTGGTTCTGGTTAGCTGAGGTCGAGGAATCGGTTATGACTAACAAGATACCAGATCTACTGAACTGAAAACTTTGTGTTGCTGGGATACTTGGTGCTGGTCAGCTGGACCTCGAGAACACTATGAGACCAGCCTTGTGGTGGGCTCTAGAAAATGTTTGCAATTCAGCACACAGATTGCAGAGGTTGGCCAAGATTGTACCTCATGCTGGCAGCCAAACAACTTGGTAGCTTAAGACTCACCCAGGTGGTACTGGTTTTGAAGGCATGAATGGGTCATGGACAGCAGCGGAGGCTTGGCACTGTGAGAGGCCCGGAGAGGCCACTGGTGAAGGCACAGCCTCAGTTGACAGTCCAGGACTGAAGGGGTCATGCAAAAAAGTTGAGGCTTGGCACCATGAAGAGAGTCTGTGAGAGGCCATTGGTGAATGTGCAGCCCAGCTGTAGAAGACCCAGCATTTTGGAGATAATAGAACCGTGGACGACCACTGAGAAGAGAAGCAGCAGGGCAGCTGAGCCAGCTGGAAGCTAGAAGATGAGCTGTGTGCACCAGAAGGCAGAGCAGGAAGAGTAACCCAACCCCTTTGGAAGAGCCCAGAAAATCGTGAGTGAGTCCAGATATTGGACATTGAGTTATTTATACTCTTGGAGTTTGGTTTTGCTCTGTTCAGATTGTGACTATGCCCAGGGTGTTCCCTCTTGAAATAAGAAAGTATTTAATTTTGCTTTTACTGGAGCCCACAGTTGAGATTTTGAGTTTTAAAAGACTTTGGATATAGAAAGAAATTGGCTATTTTAAAAGGACTGAATTTTTAGAGATTAAATTTGTAAAAATTGTGAGACTCTTAAAGTTATCTTTTTGTTTTGTTTTGTTTTTGCATTAATTAACTATTTATTTTCTTCCTGATTGCAGCCCCTCCCCCACATGGCCCCTCTCCCCATTCCCCCTTCCATTCACCTCTGAGGAGGAGGTCCCCCCTGGGTACCAACCTACCTGGCACTTCAAATCACTGAGGACTTGAGCTATCCTCTCCTACCGAGGCCAAACAAGACACCCAGTTAGGGGAACAGTATCTACAGGCAGGCAGCAGGCAGGGTAAGCCCCTACTCCAGTTGTTGGGGAATCCACCTGAAGACCAAGCTGTACATCAGCTACACATTTGCAGGAAGCCTAGGCCCAGCCCTTGTATGCTGTTTGGTTGATGTTTCAGTCTCTGGGAGCCCCCTAAAGTTATTTATGTTCTTAATGTAAGATCTTGGAGATGAGTAAGACAGGAAAGGTTTCCTCCAACAATTGAGGGGGGCTCTTACTAAAGCTGTTGCCTGCTTGTGGATCCCATTCCCCAAACCAGGCTTACCTGTTTGGCCTTAGTAGGAAAAGATGCACCTAGTCCTTCAGGGATTTCATGTGCCAAGGCGGGTTGATACCCAGGGTGAGTTTTCCACCCTCTCAAGAGAAGGATGGGGGAGGGACTGTGTGAGAGCGGGTCTGGGAGGAGGGGGTAGCAATCAGGATGTAAAGTGAATAAATAATGAAAAGATGAAAGGAAGGGTGTGGCTTGATAGTGATTTTGTGTGTGTGTGTTAAGCTGACAAGGGGTCAGTTGTGCTAGCTAGTCCTGTCAACTTGACGCAAGCCAGAGTTAACTGAAAGGAGGGGACCTCAATTGAGGAAATGCCTCCATAAGGTGCAGCTGGAATGCACTTTAAGTCTTCAATGGGGAAGGGCCCAGCCAATTGTGGGTGGGGTCATCCCTGGGCTGGTGGTCCTGGGTTCTCTAAGAAAGCAGGCTGAGCAAGCCATGGGGACCAAGCCAGTAAACTGCACCCCTCCATGGCCTCTGCATCAGCTCCTGCCTCCAGGTTCCTGCCCGGTCTGAGGTCCTGTCCTGACTCTTTGAATGAACAGCTGTGAAAATGTAAGCCAAATCAACCCTTTTCCTCCCTGCCTGGGTCAGTTGGATCCAACAAGTGGCAAGGTGCCCCTCCCTTGATATGACAACAGGAAAAAGGAACGTTCTGTCTGTCTTAAATGTGTGTGGCCACTACATCCTTATTTCTGACTAGTCTTCAATCTAAGCTTACTAAGTCTACATGACTTGGTTAGAGATAATTGGTTTATAAGTTATGCATGGTTAAAAATCTGTAACATCTGTAACGAAAAGTTAGTTTAAAACAAGTAAATCAGGGTTGGAGCCACTCTGGACAACACAGGGCATGAAGGGACCAAGGACATGGGTCTCCAAAGATACTTTTAAAGTGGGATGATATTTTTATGTAACTCCTGTTCTGTCTTAGAAACCAGACTTATAAAAGGTAGGATTTAAAACAATGTTTCTTTAGTGAGGTGTTAAAGCTGCACTTCCATTTATTTGTATACAAGAATTTTTCTTGCTGGCGACCAAACTTTGTAACATGAAAATAACCAACTTGGTGTTAATTTTAGAAACACTAAATTTTTTACATTGTTAGAACCTGGTTTTGTCTCCTGAAAATTTATGCTCATGTTCTATGTCTTCACTCTTGATAAAGGTACTTTATTACAAAAACACAATTTAGAGATTTTAAACTCTGTGTGCGTCCCTACCTGCGGGACCTTTCAACGAGGGTCTGAGGAGGGAATCTGTTGGATAAATGAAGAGACAGGAAACAAGAGATACCTGGGAGCAAGACAGGATGTCTGATCAAGCTCCAAAGATGAACTTTATTTCCAAGCTTTTTATAGGGTACAAGGAGAAGGAAGCATGAGAATCTTAAACAATATAGAAGGACTCTTAAAGTAACCAGGGCTAAAAACAATGCTATAGGAGTGAGGAGTTTCTAGGGAGTACATGTTCCCAACCACCAGGACAGGTTACTAAGGCAACCATCTATGCTCTACTGATCACCTAACTATAAGGGAGTCATACTGACCTGGGAAAGAACTGATCTCCTAGGAGATGGAACCTAAACAGAAGCCTAGTTCTCAGGAGCCTGAAACACAGGCCTACTTTTACCTACAAGCCTAACTTCTACCAAAAATGGCTTCTCTCAGGCTAATAAAAAAGCTGCAGATCTGTTGGTTCCTGACATCTCCTCCCTTTTTATTTATTTTAAGAGCAATGTGACAGCCAGTGAGCAGAAAGGACCTGTCTTATAGACAAGTGGGCTTTAACCAGGGAGTGGGAGTATTGACACTGATTCCTCTAGGAAATCTCTTATATTTTTGAGATAACCCGAACATGGTGCCTTTTTGAGAGGAAAGGTTCTAGATGCCTTACTGATGGTTAAGGAACACCTCTGGACATCAACCTTTATGCAAATCAGGTTTACTCCACAGGGGACTCAGAGACAGAATACATGGTCCTCCCCTTGCAGTGCTTAGCCTTGTATCTCTCCTGGTGCCCACGCCGCTCTTGAGCAGGCGTGCACAAATCTGAGTTTTGTGCAGCTCCTGTAGGAGTCTCACTAGCCTCGGGCAACTCAATGCCTCGGTCAATCAAATCAAGGTGATGGTAGTGTATTTGAATAGGTCGAGATGCCAAGGAGTCAATCTGCTGCTTTAAATATCAATCTAAATCTTCTTAAATACTCAAAACATTAATAACATTTTTTGCTACATGATTAACAAAGGTAGCTGTCTTAACTTTTTATATCAAAGCAATTGTAGAAGCAGTGGTATTAGCTATTAATGTAATTAAAGCTGCTATATCAGCAATGATCAAGCCCATTACCCTCATGCTTCTGTCCAAAGTCTATCTCACTTCTTTTAGTACTTGTAAGCCTTTTTTAGAATACCAAGGTCCTGTAAAACTCACAGGCAATAAAACAAAGGCTAGTTGACAGATCACTATAATAGACATGCCAGATTTTAACACTCTAACACAGTTAAAAAGCGTACAATCAATACAACTTACATTAAATTCTGTGGAAGAAACAAAATTTTAACATGACCAATTAATAAAAGATTAGGGACCCTCAGGGATAATCCCCTTCTCTTGTTAACATAACATCATAGAAAACTGTAGCTAACTTCCAAATATGTCTTTGAGAATGTCCATAAGCAGTTTCCACAATCTATATTTTCTCTGTCACACAAGGTCGAAAATCTTGAGGCAAGGCAGCTTATCCAATCTGGGATACAGGCAAGCAAAGGTAGGTCAGGAACAGATGTCCAACACAGCTTTTCTGTCACTATTGTCAGGGCACTCAGCAAGCTCACAGGTCAGCATCATTCTTTGTCCCAGCATCAGCATGTCTCATCAATTGCTCTGACAGCCAGCATGCTCTTTTAGCATCCTGTAGAAAAAACACAAATATGCCCTCTTCCCCATATTAAATACCTGATCTGGATCATGCCATATGCCTGTAAGTGAATCCTTCCATTTTACTTAGGCATAAATATACCTATTTGTAGAATGTCATAGACACTTAGCAGAGAGTTCTTTAGTATCCAAATTTTAAAATTTTAATTTTTAGTTTACAGGGTGTACGGGGATGTGATTCCCCCTTTTTTGTTTTATAAAGATATTGTTTTAAAGTTCCATGGGCCTGTTTCATAATACTTTATCTGTGAGGATAATAAAGAATTTCATTAATATCATTAATATAAAATTGTTAACAAAACATCTTAAATGCCTGACTGCAATAGCCAGTTCTGTTATCTGTTTTAATTTTATTTGAAACACCCAGTATAGAAGAACAATGTAGGCCATGACTAATTTTATTTTTAGTTGCTTTTCCAGTTAAAGCAGTTGAAACTAGAAAGCCTGAAAAGGTATCAATAATCATATATATATATATATATATATATATATATGATTATTGATATAATTAAAAACATATATATATAATATATATATATATTAAAAACATATATATATATATGTTTTAATTTTCTAAAATCAGAAATATAAATAACATCTATTTAATATAATTGGTTAGGTATAAGTCCTCGAGGATTAACACCATTATGTGGTACAGGTAGAAATTGAGGACATTTAGGACAAATCTTTATAATTTGACATGCACATTTTCTAAAAATACCAAATTATCTCAAGCTATAACTATTTTGATGTAAAGAATGAGATTGTTTATGGGCTGCATGTGTAAATTTACAGGAAATGCAAAAGCATGCATAAAGGCAAATTACAGCAACTTATCTTTTGGATAATAATCATCAATTTTCCCTGAAAAGTCTGTACATGTAATAGGCCAAATATCAATAGTTTGTAATAACCAATTTAATTGTTGTTAAATTGTTTAAATTTTTAGAGGTTTACAAAATTAAAAATGTTTAAAATATGTTTAGACTTGGTTTTACTGTTATTAAGTGATAATATCACTTTAGATTTTTATAAGCTGTAGATTTTTTTTATAAATTTAATCATACAGAAAACTTGTTTTACCGGGCAGTGGTGGCGCACGCCTTTAAGCCCAGCACTTGGGAGGCAGAGGAAGGTGGATTTCTGAGTTTGAGGCCAGCCTGGTCTACAGAGTGAGTTCCAGGACAGCCAGGGCTACACAGAGAAACCCTGTCTCGAAAAACCAAAAAAACCGAAAACTTGTTTTATAAAGATATTCACGTTTCTTTTATGAACTATGTTTATAGAAGAAAAAGCTTTATTTTGATATTATAAGAGCTTCAAAACTATGGGACCTAAAGTCCTGGTCTCCAAAAGCCACTATAATTTAAAATTACAAGTTGGTAGTCAGTAACCTTAAAAATGATAATGCCTTTATTATGTTCAGAAATATATTTGAAGTCATGCTAAATACTGATATAATTAATTACAAGATTAAGCTTTATTTGGTTGCCTGTTTTATGTTTGCAATGTACAGTTTAGAGCAGATAACTAAAACAGACACAGATTGTTTAACTCAGATATGCTTGGTAGGAAGTAGCCCTCAAATGTCAGAGATCTGCTGGATATGGCCTTTTATGTTTAAACTTCCCAGACGGACAGAGACTCCCAGATCCTAACAGTGACTCCCCAAGGTTTCCAAGAAGAGATGGGCACAACCACAAAGGTCACCACCTGTCAGCTCCTTGCCAGCAGTCCAGGCAGAAGAGAACAGGTCCTGCCCAGGGCTGAGAGGGATGGTGAATGTTGACAGCCCAAAAGAAACACACCAGGCCGCCAGGCCAGGAGTCTTGTCGAAGCAGGAACTCACGTCATTAAACTAGGCACCTGCTTATATAGAGAAGGCAAGGAGGTGGGCACTTAGGGATGGGGAGAGATGACTAGAAGGTGGGCGGGGACGGATGAAGGAGGGTAAGGGGTAACTGACAGGGCCAGTAAGTTCCTTTTTCGTCAGTGGTATCTAGGCAGGCAAGGCCTGGTGCAGGGCCTGCTGAGTCATCCCTGGGCAGAAGCAAGAGAGACAGGTTTTGAATATCGAGCCAGGCTTAGGCTCTCCTACAAGACCACACAAACTCGAGCCAGGCTCAGGTTTGTCCTCAAGGCCCAAACCAGGGCCAAAATGGGGCCCAACCTGGATTATGGTGTGATAACCACTGGGCAAAACTGCCCCAATGCTTCACCCACTGCCAGGGCCTGGCCTGACCTGTGGACAGAGGACACTGGAGAATGATTGCTACACATTGCTTAAGACAGGTGAAGTCTGTCTCTCCCATGTTCCTCTTACACAGGAAAAGCCTCATCTTCTGGGCCTGATGGCCAAAGACTGCCTCTGCTCTCAGTGCTATAGAGACCACAGGGACCTGGGAGAACTGCCTGGGTGATGGAATGCGGAGTAGTCTCTGTCATTTTAATTGATACATTTAGATTACAACTTATCCTTCTCAGCTCTCTGGTCATCTTGATGGCTAAACTGTAGTTTGACACCTAGTGAACAGCCAACTAGCTCCTTACCCCAAGGTAACCTAGCAATGTGGTAGTCATTAGTTGAAAACTACTAGGTCTCTTATCTTAAAGACAAACAGGTTTGCCTTGCTCACAGCGTCATGTTAAAAGAGAAACAGATTTCAATGTAACTTTAAACTATCCCTTCATTTTAAATGACTGCTCTCCATGATCAACCACCCGTGTCTCTTAACTAGGTCTCAAAGGCTATTCCTGCTGTCTTACAGACACCTGCTAATCAGCTTTTTCTAAACTATGGATTTCAATACAACTGTAATACTAATATACATCCTTCTGTAAACTAAAATTCACAAAAGCTTCAGGGAATCAAAAAATCGTAAGACCTAGATCTACCGGCCACATATGAAGTACACATGCCTGTTCTTGAAAATGGGATTTCCCCCTTGGTCTTGGAATTCCTTACCTTCCCTGGTTACTAGACAATGTTCACTTCTGTCCCTAGTCTATATTGTCTCAGCAGATTGTCACCTGGCTGACAGACTCCGCCCAGGCATCCCCTGTGGACCTGTAAGCTGCTGAGCTCTGGACTTGCTGAAAGCTGCTGCAAACCAGTCCAGCCGAGGTGACTGCTCGCTGTCTTCCAGCTGGACCAGCCGATCAGCTGTTCCTGATAAATGGCCCATTGCAGCCTTTGCCTAGCCTTTCAGCCTTCCTGGTCCCCCAAGAACATCGTCCTAATGTCAGCTGGAAGCAGCTACAGAAGAGAGTACTTCGTCCCTTGTCCCCCCTAACAGGCTGACATGCTAAGTCAAAAGGAACCAAACAGGAGGCAGAACAGCAAAGATTTGGTTTAGGTACATAGATATCTCAGGAACTCGTTCCACCTGCTGGGGGTCAGGACTGAGTTCATGTTCCCAGGCCCCAGAACTCACTCCTCTCCTGCTCCCTCGGGTGTTTCATGTCTGTTAACCAGGCAGGGGTGTAGAGAGAAGATGCGGTCATCCCGTTCTCTAACCTAAGGCACACAAGTCACCAATGTGCTGCCTGTCCTGACTTAATTGACTGTGTGCAGCTTGCCCACTCCTTTGTTCCCTTGTCATTCCAAAATTCCAGACCAGAGTCCAGGGGGGTCGTGGCTGCAAAAGCTGACTGGAGGACCCTGAAACCAGGTGACCCAGATAAGGCCCAGTCACCAACACTAGTAGGTCAATGCATCAGCCCACCTGCTCCCTTTGCTTTGTGTTCCCACCCTATAAAAACTGTTGTACAATCTCCCTTTGGGGATGGGGCTCAGATCCCAAATTCTCTGCCTTCCTAAGTGCTCAGAAAATAAAGCTTTCATTTTTAAGCTTCTGTATCTGAAGTGACTTGTGTTTTCCTAGGCTCCACCCCCAAACCCAACAAACAATCTGGAAAACAATAGTTTAGAGTGGGCTAGGAACCTAGCCTTGTGGCAGAATATCTGTCTCACATGCACAAGGTCTTGGTCTCTGTCCCCCCAGCACTACACAAAAGGTGGTGGCAAGAGATCCCACCATGGGGTGGAGCTGGATGGGGTGGCTCAGTGGTTTTACAGGGTTGGGGTTGGGGGGTTGACTCAGTGGTCAAGAGCACTTGCTGTTTTTGTGGAAGACCCAGAAGTTCACAGCCAGCTGTAACTCCAGCTCCAAGGGATTCCTTGATTCCATGCACTGCACTGTTTTGGACCTCAGACTTCACACCACCACATACCACTCCCCATATATACATATATGCACATATATGCTTCAACTTTTATTTTTTCCAAGACTTTTTTTTTGTTTGGTTGGTTTTGGTTTTTTGTTTGTTTTTTTGTTTTTTCGAGACAGGGTTTCTCTGTGTAGCTCTGGCTGTCCTGGAATTCACTCTGTAGACCAGGCTGGCCTCGAACTCAGAAATCCACCTGCCTCTGCCTCCCAAGTGCTGGGATTAAAGGCGTGTGCCACCACTGCCCGGCTGTTACTTACTTTCTCTTTGGCTCTTCTCTATAGTCTCTCCTGCAATTATGTTGCCTTACTGAGGACAGCTAAAAATGTACCTGCAGCGAGAACTTGTAAATGTGAGAGAAAAGCTTGATGAGCTGCAATTAGGGGTTCCTGAAAATAAATACCAGGTGACAGCTAGCACTGCACATCGAGGAGCATGAGAAAGGGCGAGGGGCACACTGTCTTCCTTTTTAACGAAGGGAATTCATCAGTAATTCTGCCACTTAGAGATAACCACCTTTAATAGATGGCATTATTAGAGGCTACTGATCCATTGCCTTGGCAGAAAGAACAGCTGAAGTGTGGTCCAGAGTGCATTTCAAAGATATAGGGCACACGAAGCCTCCTGTGTGTAGAATTTGTGTTTCAACACTACAGCTGTGGAGAACCCCAGCCTGTGCTGGAGATAATGACAAGACACAGATGAATGAGAAAGACCCCATGTCCTTCCTTCCTCCTTCAGTCTTACAGGCATGCGCACCTAATGTGATCCCAGGGGAGCCTATCTTTACCTTGATCCCACAGGAACTCCAAGGGGAAGCTTGTAACACACAACCCACCTCGGACAAGGAAAGGGCTTTCCCTCCAATTCAGTCATTGGCCATGAGCTGCCCAGGCGTGCTTCCCAGGTCTTATTAGCAGGGCGTTTTCAGCTGTTCAAGGGCAATCCCTAGAGAAGTATGAAGTACAAGGTGCAACCTGAAGCCTCTGCTTCAGCTCAGGGATCTGAACACAGAAGAAGCACTAGAAAGCACCCATTTGGGCTGCAGAGATGGCCGATGGTTAAGAGCACTGGTTGCTCTTTCTGAGAACCCGGGTTCAATTCCCGGCATGCACATGGCGCTCACAGCCGTCTGTAACTCCAGTTCCAGGGGACCTTGGCACCCTCACACAGGCATAAATACAGGCGAAACATCAATGTACATAAAAGTAAATCTTAAAGAGAGGAACAAACCAACCAACCAACCTATTCTCTGATGCTCTTTGCTTCTTGTGTTAATCCAAATCCAAGGTTGCCTTCTGCCTGGTGGATATCCTTCCGTATTCTGCCTACTGTCAGGTAATGGTGCTAAATTGGTCTAGCTTTTATGTCTGAAACATTTTTTTTTTTTTTTTAATGCAAAGCAAGAGCTCTACAAGTGAGCCACATCCACAGGACTGGAGTTTTTGTCTCTGCTGTTTAAATATTGAATTTATAACAAACATCAATGAGATAGGAGATGGTGGGGCTTTGGAGGAAGCAATTAGGACATGAGTGAGGAGCCACTGTGAATGGGACCAGTGTCCTTAAAAACACAATGGAGGCGGGGCTGGAGAGAGAGTTCAGCTGTTAAGATGGGTACTGTTCTTAGAGAGGACCTAAGCTTAATTCCCAGTGCCCACACCAGATGGGTTACAACCATCTGTAACTCTAACTCCAGGGCATCTGACACCCTCTTCTGTATTTGGAAGGAAACTACACCACGCACACATGTGTGTACACACACATACACACAGTTAAAAATAAAATCAGTACTTAAGTAAAACCACGTGTGGGCTTGTTTCTTCTCTCACTGCCGACTCCCTCGCGTGTGATGCAGTCTGCAGGCTTGGGATGTTCCTCAGGTCCCAGATCTGAAGAGAAATCGAATCTCTGAGCCTTGCTGTATTCGGAAAGCCGCAGTCCAAGAAGGCAGCCGCGTTGACTGCTCTTCTCCTCGCCGTGATAAATGCCCAGCAAACAAAACTTAAAGGTTTCGTGGGGTAGGATCAATCAAGGCTGGGAGTCCCAGTGGTGGGTGCTGGTCACAGTGCAAAGGCAGGCAGGAAGCTGAGAGAAACGGTGCCCCTGGAGCTCTGCTCTCTCTCTTCTCAGTCATTCTGGAGCAGCAGCCCCTGAGATGATTCTGCCCCCACTGAGGATGGCTCCTTCTACCACAATAAATGCAGTCTAGAAACTTCCTTAAAAACATACATCAAGGTTTGTCTCCTGGGTGACTGTAGGTCCCATCGCAGTGACAATCCGTGTTAACCACCACAGCAGCAGACTAATATCCTAGAGGTCTGCCGCCCATCTCCTCTTAGGCATCTGATCAGGATGTTAGCCTCCATTTTGAACTTCTCAGCCTCCAGAACTGTAATAAATATTGAGTCATCACGTGTACAGTAATTTTATGCCATCCCAAGACAACTATATTTTCATTTGAATTATCTCAAACAAGGTGTTTGAAAGCTAGGAGCCGAGGTGTGTGTGCATGTGTACTCCCAGGTCTCCTACAGCGAGATGGGGGGCTGGGAGAGGATTCCTGGAAGCCGCCATAGTGTGTGGTAGGAAGGAGGGAACAAGGGACCTGTCTCAAGCGAGGTGAAAGGTGAGGACCAATGCCCAAGGGTGTTCTCTGATCTCCACATCCACACTACAGCAGGTGTGCACAAACACACCCACACAGTGTTCAAGCACAGAAAATGATTTTTAAAAACAAGGTATCTGAAATTTAAAGCTGCTTTTAACATTGCTCTCTTTATCACTGGTTTTAATCATTGCTTCCATATTGTTTTCGTGTGTGTGTGTGTGTGTGTGTGTGTGTGTGTGTGTGTGTGTGTGTGTACGTGTGTGTACATCGTGCATACTGGCTATTTCTGGAGGATCTTGAATGCATAAAGTTCTCGTTTCCACCAAATTTGTGAAATGCTCATTCATTATTTCTTTAGCTTTTTCACATGGGGGGTCTCAGTGTGTAGCCCAGGCTGGCCTGGAACCTGCAATCCTCCTGCCTCAGCACCCCATCTTCGACTTTTTAAAAAGATTTATTTTTAATGATATGCGCAGGGGAGCGGTGAGTATGTGTGTGGGTGTAATGGCTGGGGACTGGGAAAGGGTCGTGGGTCCTGGGGAGCTGGAGTTACAGGTGATTATGAACCGCCCTGAGTGTCACTGAGAACCCGATTTGGATTCTGCGCAGGAGCAGCCAGTGCTCTACCTACTGAGCCGCCTCTCCAGCCCCTCAGAGGTCTCTTACATCTCTCCACTCTGTGGAATGTACTTGAGGGCACGTGACTGAACAGCCCCTGTGCTCCTGAACCCCCTGGGCTTCGCTCTGGAACACCTTGGAAAGGACTCTGGTTCCTCTGGGGTCTGGCTATTCAGTGTGTTCCTTTGTTTGCTTTTCTTTTGAGAAAGGTACATGGATCCCAGGCTGGCCTTGAACTTACAGTGTAGCCAAGGATGACCTTAAACTTCTGATCCTCCTTCTTCTACCTGAATTGTAGGTGTGGGAAACCATACCTGGTTCATTCTCACTCTCTCTCTCTCTCTCTCCCTCTCTCCCTCTCTCTCACAGAGTGTGTGTGTGTGTGTGTGTGTGTGTGTGTGTGTGTGTGTGTGTGTGCATGTTGCAATGGGGTGTGTGGAGGACAGAGGACAACTTGTGGGAGTCAGCTCTGTCCTGCGTGCTCCACTATAAGGCATAAGGTGGGGTTTGAGAGAGAGATAAAAAGGCAGCCTGTAGCCGGGCTGTGGTGGCGCACGCCTTTAATCCCAGCACTCGGAGGCAGAGGCAGGTGGATTTCTGAGTTCGAGGCCAGCCTGGTCTACAGCGTGAGTTCTAGGACAGCCAGGGCTACACAGAGAAACCCTGTCTCAAAAAACCAATAAAAAATAAAAAAATAAAAATAAATTTTAAAAAAGGCAGCCTGTAAAGGTTGGTTCTCTCCTTTACCTTGTGGGTCCTGGGAATCAACCTGTTTGTCAGGCATGGTGTCAAGTGTTCCAACCTGCTGAGCTATCTGGGGCCCCAGATGTGTGACCTTTTGAAGTGCAGGTTCTGGGAATCAAACTCAGGTCTTCGTACCTGCAGGACAAACACTTCCAACTGAGCCATCTCCCCTGGGGTTCTCTCCAGGAGACTTGGCACAGCTACAGGCTGCCTCTCTCCCTCCCCAGGTACTTCCCACACATTTAGTCTAGGGAAAAGCCTCACCAAATGTCTCAGTCATGGTCTCTATTGCTGTGATGAGACATCATGGACAAAAAGTAAATTAGACCAGAAAGGGTTTATTTAAACTTCCACAGAGTCGTCCATCATGGAAGAAGTCAGGACAAGAACTCAAACAGCAGGAACCTGGAGGTAGGAGCTGATGCAGAGGCCATGGAGGGGTGCTGCTTACTGGCTTGGTTCTCGTGGCTTGCTGAGCTTGGTTTCTTAGAGAAATCAGAACCGTCAGCCCACAGACAGCACCACCCACAGCGGGCTGGGCCTCCCACACTGATCACTAAGAAAATGCCTTAGAGCCAGGTCTTAGAGAGGCCTTTTCTCAACTGAGTCTCCCTCCTCTCTGATGACTCTAGCTTGTATCAAGTTGAAATAAGTCTAGCCAGGACACCAAACCCTTACTCCAAAATTGTGGTGCACAGTTTACTCCCAGTGAGTTAGTGAAGAAGTATCTGGATTTGGTTAATTTGGATGAGTAGATCCTCAAATGTGGGGTTGGGTCCTGAGCAACAGAGAAGACAAAGCCAGCTGCATGGTGACTGCAGGCCCAGTGTATGTCAGCTGTGCCCTCAGGCTCCCACCACCGATTTATCTGCCATGATGGACTGTATCCCTCGAACTGTGAGCCTAAATGAAGCATCCCCAGTCTCTCTCTGTTGCCCTGTCCCAAAACTCTGTAGACAGTGCTGGCCTCAAACTCCCAGACATCTGCCAGCTTCCTCCTCCCAACTGCTGAGATTAAAGGCCCATACCACCACACCCAGGTTCTGTCAGAAAAGTGACTAATGCTGCTTCTACCTCAGGTCAAGGTGAGACTGAAGACAGTCCACCCGACACCACTCCTTCAGCTGCACCGATGATGGGTGGCAGTGGCACTGGCTGTCTGCATGCATCTTGATGGACCTAGCAGTCATCCCTTTACTCTGTCCCCAGCACTTCCTCCAACAATGCTTCCGTAAACACCCTTTCCCGTGTGAACCTTAAGCACAGCCGGAGGGTGAACTGCTAGAGAAGGGACTGCTAAGTTGCTTTCCTGGGCAATTATACTGATTTCCCTTCGCTCCCTCTCCAAGTGTATAAGCATCACCTGAACTCGGCGTCTCATTAAACACTCAGGTCTTTTCCGGGCTGTAGGAGAAAAGTGGCGTCCCCTTCAACACGGATTCTCTGCGTTATGAATGAGACTGTGGCAAATTCCACCATTTCTCCTCCTCTTCAGTCAGATACCTATTTGTACCCTTTGCTCATTTTCTTTCTATTGTGTTTTACTGTGTTCTGTGTTAGCTTCTAACCATTCTTTGTATTACTAAAAAAACCTGTTTCTTTGTCATGAGTGTATTTTCTCCAAGTGGTCCAGGGCAACCAAAGAAGGTCAAAGCTCCGCTCAGTGGATTCAGGATGTAGCTCCAAATGCTTAGACCTCCAGCTCTTACAGCCCCTCCTCCCTGCACAGGGACCCTGTCCTCACCTCCTCATTCACAGCAGCTCAGCAATGAAGACCTAATTGGCTTGGGGGGGGGGGGGGAGATGCGTTGGACTGTTGCCATGGAAACTGCCCCTCCTACCACATTTACTATTCAAAGGCTTCTTTGGGCATTCATGTACAACAAATTAGCAGAGAGAGCCAGGTTTTGAATGCAGCTGGAAGGTGCTTAAAGACATAAAGAATGCCTGTGGTTTCTGCTGGGAGATTACTAGGAGCAGGCTCTATGGAATGGTGATTTGTTGAGGCATTAGAGTGTCCCAGCTCTGCTTGTAATTTTCCTTCCTTCCTCATCTTCCCCTGATGGCTGTCATGATGGCATGCTGGTCTCAGAGGTGGTTTTGTTGCCCAGAAAAAGCAGGAGCTCCTATTGAAAGACCTCCGAGCTGGGGAGACCCTCGCTCAAGTCTCGGGATGGCGCGACCCCCCAAGAACTCACGAAAGACCGTCCTTGCTGCAATCACACGAGGTTTAATTCGGGGGCGGTGAGAAGGACCAATGCATTGGGGTC
>CM052706.1:4027231-4118337 GCA_028551405.1 Uromys caudimaculatus | reverse complement strand
AACAGAGAGAAAACTGAGAATGGCGTGGGCCCACCCAGGCCCACGGCAGTGATGGACAGCCTGCAGCCAGGCTGTACCGTTTCCCTCAACAGTGCTGCCAAGCAGGACCAAGTGTTCAGATACCTGAGGCTATGGGGGACATTGCTCATCCCGACCACCACATCATTGCTTTCCTTTTTTATTTTACACGTATAGGCTTTGCCTGCAAATATGTCTGTAAATCACATATCTGAGCATGCCAGAAGAGGGTGTTGAACCCCCAGGGACTGAAGTTATAGACAGCTGTGAGCTGCCATGGGGTGCTAGGAACTAAACCAGGTCCTCTGAAAGAGGAGCCAGTGCTGCTAACCTCTGAGCCATCTCTCCAGCTCCCTACCACACCATTTTTTAAATATCCAAATTATACACTAATCACTAATAGAAAGTGGTTGCTGTAAACCAAGGTTCTGCATGGTTTTGTGCTTTTATTTTATTATGTGTTTATTTATTATGAACCTGGGCCTGGAGCGTACTAACTAGTTACCACTGAGCTACATCACCAGCCCAATTTCATTTTGACAGGCAATAATTGTTATTGTGCACTTACTAGGACTCAAGCATGCTAAACACTACCTGAGCATTTTAATATAGTGTCTTTTGTTTGCCCACAGGCAACTTCATATGTGTAAACAATGCACCTTAATCATATGCACCCCCAACTCAGCTCTTCTATTCCCCCAAGGAGCCCCTATGTCCTTCCCCAACTCCTCTAGGAACCCTCGATACATCTTACTCTCGGGTCCTCTCCTTTTCAGTGTTAAGAACGCACAGAGTTCATTCTGCTGCGTGTTGAATGTTTACAGGTCTTCTGCAGATAACCATAGCGGCAGTTCATGGTACGACGGCCACGCCATCGGAAAGACAGCATTCCACAGGCCCCGCCCACTTCCCAGCTCTTACATCCTTTCCACCGTTTTAAAGTTCCCCGAGCCTTAGGGTGGAGTTGATATAGATGCCTATTTAGGGCTGAGCACTTATTCTCCGCATTTAAAGTCTGCATCAACTGTTGCTCACTACAAAAAGTACCTCTGGCCGTGGCTGCGGACAGTACGGATCTATGGATATACACATACATTTCTAGAAAGAAGTTTGATAGCGTGTAGCAAAACAACAGTAATAGGTTCCTCCCTGTGGCCATGATGTCCCGAGCCATGGGATTTACAGGACCAGGTTTACAGGACCAGGCTTAAATTCCATCCAGTAGAATAGGTCTCAAATCCAAAAGTAGTTGGTTACCCTCAGAACCGTCACGCCACTACTACACCAGTGGGCACATCTTGCCTAGCAAGGTTGTCTGTTAGTATATCATGGATGCTTTTCCTTCCCTAGCAGGCTGCATAGCACCTTCGGCCACTATGAAAGCTAGTCATCAGAGAGAAGTGTTTGGGTCAGTTCCACATTCACGTCTCTGTGTTCAGCTACCAAAGTATATAGTGTCCTCAGCAATAGCGTCTTACTACTTAGTTTCGGTGGGCAACCTGCGTGTGTGGGTGTGCCACCTTCGTGCAGTACCCATGGGGGCCAGAAGGGGGCGTGTGGGACTGGAGTTTATAGCAGTTCATGAGCTCCCATGTGGATGCTAGGAACCAAACCCACCCAGGTGCTCTTAATTTCTCAGCCATCTCTCCAGCCCTTTTGTATTTTCTAATTAGTTTTAAAAGGTAGTGGGTTTCCATAGGAGTTATAATACTCTGGTCATGTTTTTGCTAAGACGATCATTTAAAATATATTGTCTTCTAGATAGCAGGGCCTATGCTAATATTATCTCACTTAAAATCCTAAGATCCATATTACCAACTGAACAGGCACAAGTCTATAATTCTAGCACTTGAGAGTCTGGGTAAGATCTGAGGGGGCTGGTGAGATGACTCACTGGATAAAGGTGCCTGCTGCCAAGCCTAAGTTAGAATCTCAAGGCCCACATAGTAGAAAAGGACTGACTACCACAAGTTGTCCTCTGACCTCCGCAGGAGTTTGAGGACTACACAGCGAGACCATGCCTCAAATAACTAAATAACAACAATTTATTATTATTATTTTAAAAACCTATAAGTACGGAGTTAGAGACGTGGTTCAGCGGTCAAGCACTGACTTAAGTGGCTGGGGTACGCCTCTCTTGAGCGCTGGGGCCGCCCTAGGGCTCAGCCAAACGGAGGCCGACCAGGACAGGCCCCTCGGCTCCCGCTCCACTAGCGTTACCGCCCACACTCTGCTATTTCTCCGCTAGCGCTTCCCCTCCAACCAGCCCGGAAAGCATACGCCTTACCTACCTTCCACCCAACCAAAGAATAGGGCGGGACATCCGCCGGCGCCGCGACTCTCCCGGAAGTGACGTCGGAGTGTCAACATGCAAGATGGCGGCCCATCACCGGCAGAACACAGCCGGGCGGAGGAAAGTGCAGGTATGGCGGCCCGGCTCCGCGGCCTTGGCGACACTGCCATCGGGTCGGGTTCCCCCGCGGGGGGGCGGACGCCTCGGGGCGCGACCGGCGGGGTTCGACGGCCAGAGGATGGCGGGGCGGGGCGCAGCGGCGCGAGGGGTGGGGCCGCGGCGCCAACGGCCTGAGGCGGTGGCGGGCGGACTGGGCGCGTGGGCCTCGCGAGCGGTCGCGGGGAACCGCCGTCCCGGGGAACCGCCGTCCCGGGGCACCGGGCCTGCGGCGGCGCCATGGGCCTGCTGCCCACTCACCTGCCTTTGCTCTCGGCCGCCTTCCTCCGGAACAGCCGCGACCCGGCGGCGGAGGCCGCGCGGCGCCCGCGGGTGGGTGAGGCCGGGAAGCGAGGGGCCTTGCGGGGGCGTGGCGGGGCCGGGTCGCACGTGGGAGCTCTGCTCTGGAGGAGATGATTATTTCCCTTCCTTTGCAGTAGGCTTTGCCTCCGCCCTCCACCGTCCTCACTGTGCATCTTCCAGTCTTCCTTTTTGGTCCTAGTATCCCTAACTTCGGAATCTCCAGTGATGAGTTCGCTAACCAACACCGTGGGTGCTTTGGGTTTCCCCAAGTCACTTTGGTTTGGTGTACGTTTGAGTTTTGCTTGCTGCCTTTTGTGCTGGGGATGAAGCTCATTTAGCAGAGTCTTTCCTGTCCTGAGCAAGGTTCAAACACACTGCACCACATAAAACCAGGCCTGGTTGGTACCTGCCTGTACTTCTAGCACTACTGTGTGTTTCTGTGGTGAAGACAAGGGAATCAGAAATTCAAGGTCATCCTCCAGTACCTACCAAGTTTGAGATAAGTCGATCTGGGCTACATGAGACACACACCGCCTCAAAAAAATGCATTCAGTCATTAAACATGGACTGAGTGCATAGACTGGCCTCAAAGAGGGAAAGAGAGTAAAAGAGTTTAGCAGTCAGTAAACACTCCACAGATTGTTCAGAAGTGAAGGCCAAAGGTGAGTAACCCCAGCATAAGGCAGTAAAGCTGTGAAATTTTCTAAATAAGTGTTCTCCTTGTGCTACTGATCTCCATTTCTTGGTCCTGTGTACTCACTAGATGGTTGTTAAATGGTTAGAATTGGGCTGGGGCGACAGTCAGTCTGGTAAAAGGCCTGTAGCAGAAACAGGAGGATCTGAATTTCTGTCCCCACTAAACCATCTCTATCCCCTCACTTGAGAAGAAGCCTGGCATGTTGGTTGGCACTTGGAATCCCAGCTCTAGGGAGGCAGAAAATGGAGTGTCCCTGAAGCTTGACAGCTAGCTAGTCCTGCTGATCAGTAAGCTCCAGGTCCCATGGAAAACAGGTGGGGAGAGTACAATGATGGAAGGCACCCAGTCAACCTCCAGCCTCCACATGTATGTACACACATGTGTCTATGTGCTTATACCCCTGCGTGCACATGCACACGCATTCACAAATAATAAATATTTTAAAGGGTAAGTAAAGTGACAAGAATTCCCTGAGTAGTGCTGCTTTTCTTTTAAAGGGCATTCTTTTTGGGAGAGAGGGGGGAGGGGTTTCAAGACAGGGTTTCTCTGCGTAGCCTTGGCCGTCCTGGAACTCATTCTGTAGACCAGGCTGGCCTCGAACTCAGAAATCCGCCTGTCTCTGCCTCCCAAGTGCTGGGATTAAAGGCGAGCACCACCACTGCCTGACTGTCCTTAGCATCTTTAAAAGAAAAAAATTTTAAGAAAACACACACAACAGAGAAGAATGGAGAAGAAAGAGAATCATATCAGGTGCCAAAAAAAAAGTGTTTAAATAGGCTAGATGTCAGCCGGTGCAGATAGACTGAGGAAGGAGCTAATTCCACGCTTAGCTGGCCAGAAAATGAAGCTAGAATTTGGTGTTAAGCACTTTGTTCAACAGCAAGCCACTTGTGATTAGACACTATTTCCTATCAAGAGCTGAAATTAGCCTGCTAAAGAGAATGTTCAGAATCTGTCCAGTAGGTACAGAACAGTGTTAGAAGCCTCGGAGACTAACTTCATTTCCGAGTGCACAGAAGGGATGCGTGTATTCACGTTGCAAGAAGAACCCACAAATGGCACAGAACTATAAATTGTAGTTGTCCTTCACTATCCTTTGCTGCCCTTCAAGAACAGCAACGTGTGGAGTGTCCTGTGTCACTTCTCGGCCTGCTCACTCTACACATTAGGGTAGCTCAGTCTTCCCTGCAAGAGGTGAGGACCCTGCACTGTGTGTATTAAGTTGTTTAGGACCCCCTGACTTCTGCCCACTAGATGGAATAGTACCTCCGGAGCCATAACAACCAAAACCTCTCGAAATGAAAGTTTCCTTTAAGGGCAGAATTGACAGTGGCTGAAAGCTATGCCTGTGCTTTTCTAGTGTGCTACCTGGCATGAGCCATAGCATTTGCCACTTTGTGTCTTGCTTTGCCAAACTTAAAGGTAGCCCCTTTAGCCCACAGTTCCTTACTTTAAAAATATATTCTAGCTTTTCATGATGGCACACTCCTTTAATGCTAGCACTCGGGAAGCAGGGGCAGACCTGATATACACACTGCATTGTAGATCACCTAGGGCTACATAGTAAGACCCTTGTCTTTAAAAGAAATTTTCTACAAAATCACATGTATGTCTATAATCTGTCTCTACTTATGTAAGAGTATTTATTATAGGAATATTGCTATTGTGGAAAACAAAATACTAAATACCCATCTTTGGAAATTTCTATGTAGTTGACAAACAAAATATATATTCATCTAGTGGGTTACTTTGGCAATTATCCAGCAAGACTAGTTCACAGAAACAAAGTTTAGGCTAGGTTTGTCCTTCAGGCACTTGTTGCTGACCCCTGGTTTAGAAGAAGGCAAACTAGGAGTTAGTGTGTCCATCCACATATGTGAATGTAGACTTGGGTGTACCGGAGCACACATGTGAGATCAGAATAACCTCTGCTGTCCATATTCACTTTCCATCTTGATTGAGACAGTCATTCACCAGGGCATGTGCAGTGTGGCTACCCATGAGCTTCCAGGACCTCTGCCACCACCCTCCCCCCCATCATACTATGGAAGCACTGGGATTCCAAATGTGTGCTGCTTCCCTGGTGCATAGTTCTGGGAATTCGGCCTCATGCTTATGGTTGCAGGACAGGTGAAGCTTCTTCCCCACTGAGCCATTTCTCCAGCCCTAAAATACTGTTTAAGAATCAGCTGAAACAGAGTTACAGGCAGAAATTCAGCAGGGCTGTGGTGGCGCACGCCTTTAATCCCGGCACTTGGGAGGCAGAGACAGGCGATTTCTGAGTTCGAGGCCAGCCTGGTCTACAGAGTGAACTCCAGGACAGCCAGAGCTACACAGAGAAACCCTGTCTCAAAAAACCAAAAAAAAACAAGCAGAAATTCACAGCTTACGAGACAGGACAGGAGAAGCAGATATAGGATAATGGTTATATTTGGCTTTCCTGGACTGGACTAACCTGCTCTCTGAAGTAGCCTTGTTCAGGAGCTGTATGCCCCTATTAACAGGATATTGTGGTGACAAAATTAAAGAGAGGTTATCTTAAGACAGAGTGCACATTGGGGAAAGAAGGGAACTGTGTAGGGTGTGGTTGTGTCCTGTCTTTGTAAGGGCTTGTATTGCACGGGTGCACAAGTATCTATGGTTGTTTCCCTGTAAATTTTATCTTAAGTGAATATATATAAGTAGTAAAGATAAAACAACTAGACAGCGACACACATGCCTTAAGTTTCCACAGAAGTGTTGTTGATGCGATGTGCGCTTGTTTGGAAGATGTAAGGATAAGATGAGTCCAGTGAGTGGGTGGGTTCAGTGCAGCAAATGTAGACAATGTTAACTGAAACGTATGTACGGTGGGTGTGTGCTACACAGTTATATAATTCTTTCAAACAGCAAAAAGACTCTAAAGGCTAAAAACTGATCATATAGAAGCAGAAGTAGAGGTACTGTGGTTTGAGACTAGACTCAGTATGTAGCCCTGCCTGGCCTGAAACTCACAGAGACTGGCCAGCCTCTGCCTCCCACATGCTGGGCTTGAGGGCCTGTTCCACCATGCTAAGCAGAAGTGAAATTTTTGTTCTGGGCAGAGAAGGCCTTGCTTGAGAAGGTGTCTTGAAAGGCTTTGGCAACAGTCTCGAAGCCATCTAGATTGAGAGCATTCCAATGCAAATATCCGATGCAAATGTCCTGAGGAAGGAATGAGGCCTGTTTGTGGAGCAGAAGAGAGACCTGGGTTAGAGAAAGAGGAGGAGTAGGTGTGGTCAGAGAAGTTGGCTGCAGGCCAGATGGGGGAGGCCTTTGTGTCCTGTAGTAAAGTGTAGGTGAGGTGAGGAGCAGTAAGTGATGGGTTCTGAATCAGGAATTGCATCACACCCAGCAACCCCTTCATCCTCAGTGATGTCCCAGTGTGTGCATGCTCTCAGTCAGCCACAGTTTGAGACGAGTAATCCACAGACTATAAAATCCTGAAGAGTATGGCAGCCATCAACTGAGGTGAAAAGACTACAGGAAACATGGAGGTCATTGTTTTTGGAGGTGCTCTCATTCTGGTGTCTTTTAGATGTCCAGATAGAAATGAATTAGTGTTCAGCCTTGAAGTGTTGGATTAAAGGTGAGGTGTGGAGAGTGTCCCGGATCCGCACCAGGCTCGGGCCTCTCAGAGAGGTGGGACACGGGAAGTTTGACCTCACTTACCCCATGGCACTGCTGGGCGGGTGTCCCGCTGTGTGAAGCCGCATGGGACACCTCCCAGGGGTGGAGGAGCGTGGCCTGGCGTCCCGAGGACCACAGGGAAGCCAGCTCCATCTGGTTCCCAGGCTATTGGGCATCCCAGACCCTACTGGATGCCACGGAAGAGCTGAGAACGAAGTGAGGGCCCGAGGCTTGGATCTAGCCCAGGGCCAAGAGGGGGAAGGCGGAGATGTGCAGCTTGGTTTAGTGGTGGCCATGGCTGGGAGCACTGGGAGACCTTCTGTGGAAGACTGGACACGGCTCTTTTTTTTTTTTTAAAGATTTATTTATTTTATGTATGAGTAGCTGTCTTCAGACACACCAGAAGAGGGCATCAGATCCCATTACAGATGGTTGTGAGCCACCATGTGGTTGCTGGGAATTGAACTCAGGACTTCTGGAAGAGCAGTCAGTGCTCTTAACCACTGAGCCATCTCTCCAGCCCTGGACATGGCTCTTTACACAAGGCCTGTTCCACTGTTCCCTACAGCGGAACCCGATGAAGAGAGACAGTCCATGGTTTCGGGGCGTTTATTGTCATGGCAGAGAGTGTGGCATGAGTGAATCTGTACCCCTTGATCTCAGGGAGGGGCGAGGTTGAAATACCATTGGCTGGGAAGGTGAGTGGCTAAGCCTCTAGGTGCCTCATTAAGATGGGGATATCTTGAGGGTATGTGACCACACCTCTACCTGTGGAAGGGCTTGGGGCGTTGCCCTTACTTAACTGATAGTCACAGACCTATGGAGGAGAGTTGTGGCCTCCTGTCAGGAGCCTGGTTTCCAGGAACATGGCAAAATGCCTACTGTCCCTTGTAGGGTTATTCCCTACTGGGTTCTTCGGGGGTTTTAAACCTTAACTCAACCAGAAACCAGGCTGCCTTTCACGGTCCCACATTGAAGAACCTGAGTTTGCCCGTGTTCCCTTCGTGAGGTTAGAATGCTTTGAAGTCTCTCTTGGTGTGGGGAGCCATTCCAAGAAGAGCTTATAGAAGTTGGATCTCTCCTTCTCCTTGTGTAGCAAGCACCTTTACCTGATGAGCCATCTTGCCAGCCTAATGTATGGTAGTGTAGCCATTTTCTTGTTAAAGATATTTCTATTTTAAATTGTACTATACTTTATTGAAAAAATACAATAGTAGAAGCTGGGTGTGGTAGCACACACTTGTAGTCCCAACACTTGAGCAGCTGAGGCTGGATGATTAGGAACTCAAGACCATCCTGAGCTATATAGAAATTTCTACGCCAGCCTGGGCTACATGGTGAATAATAGTAAAAGAGGTCCTTTCGAAAGTAAATAGAAAGAGATGGTATGGATTGTGTAAAAGACAAGGGGTCAGTTAGAAAATTCCACTGTCGGAAGACGGACACTCAAGAAGAACAGAAAACAGACACAACAGTATCCACACAGGCCTCATCTGCAGACATGAAGCCTGCACACAACTTCTAGATTGAAAGTGCTTTCTAAATGCACAGCAAAGGACAAAAATCCAGAAATGTCAAGACACAAGAAGATTCTAAAAGCTTGGGGGGTAACCTGGGGTAGGGTAAGGTGTCCGGAGAGAACACTAATGAGGCCTTGTTGATAAGACACTGAAGGTGTGGAGTTTGGTGGTGACAGTAGGTGCAAAACCACAGTAACTAAAGGAGCTTTGTACACAGACATCCATCTTTGTTTTTCTTTCTTTGTCATTCGTAAAACAGCCCAGGTCTTGCACGTGCCAGGCTATTCTCAGTCAGCCCTCAAATCCAGACTTCTTTATTTACTTCAAGTGTGAGGGTAGAAGAGAGACCTTTCAGTCGTGCAAGGACTTGATCACCTCCTGTATGTTTTTACTCCTCAGCAGTGAGTAGGGCAAGCTGCTGTGTCTGCTCTACAGACTTAAAGAAAATCTTGCTCTAGCATTCTGTCACCCATGGGCAGGCGCTATGTGCGCTGCAGCCGTGCGTGCCATTGGAGGAGGATGTGCTGGGAGAAGCATGCCGATGCACAGCACGGGGCGCCAGCCATCTTACACTGTAAGGGTCTACAGACCTTGTCCTGGTGTTTGTCAGCCAGCGAGAGGCAGGACAGGATTGGTGGGAGTGGCTTCTTGCCATGTTTCCTCTGTTCTCTGACTGTCCTGCTCAGTGGGATATTGGGTATATTCCAGTATACGCTGTTGACAGGCTGGTGAAAATGGATTAGACAAGGGCGGAGAGGAGGCTTGAGGACTCAGGTGTCTGGGTCATTAGCAGCAAGCAGACCTGCTTGTCTCACGCTGGCTGTCAGGAATGCTATTCTTCTCACAGCCCTTCAGTGTTCCTTAAGTAAGAGGAACAAACTACATTAGCTTGGAGTTAGTTTAGTACTGGCATTGGCACTAGTAGGCTGCACCTCACCATGGCTGCTTGCCTTTTGTTGGTGCTCGTCAGGTTTCCTATGTAATTCGAGATGAAGTGGAGAAGTACAATCGGAATGGAGTCAATGCCCTGCAGCTGGACCCAGCACTCAACAGACTCTTCACAGCAGGTCGAGACTCCATCATAAGAATATGGAGTGTCAATCAGCACAAGGTAAGGCAGGAGTTGTGCGTTTGGGTTAACTCGCCTTGGACTCTGATGGAACTCCTTTCCTCAGTCCTGGCTTTAATCT
This sequence comes from Uromys caudimaculatus, assembly GCA_028551405.1. NCBI lineage: Eukaryota > Metazoa > Chordata > Mammalia > Rodentia > Muridae > Uromys > Uromys caudimaculatus. Next base: position 4,108,512 of record CM052706.1, on the reverse strand, counting down.
CTGAGCACTGAGCTTCCTAACATATTCTATAAAGACATCACCAGAGTTCTGTAAGCCTGTGAGAAAACGCCTCCAGGAAAGTCTCACAAGTATTTTTACTTAACTCAGGGGCACCATAAATTAGTTTGCTGTAGGAGTCCCCTGCCACGGAGGAGTGAAAATATTCGGCTGGTGCGGAATGAGCACTTTGCACACAGGCTTTTGGCTTAATTATGAATCTGAAACATCTCTTAATAACATGCTGAAAATAGAAAAACAAAATGTTGAGTGTGTGTACTTTTACGAAAGAGATTAAGGACCCCACAACACGCTAGGGTCCTCCTAGCCAATGTGGTAGGTGTACTCCTGCAAGGGCTGCTCTCTGCTACTCCTTAGGGCTGCCCGAGGCTGTGCTGTTTCTTCTGCAGCGCTGAACATCAAGTTCTGAGACTTGTGCAGGCTGGACAAGCACCCTGCCACACTGAGCTACGACGCAGATTTGAAAGCCTCTTGCTGAAGCAGGAAGGGGCACTTCAATGCATGGAAGGGAGAGCTGCAGTCGGATGGGGGGGGAGCTCTTGGGTTTTTTGAAGGTCACATTGTGAATGATGTAGAAAACAATGGGGGGGGGCATTTACTGACCTCTTAACTGTGTGCCTTGTCCCCTCATGCTACCACAATCTGAATTTCCACAGTCCCTCTCAAGACTGTTAGCACTTGAGAATCCTGATGGCTAAATGTCTAGTGTGGCAGTGAATTGGAGCTCAAACTCACTCCAGACCCCAGGTGCTAGAGCCTGTTTTCTAAGTCTGTCTTTTAGCCCGCTCTACAAACCGGTGTCCAGTGCAGAAAGAGGGCACCTGGCATAGCTGCCGGGTAAGGCTTCTCCAGCAGGCTCAGTCCAGCAGGCGTTGAGCTCTTGAGCAGATGAAGGCAGCGTCAAGAGCGTGAAAGTAAGAACGTGCGTTTGTATTTGCCTTTGCACGCCATGGGGGCTCAGGTTTGAATTAGACTATTGAGTTTTTGAGAGTTTGAAGTATTTTTAACAAGAGAAAATTAAACACCTTGCCTAGAAGAATCTGCCTATCTGGCTGTCCTGCCCTCAAACATCTTTTCCCTGGTCTTTATGACTAATTGCATACATAGCCTTGGTTCTTAGACATGCAAAGAGCTATTCTCTTGACTGTGAAGTATATGAATGTGTCTGTTTGGGTGTGGGACGTAACCTGACACTGTCTATAAACGGCTCTCTCAAAGTTGAGCCAGTGGGTAGGAGTTTGGTGCTGCTGCAAGCATTGTATCTCAGACCTCATAGTCTTCTCTGAAGGACAGGCAGTGTACGGACTCACTGAAGGGGTTACAAACGGCAGCTGGAAGCTAAAAGCCTATGCTTGTCTCCCTTTGCCCTTAGGCCAGACTAGTGAACCCACCTCGGAGTCGGCTCCCCTGTCTCTGGTTCCCTGTGTCCTTTCTGTCCTCCTGCACTCTGTTCCCCATACCATGCCTTGCCCAGAACTTGTGACCTTTACCACCATCATGTGTAAGACAACTGTGGAAACCTGGGCTTTCCTTATGAACACTGTCCTGAAACAAACTTTATTCTGTATCAGCTCTCCAGAAGCGCCTCCTATTTGGGGAAGTGTTGCTCTGGATTTACTTTTAAGTGTGTGGTGTGTCATATTAATGAGGAATCTGAGCGTGGCTGTACTCTGTTTTGGGTTTTGCTCTCTGTCGTAAACTGTGGTTTTCCATTTCAGCAAGATCCGTACATAGCATCCATGGAGCACCACACAGACTGGGTGAACGATGTCGTGCTCTGTTGCAATGGAAAAACACGTAAGTTCTTCTCAGTTCTTCTTACAATTCTGTTTGATATATTTGTCATTTTTTTATGTAAGTCTTGTGTGTGTATGTTTGGATGCATGTGGAAGCCATAGGTTGATATCTGGGGTCTTCTATCACGCTACACCGTAGTGGTTTTGAGACAATGGCTCTCACTGATCTAGAGTTCACTAATTTGCTAGATTGGCTAACTCCTGAGCTTTCAGGTCTACCACATTGGAGTTATAGTAGGTACAGGTGTGTGCTTCTACACTCAGCTCCTTATGTGGGTGATGGAGATACCTAGTGCTGAAACGGGAGGCACTCAGCCATGCTTGTAAGACTTCTGTTAAAGCGCAGCACAACTGCAGAAAAATGCACGCCTGCTGAGACCACCGTAAGTATAGCAGAGGCTAGTTACCGGGTGCCGTCCTGTAGTCATTCGACATGATCACTGCAATTAGTTTTACACAAATTCTAACTTAGATAAATAACCCCCCATACCATGTGTGCGTGTGTGTGTGTGTGTGTGTGTGTGTGTGTGTGTGTGTGTCTTTAGTATGACCTTTTTCTTAATTTGGTAAGCTTCTTTTTGGGTTTTTTTTTTTAAGACAGGGTTTCTCTGTGTAGCCCTGGCTGTCCTGGAACTCACTCTGGCCTTCAGAAATCCGCCTGCCTCTGCCTCCCAAGTGCTGAGATTAAAGGCTGTGCCACCACTGCCCGGCTGGTAAGCTTCATTTCTTGGTTCTGCAGTCTGAGTAATTATTCTCAGGTAAATTAAGGACTTTTTACCTGGGAGATTAGAATAGTTCATCCTGACTAATTAAAACCAAAAATGTGTATGTACATTCACATATCTCTTTGAGACACTGCTAAGTTTTGGAAAGAGCTTTTGAGCGTGCATGTGTAAACAATTGTTTGAAGCAGCATCAGTTTGCTGGAAGATAACCTTCAAGGTGCAGGACATTCTCTTTGTCTCTTCTAGTAATATCTGCTTCTTCGGACACAACAGTAAAAGTCTGGAATGCACATAAAGGGTTCTGCATGTCCACACTCAGGACACATAAGGTAATGTCCACACTTTGGTCTTCCTGTCATGTTGGGAGCTCAGTTCTTACAACATAGATCATAGTGTGTCTGTTCTGTCACAGGACTATGTAAAGGCCTTAGCGTATGCCAAGGATAAAGAGCTGGTAGCATCGGCTGGGCTGGACAGACAGATATTCCTTTGGGATGTGAACACTCTGACAGCACTGACTGCCTCAAACAACACCGTCACAAGTAAGGTGTTTGCAACAGCTCTGAAAGCCATCTAAGTTGGCATAAAGAATGGTTTATACAACATCAGCGATATGAGACAGTACTCTGTGTTTTGAGAGTATTTCTGCATACAGCTTCTAGCCTGGGTGTGATTGAACTAGCAGCAGCTCTTCACTGCGCTGTAGACTTAGTACCTTCTCCAGATGGAATCTGTGTAACCCATGTGTATGTGTTGACTGCAGGGCTAAGGTGTGAGTAGTCAGTACCTGTAGGTAGAAGAGTCTGTCTGTCTGTCTGTCTTATCACACTCTGTCTCCCGCAGCATACATGTCTGCCCCAGACACACATAAGCCATGTTCTTAAGAAGGTGATACCTGGCAGTGCAAGCTCTTTTCTGACTTTAAAGTCTTACTGTATTTACAAGTTTTTGAGTTAATGACCACGATGAGAAATACCCAGGGAGAGACTATTTCCAGTAACAGTTGAGAAGGGCTTTCAGAGTAACCCGAAAGAATCCAGCAATTCTGGAAAAGCCAGGGTGGGCAGGATGCTTCTAGAGGAAGTGTAGAGATACTCAGTGTGGCTGCTTAATAACCTTTGGGTCAGGCTTACACACATCTAGACTTGAAGTTCAACACTGCATTAGGCCAGCCTATGGGAGCCCAGGCTGAGGCTCCAAGGACTTCTTGTAGGAGCAGAGTCTGGCCTAGCCTAGATCAGAGTAGGCGTTCAAGACATAGTGGCTATGCAGCTCCAGGTTGTGACTCGGATGCTCCCGTGGAGTGGCTACAGAGTTAGAATGTGACTTAGTCTCGGGTAGATGAAAGACTGGTGTTTATAACTTTTTCAGTGTTGTTTTGCCCAGAAGTATGCATAGATCTAAAGAGTGTCTTTCCCTTGTTCTCTTGGAGATTTTTTTTTTTTTCTTGTTCTGTTTTCCAAGGATTAAGCAAGTACATCCTGTCTGCTGTATCCTTGCTGCTCCCCCACCCCCCCACCCCCTCTTTGTAAGGTCTGCCTCTGAAATATGGAGGGTCAGAGACGTGGGCTTAGTGACATAGATTCTGCCCCAGCTGGATTTACTTAGAGGTTTATGAGCATAGCAACCACACTAATAATAGTTAACGTTTGCTGAGTACTTAGAAGCAGGCGTTTGTAAGCCCCTCACGTGCGCTAACTCCCCCACTCGTATGTATTTGTGAATTAGTCACAGAGGAAAGAGTTCTACTTTGGCTTCCAATCAAAGGGCACGGACATGGTTCTGGCTAAAAGTGTTGCCTTGGGTTTTTGTTTGGGGTTTGGGTTGTTTGTTTGTTTAATCTGATTTGTATGTGAAGTGTTGTTTTCATTTATTATTTTGAATAATATAGTGACTTTGGTGAGTTCAAGGTGGGTTCAAGCCCATCTTTGGAAACAGACTGCTTATGTGGGTCAATTTTAAATGGCAGCACAGTTCAGTTTAACAGATATATATTAAGCACTTGTACATACTCAAATCCAGAAAAAAACACTTAATTTTGATGATACTGTCATTTGGAATTATCTCTGTTATAGATAGATTTCATTTTCTTAAAGCGTGTGTAAAGATAAGATTGTTTTAAGTCAGATGTGTAAGCTTGTGATTTTTGCTGACAAGTTGCTGAACACCTGGTGATTTTATTAACATTAAATTCCCTTTATCCTCAATAGCTTCTTCTTTAAGTGGGAACAAAGATTCCATTTATAGCCTGGCCATGAACCAACTGGGAACAATCATCGTATCAGGGTCCACTGAGAAGGTAAGAGGGGCTGTGCCTCTGAACCCAACAAAATGGACTCATTGCATCTGGGCAGTCCTTAAACACGTGCACAGAGCTCAGTGAGGTAGCATGCGTAGTCTCAGCACTCAGGAGACTGAGGCAGGATGATCGCTTGAATCCAGGAGTTCAAGACCAGCCTGGGCAGCGCAGCCAAATTCCTGTCTCAAAACAAACCAAAAAATAAAAATAAAACACCAGTAATTTTGTCTAGTGAGTGGTGAAGTATTAATTGCATGTACATATAGTGACTGTGGCTGTGGCATTAAAAAGTGTCCCTAAGCTTAGCAGCATGGGCAGCACACACTGGCTACCTCGGTGCTTCCTGTCCAGAGTGTGATAGTTGGCATTTGGTGTGAATGTCGGGTGCTTTCAAAAGCTGGCTGTGTCCAGTCTGGTTTATCTAATGCTCTGTAAAAACCGGCAGGTTCTAAGAGTGTGGGACCCGAGAACCTGCGCGAAACTTATGAAGCTGAAAGGACACACAGACAATGTGAAGGCCCTGCTGCTGCACAGGGACGGCACACAGGTAAGAGCCGTGTGCAGACTCACACAGCTGAGGGCCGTGTGCAGACGCAGCTCCCCCACTCTAGGCAGGGCTGGGGATAAGCTACATGTGTGGTTTACATCCCAATCTTCAGGGTTTAAGATACTACATTGTGTCTCAGTAGTTAAGAGCACTCATTGCTCTTGCAGAGTTCCATTCCCCACACACAGGTCTAGAGTCCAGAACCTTCTGTAACTCCAGCTCCAGGAGCATCCAGTTCCCTCTTCTGGCCTCTGCAGGCAGACCTGGTGCTGGAGAAGGAACTGAGAGTTCTACATCTTGATCCGCCAGCAGCAGGAGGAAACTGTTCCACTGCATTAAGACCCCAAAGCCTGCCCCCACAAGTGGCACACTTCCTCCAACAAGGCCACGCCTCCTAATAGTGCCACTCCTTAGGGCCATCCATTCAAACCCAGGAGTCTATGGGGCACTCCTCACCCCACAGGCAGTTTTGTTGTTGCTATGTTATCTGAGGTTTAAGTCTCTAGCAGTGGTCTTAAAAGCCTAATGCTCTTCCTGTCCACTGCAGTCTGTGTCATTTCTTCTTTATGAGTTGTAATGTGCTTTTGTGTGAGGTGATTTAACCCTTAGATGGAGAGCCCTTAAAGCCAACCATATTTGCTCTAAGCCGTGATGGCAGCAGGACTCAGTTCTAAAAGCTACCTTTTGGATCTTAAGACGCAATATCTGCCACCCACGGGGTTTTTCTGTTCACTCAAGTGAACAGAACCTATCTGATCCCAAACCTATCTTAGAGGTGTGGGATCACAGCATCAGGCAACTTCTCCAATAGTAACCTGGTCCCTACACACAGGTAGTCCCTACTGCTGTCATTGGGAGGCCAGTAATGCCCGATCTGTCTGAGTAAGTGTGGTTTAGCGAACAGTGTGGGGCTTTGCGTTGTCTCTGAAATCATCTCTTGTTGGACATCTCACATTTTTAGCCAATGGAAGAGGAGAGGTGAGGGTGGAGGGTGAGAAATGGTTTTTGGTTCTGCTAGCTCCTACAAGATAGCAGGCACTAAGGGGGAGGGGGCCTACAGTAACAGGACATTGTTAGCACTGCCTCATGCTGTGCTGTGTGGCAAAGGCTCTTTAAAAGCAATCATCTGTTCTCACTGTGGCTTGCTTCCATAGCAGTAGAATGCTGGCTGCTGTGGAGTTATATATTCATTTGCTACAATGTCTACACTTTCTCCTCTGCTTCTAGCTGTGCTGTCTGCATCTGGTCCTTAGCGCTTGCGCAGTATTAAGTTATGTGGACTTCTAACACACTATCTTTGCCAGACCTTGCTCTCTGTAGACATGTGTTCTCGGGTGGAGGATTAGAGCTTTCCTAAGAGAGTTGCCACCTCAGAGGAGTGTCTTCTTCATAGGGAGCCCTCCTTGGGCCTGTCCCATGTCCCAGCTCTCCCACACCCAGGTTGGATCAGTCCTTCCCTTGTGAGCTAGTTAAAAGAGGGGATTAAATACACGATGCTCCTAACAGTTTGTGAGCAAGCCTTCTAGTCTGCACATTTGATTAAACCTCTCTGGAGTTTCCTAGGCTCATTGGCCCGGAGCAGTGCCATCAGACTTAGAACATGGGAGTTACCTGGGAAGCCTGCTGGGCATCCGTTGGTGACCCTGCTGTACTTTTGCCTTCTTAGGTCTGGATGAGGCCCAAGAGTTTGTGTTTTTACTATGTTCCTAGGGAAGATGATTATTCTGAGATCACTTCTACCTTATCTTCGGCTGCCTTCAGACTCTGCCTGCCTCAATAATCAATTTTCCAAACATAACTTACCATTAGTGTTTACAGAACCAGCAGGCAGCTGGATAGAGAGGACAAGGGCAAGTTTGCTCTGGTGTCCTTTGCTGGAAGATGCTTGTTGGGTTGGTCATTTCAGACTGGCTTGCTCTCAGAAGCACCCTCACCTTGTTTGCTTTGTTCGCAGTGCCTCTCTGGGAGTTCTGACGGGACAATTCGTCTGTGGTCCCTTGGCCAGCAGAGATGTATAGCAACATACCGAGTCCATGATGAAGGCGTTTGGGCCCTACAGGTCAATGATGCCTTTACACATGTATATTCTGGAGGAAGGGACAGGAAGATCTACTGCACAGACCTAAGGAACCCTGACATTCGGGTGCTGATTTGTGAAGAAAAGGCACCAATTCTCAAGGTGTGTTTGAGTTTCCCACTGAGGTTGTGAGCTTTGGGTATGTGCGGCAGAATCTACACTAAACATGGATCAGATATGGGATCAAGAAGACCCTCCATCCTCAACAGAGTAGGGAGAGTCTCGGCGTACACAGTTGTGATATCTGAAGTATATCTCTGGGGCATGGATGACTTTCCTGCTGGTAAATCCTAGTGATGCTGTGTCAGACATGCTGCAGAGTTTGCCTGGCTCTCCTGCACTGCCCTTAAAAGGAAGAAAACAAGCAGTTAAGGGTGTTTGTGAACAGACAGAAAGGCAAATAGGTCTGGGTGGTAAGGCCTCAGCCTCAGCACTGAGGAATAGAAGGTCTCCTGAGGAGGAGCGCCAGTTGCTTCAGACTGCAGATACACTGCCTCCCAACAACCCTGGTGGAGACAGTACAGATGAGGGGCATCCGTGGAAAAGACTCGGCCGTGTGAGCACTGCAGGTGCTGGCAGCCCTTGGCTGTGGATGACAAGCTAAAGAAGGTGGCCCAGGGTACTGATATGTTGAAGGCAATCACTGAGAATTCCTAGTAGCTAAGAATCAAGAAATGCCACCTACCACTCCAGCTGCAGTCTCATGCTGTTAGAAGAGCGGCTCCATTTGACTATAAATACACATCTTACATTCGGTATAGGCGTTCTGAAAGGACCGGAGGGCGTGTGTGATGTGACCCTGGCGAGCCTATCCCCAGGGGAGAGCTACCTTCACATTCACTGTAGTAGGATTTTCTTTCTATAAACATCCTGAAAAAAAGGAAGAAATTTATTGTCCTTTAAGGAAGAGTGTAAGCTAAGCATGGTGACCACCAAAGGCTAACTTCAAAGGCATAGCAAGAACCTGTCTCAGAAAAATGCACAGACACACAGACTATAAAAGCTAGACTAGCAGAAGCAGATTGTGCTTTTGTTTTGAAAGTCCTTGTCTTTTGACTGTGTCCACTTAGGTCTCAACAGTTAAGCTCATTTAAAACCGTGAGCCAAGTGCACATATGCGCGTGCACAGGCGCAGCTGCGAGTAGCTTTGTGGTGGGAGGTTACTCGCCTGCCATGCAGCCTCTCCGCTTCTGTAAGACGCAGCTCCTTTGGAGACTGCTCTCCCTGTGCGTCTACAGCTTACTACTGCAAACCTGGTCCAGGTGGTGTCCCGGTGTTGACAAAGGAGTGGTACTCCCTGATGTATCACTCTGCTAATAATAGCTCATCTCTGGGCTAACAGCTCAGAGTTCTCAGCCCTTGACAAAGAAGACTTTTGTGTTTGGTTTTTAGATGGAACTTGACAGATCAGCAGATCCCCCTCCTGCAATCTGGGTTGCAACAACAAAGTCCACAGTAAATAAGTGGGTAAGTGCATGACCATGCTTGTGACAAGTCTGTAGACATGTGGTTGGCTTGCCATCTCAGATATGCCAGTTACCAGCAGCAGAGGCTCAGTGTAGCCCTATCCACATGCCCCTGTGAATTCAGATGTAATCCCAAGAGTGAGAGTAACCCTGATATTCATGGGCAAAATGAAGCTGCTTTTTCTTTGTTACCAGCTAGGATCCGTGCTTGATGTACTTAGAACAGTGTTGCCTGATGAAACCAGTCAGTGGTAAACAGCGTCTGACCTCATAATCCTTACCGAGAGTAGGCAGTCCTGCCATGTGTGTGGTACACAGCTGGACTCCTACCTGGGAGACTGACAGATGGGAGTGCTGCATGTTCAAGACCAGCCTGAGCTACATAGCAAGACATTGTTTCAGTTAAACACACAACCCTAACCCTGCCCATACCCATTTTTCTAAAAGAGGTTGGCTTCTGACTTCCTGCCTCTCTATGACGTAGAAAGCAAGGTTAGGAGAGGTAGATTGGGCGGTTAGGTCTCGATAGCACCAGCTCCTTACATAAGGAGCTGAGCTTTCCTGCGTAGCTGACTCTGGGAGCTAGGGGAAGGGTTTGTGTGCAGGTCAGCTGCAGAACTTATGTGAGTGCCCTTGTGCCTGGCAATTAAAATCTTAACTGGAGTAGTGCCCTGCTTTGGGGCCATCTTAGTTCCTGTTCTGTTGCTGTGATAAAATGTGAAGGCACCTTATGACAGAAAGCATTTCAATGGAGACTAAACAGGAGACTAGTCCAGGACCATCATGGGGGGGAATGTGGTGGCAGACAGGTGTGGCACTGGGGCAGTAGCTTAGAGCTCACAGCTGGTCCAAATGTTTCAGGAAGAGAGAGAGGGCCTGGCATAAGCTTAAAACCACAAGGCACACCCTCAGTGACACTTCTGCTCCAACAAAACCACAGCTCCTAATCCTTCAAGCCTTCAAACCTGTGAGCTTATGGGAGCCATTCTCATTCAAACACCACAGGGTCTTGTGGGTTTGTTGTGTGTTTGAGGATAGTTGTTTGTTTTGGGGGCGCTGGTTTTGGGTTTTGTTTGTAAGTTTTTCTTTTTTAGAAAGTTCAACGTTCTCTCCTTAATATTTGTTGGGGATTTCTTGCTGGTTGCCCCTGTGGCTCCCTGCTGTGACTGGGTGTGTCTTATGTAGCTGTGATACCTCAGCAGTGACTATCTACAACTATCACATTCTCAACACTTGACAAGCCTGGAGAACATAAAATGATGAAATTACTAATTTTGTTTCTTCAGACACTGAAGGGAATTCATAATTTTCGAGCCTCTGGTGATTATGACAACGATTGTACAAACCCCATAACGCCCCTCTGCACACAGCCCGACCAAGTTATTAAAGGTAAGAAGGCCATGGGCAAGCACACTTTAATGAGGTTATAGTTAATAATCGTGATGACAGTCAAAGTGGCGGCCTTTCTTTAAATGCTGTGCTGCTACAGACAAAAGCCCAGTAACGTGAGCTTGCTTTTAGCACGAGAGAGTGATGGTGAGAGATGAGCGGGGCTCTTAAGAACATGTTTGATGTATTCTTTGACTGTTTCTGCCATGTGTATCACGTGTCTTCATCATATCCACTCTCAGGTCATGTCTTCAGCCCCTTCACACCTCCTCAGCCACCCCTCCTACCTTCATGAGTGATTTTTAAGTAACTGACTGAGTCCCATCAGTGTTGCCCATGTGCACAAGGGTGTGGGGCCCACGGGCCACCTACCAGCAGCCACAAGAAATGAGTTTTTAATTGATTTTTTTATTAATGCTATTGGTGTAGGGGAGGGCTGTGTGAGGTCTTCAGTACGTGTGTGTACACCGATGAGGCCCGCTCTCCCAGACCTGAGGACTGCTTTGTGTGTGTGCATCTGTGTGAGTGAGCACCTTGGTGCTCTCTGTATCTCTCCACCCTGAGTCTTCCAGCTCTGTTTGCTACAAACAGGACATGACACCTTTTTATAATGTGTATTGTAGCACTATTCTCTTGTTCATGTTTTACCCTACAACACAGCAGCCAGGATATAATATCTTTATTGTGTCTTTGGGCACAAGCCAGAGAAGGTCAGATGTGAGCTTTAAAGGGGGGGTGGGGAGTGCGTTTAATGTCTGCACTCAGGATTAGACTCCTGTCTAGCACATCCGTCTGTAGCTCTTACCTACCTCTGGAATGGAACACTACTGAGGAGAGGAAGGTGAGAAGCTGGGGTAGAGGCCAGGCTGGCAAGCTGACTCAGCACGTGCTGCTCAGTCCTCACAGCTTGGTGTCTCTCCCCAAAGCCCACGTAAAGATAGAAGGGGAGAACTAACTCCAGAGTTGTAACCCGACCTGCACACAGGTGCTGCTTGACAGTGATGAGGGCTGGTCTTTTTGTCTTCTACCAGTTGTTTTTTTTCCTCCCTTAGGGGGCGCTAGTATCATTCAGTGCCACATCCTAAATGATAAGCGACACATATTAACCAAAGATACGAATAACAATGTGGCGTACTGGGACGTGTTGAAGGTGAGTGCCTGTTGTTGTGTTGTGTATTTCCTAGTTTTCCTCCTCTGTACATGATAATCGGTATTTCTTTGCAGTGACACTTTATTTGGAGGTGGCTATTTTTGGATATTGGATGGTATGGCAGTAGCTAACCATTTTAAGCACGTAAACCATTTCCCTGGTTACTGTATCACAGATAGTATCGAATGCTGCTTTGCTTTGGAAGGTTCTCATTATGCTAGTGGCGTTTAGGTTGGGTCAGTCACTGAGTGTGAGGAGAGCTGTTCTGACCTGTCCTGCCTTTACAAAAGGGTCCCATGGTAACTGGGAGGATCCAGAAAAAACCTAATTGCTTATCTGCAAAACTGCTTAATTCTTCCCAGATTGCCCTCCCCTCCCCACCACTGGCTGTCTCTGCAGTACCCAAGAGTCTTGCCACTCTGGGTCTCTAGTTAAACTACCAGTTTGGTTCTGCCCCCCGTTCTTGGTCTGGTAGCTAGAACCCTGTTGTCTGGATGGGATAGAGTTCTGTTTGGCGGAGGGAGCTCCAGGGTATGTGTGTCATGGTTGTCATCTGCAAACAACAGCTTCCCATGTCTGGATATGAACCTTGAAAGTCCTGAGGTCACATGATCTGGTATAATAAGCCTAACAGGGTAAAGAAGTCAAGGAAGTCTGGGGCCATGAAGGAGAGAGCAGAGCTGTGTTTTAGTCTGTAGCCAGTGACCAGTCACATGACCTGCTGGACTTACCGGAACCTGTGGTCTCAACTCAGGAATGAGCGGGACCCGTTTTCTGGTGATGTCAGGGGCGTATTTCGGAACCATGCAACACAGGGCTTAGCACATAGGAATCTGCGACAGCGAGATGGGTGGGAAACGAAAGACAGTGGGGAGTGTGAAGGAGAGGAAGATGTGAGAATGAGTCCTGCCCTTCTGTTGTGGATTGAAGTGATAGAGGCAGCCGATGGCAGCCCAGCTATCGGGAGAAAGTGGTACACGTGAGTTTATCTTGGTAGGCGGACATCTGCGCAGTCTACTGGTTAGGCTGAAGCACCAGGCTAGATAAAACACACAGCAGCCCTCAGCATGGGAATTACAGATGATGGAATTGTCAGAATTTCCAAGAAGAGAATAAACTGGGCCATCATTCTTGTCAAGGATTTTAGAAGGAGGCCACCAGTGTGTTGGTAAGAAAAACAGAAGCCAGTGACCGCTCAAGGACAATGAGGATTTCAGAAAGGAGCTGTCTTAGCCAGAGTTTCTATTCCTACACAAACATCATGACCAAGAAGCAAGTTGGGGAGGAAAGGGTTTATTGAGCTTACACTTCCACGTTGCTGTTCATCACCAAAGGAAGTCGGGACTGGAACTCAGGCAGGTCAAGGAGCAGGAGCTGATACAGAGGCCATGGAGGGATGTTCCTTACTGTCTTGCTTGCTTCCCCTGGCTTGCTCAGCCTGCTTTCTTATAGAACCCAAGACTACCAGCCCGGGGATGGCACCACCCACAAGGGGCCCTCCGTCCTTGATCACTAATTGAGAAAATGCCTTACTGCTGCATCTCATGGAGGCATTGTCTCAACTGAGACTCCTTTCTCTGTGATAACTCCAGCTTGTGTCAAGTTGACACACAAAACCAGCCAGTACAGGAGCTGAATTAATGTAAGATGCTTGAGCCATGAGAGTGGACTCTGGGACAAGCCCTTCAGGCAGCAGTCAGTGGGTTCAGTGTTAACGGCAATGAAGACAGAAACTGTCGAAGTCTCTGGATTACAGGAGTGGGCCAGAGAGGGGTAGTTGGGAAGGGTTGGTAGCAAGAGCCAAGGGGAGGCGGTATTTACTCTCGTGTGCGTGTGCGTGTGCGTGTGCGTGTGTGTGTGTGTGTTCAGGTGTGTTTAAGGTGGAAGAATTGGAGCCTGTTTCACTACTCATGGGAGGAATCCATTGGGGCCGGGGACTGTCAGTGATCTGTAAGTTTCCAAGGAAAGACCAGAACACAACCTTTTTTAACTCTGGGAGGAAGACAAAAGGAGTCTCTGTCCAGGCTTGCTTACGTACTCACATACACACACGTACTTCCAGATAGCAGTAATGGTCCAGTTGTGGCTGGAGACAGTGACCTTACGGTGACAGGTGTGATGGAGGTCTGAGGGGCAGCATACTCTTTGTGACTGCATTTGAATGAGGCAAGGCTTGGGTTTCCAGAGAGTTAAGGGAGAATCGTCTGGGGGTGCCAGCTAGGACGGAGGAATCTGTGTGTGGTGCAGTAAATGATAGAGGCTTCTGGGAAATGGGTATCTCCCGTGGTTTGGGTGGTTACAGTGGTGTACACTTTCCTTGGGACGTTATGGAGCAATGGGGTGCAGGAGAGTTCGTGTCTACCTGTGAAGAGATCGCTGGCATACTAAAAGCCATGCTAATGTTGAGTTGAGCATGCCATGTGTGGTTCAGCACTAAAGAAAACTCCAACTGGAAACTACCCTAGCACCAAAGATGGTTAAGACTTTGGGGAAGTACTACATTTTTAGAGTGAGGTCAGGAGTCTTTTTTTTTTTTTTTAATTGTTTAAATTGTGTATGTATGAGTGTTTTGCCTTCATGAATGTGTGTACCTGGTACCTACAGAGGTCAAAAGAGGTAATCAGATTTCCTGAAACTGAAATTATGGATGATTCTGAGCCACCATATAGGTGCTGGCAATTGAACTTGGGTCTTCTGCAAGAATAAGTGTTCTTAACCACTGAGCCATCCCTCCAGCCATGGAAGTATTAAGGCTGCCAGGAGAGGAAAGCCCTCCGTTAGTCCCCGAGCCAGTTGTTGTCTGGAAGACACTTAGTGCTCGCTAAGCCAGCACTTCTAACATGTTTCTTGGTTACTTTTCTCCCCATTGTTTTGAAATTTACTTGATGGTGCTTCTAGATGAGTGTCAGGGCAACTTAATATTAGAAAATTAAATTACAGCCACACCCCCTAGAAAAGATTATTTTCAGTTTAAAAAAGATTAAGATTTTTTTATGAGTATGAGCGTGTGCCTGCACATGTGTCTGTGCACCGTGTATGTTCCTGGTGCTAGGGAGATAACGAGAGGACACCAGATCCCCTGGAGCTGGAGTAAGTGGATGGTTGTGAGGCTGCCGGACACTCGCAGCTGAACCCATTTTCTCTGCAGGAGCAGTGAGTGCTTTTAACCACTGAGCTTACTAATTAAAAAGCTTACTAATTTAAAAGTTTACCAGCAGGTAGTTCTAAAAAGCCTTAGAGTAAAAGAAGTAGGCTGTGTTCATCTTTCTGAAGTAATGCTTTAGAATTATTTATGCAACTGTGAAGTTTGGGAGAATGAAGTATCAGCCAGTCGGTCCCTTCCTTCATCCTGACCATTGTGCTTTCTTATGCAGGCATGCAAAGTGGAAGATTTGGGCAAAGTGGACTTTGAAGATGAAATTAAGAAAAGATTTAAAATGGTGTATGTTCCAAATTGGTTCTCAGTAGACCTAAAAACAGGGGTGAGTTAGGCAATCAGTATTTATGTGATTTTGGATAATTGAAGATCCCCTCCATGCCCTTAAATATTCTTAAGGAATTTGCTGTTTTTAAATGTGTGCAGTTGCATTCCCCGTCTTAATATGCTGTCATTTAAGCCTGGCACCCAAGTAAAGCGAGCTGTAGCTGATCCCAGGAGGCACGGCTTAGCCGTAGTCTAGTGTACAGGTGCTGCAGGGTCAGGTGCTGGCGAAGAGGGGAGGGGAGCGAGCTGCTGACACTGTGCCCCCAACAGATGCTGACCATCACTCTGGATGAAAGTGACTGCTTCGCTGCCTGGGTTTCTGCGAAAGATGCTGGCTTCAGCAGTCCCGATGGGTCAGACCCAAAATGTGAGTTAAGTGTCTTCAATTGAAGGTGACTGGTCATCTTTGTAAGCCCACATCATGACTCTTACTGTCGTTTGTTTGTTTGTTTGTTTGTTTGTTTTTGTTTGTTTGTTTTGCTTCAAGACAGGGTTTCTCTGTGTAGCCCTAGCTGTCCTGGAACTCACTCTGTAGACCAGGCTGGCCTTGCACTCAGAAATCCACCTGCCTCTGCCTCCCGAGTGCTGGGATTAAAGGCCTGTGCCACCACTGCCCAAGCAGTGACACTGTATCTCACTCAGCACTCTTCTAAGAATTTGGTGTGTAACAATCCAACACATGTACAAATACAAGGTTGCTGGCTAGGGGAGTATCTCTGAATGACATCCTGTTACTTTGTTTTTTGTTTTTTAAAGATTTATTTATTATTATTATTATATGTAAGTACACTGTAGCTGTCTTCAGACACACCAGAAGAGGGCGTCAGATCTCATTATGGATGGTTGTGAGCTACCATGTGGTTGTTGGGATTTGAACTCAGGACCTTCGGAAGAGCAGTCGATGCTCTTAATCGCTGAGCCATCTCTCCAGCCCCCTGTTACTTTGTTTTAAAGAATAGCTTAAACCAGACCTGTAGTCCCAGCCTTGGGAGGCTTAGGCTGGTAACTGCTGTGAGTTCCAGGGCAGCCTTAGCTGCGGTGTAAACCCCACCTCCACAGAAGGATAGAGAGTGACTGCTGACCAGAGCAGCCTTAGCCTCAATGCAAACCCTGTCTCCACAGAAGGATAGAGGAGAGCGACCCCTGAACAGCAGGGTAGAGTTCTCTCTGCAGCTTCCATTCTGAGATCAAGCCCTGAGACCTGCCTGTCTCTGATATTGGGTTGGGAGCCAAAGGATGTGTCTTAGGGTTTCATTGCTGTGAAGAAACCACTTACAAAAGAAAAGATTTAGTTGGGGCTGGCTTAGAGTTTCAGAGGTTTAGTCCATGTCAGGAAGCATGGCAGACATGGTGCTGGAGAAATGGGGGGTTCTGCAGCTTGCTCCCTGTGTCACACTGGGTGGGGCTTGTGCATAGGAAGTGGCAAAGCCTACCTCCACAGTGCTGCACTTCCAACAAGGCCACACCTCCTACTAGTACCACTCCCTATTGGCCCTGCGCTCAAATACATGGGGGGCAGGGGCATTCCTCTTCAAACCACCACAGCTTGTGTACCCAGCATGGCACACATGCCTCTAATCCCTGCACTTGAGAGTAGGAAGAAAGGTGAGTCACAAAGAACAGTGCCGATTCAGAAGCCACAAGTCTGTGTCTAAGGCCTCACATGGAATCCCCGTCCTGAGAAGCACCTCTGCAAGACTTCAAGTGTCCATGACTGCCCTGTTTGTAGCCGTCCCTGCCCAGATAGTTTTGCTTCTCAAGAAAACAGATGCAACATGAGAATGTTGACAATTTGCTCTCTTAGGTTGAAGCTAACAAACTCTCCCCATTTCTCCTCTTAACCCGCAGTGAACTTAGGAGGACTTCTACTGCAGGCACTCCTGGAGTACTGGCCCAGAACACATGTGACTCCCATGGACGAAGAAGAGAATGAAGTGAACCATGGTTAGTGTGTTGTTCAGAAAAGTGACAGTTGCATGGGCCAAGGGGTACTTAACATAGTGTGCTGAAGTCTGACATAACCTGTGGTGTGCCCAGTTAATTGTCTCTCTCCTGCATCTGAGTGAGAGTACCAAGTGCACTGTGAAATGTGGCTCTCACAGATAAAAGAAACCCCATGTTTGGTATTCAAAACAAGCTGCTACCTCTGCAAAGGGACATCTAAGACAGGTTTATACAAGCAGTTTCCCTTCCCTCCTCCTCTTGAGAAGTCCCTTAGAGTCTGGGCTTTCTCACACTTGTCATAGATCCTCCCAAGTGCTAGATGGCAGGCGCCATTGTGCTCAGGTTCAGACAGCTGGGGACTGGCAGGGGCTGTGCGTACAGCTCAGGCACCAGGTCAACTATATTTATTTCTTGTGTTAAAGCCCTCCGGGGGAGGGAGGGGGCTGTTTCACAGTGGGCAGCATACTGGACCTCTGATGAGATTCTCTGCTCTTTTTTATTGTTTTTGTTTTTGTTTTTCGAGACAGGGTTTCTCTGTGTAGCCCTGGCTGTCCTGGAACTCACTCTGTAGACCAGGCTGGCCTCGAACTCAGAAATCCGCCTGCCTCTGCCTCCCAAGTGCTGGGATTAAAAGCGTGCGCCACCACTGCCTACCTGATTCTCTGCTCTTACATATAATACCACATTCTTTTTTCAAGAATTTAATTCTTACTTGTTTTATACCTTTATTACTTTTTTTAATATTTAAAAAAAATATATGTGTATGCCAGTTATGTGGGGATGCATGTGAGGGCCAGACAAGGGCATTAGATCTGGACTAGAAAGCTGGGAACTGAACTCGGGTCCTCTGCAGAGCCTTCACTCCGGCTTCCTCCACCTAGCTTTCTAACACTGACCGAGGAACAGAGTTTTGATATAAGTATTTTTTTAGATTTATTTTTATTTGATGTATATTAGTTTTCCTGCATGTATGTATGGGCAACACTTACGTGCCTAGTGCCCGAGGAGGCCAGAAAGGGTGTTGGATCCTCTGGAACTGGGGTTACAGAGTGCTCTAACCATTGAGCCACCACTCCAGCCCCAGGATTTTTTATTTTTAAAATGTTGGAGTGTTTACAGCCTCTGTGATCTGTGTTAGAAGCTGTGGTCTTAGCACTAACAGCCTGCCTGTCTTTCCTAGTGAGTGGGGAGCAGGAGAACCGAGTTCAGAAGGGAAATGGTTACTTCCAAGTACCCCCCCACACCCCTGTGATCTTTGGAGAAGCTGGAGGTCGCACATTATTCAGGTATGGATGAGAAAGACTAGAGGCCCTGCCTGAGAAAGGCCTTCCTTAGTAAACCAACCCTCTTGCTGGGAAATGCTGCCCAAACAGACATGAGCAGTTGTCGCTAAGAGTGTCATCTCCTTGAGATAGCCAATGTGGCTAACTGGCAGAGGCAGGAATCAAATAGCATCATTGCAGTCCCTGCCCATGAGAGACTGGGCCAGGCAAGAGAGCGAGGCTGCTCCTGCAAACTGTTGTGATCTATTCTGGTTCAACCTGGGGTGCAGGGAACTACTCCCTGGGCCCTCCGGGAAAGAGAAGGCTTCCATCAAGCCCAGGGTGGAGCAGGGTGCAGGGTTACAGTGTGGCATGGTTGTCAGAAGTGAGGGTGATGCTTGCCTTCTTTCCCTTGAGTATAGACTGTCTTCTTTTGTGATAGTTCCTGAGCGTAGTAACCAAACCACAGCCCTCACTGCAGGCAAAGTCTGTGTCATTCATGGCGCTCGGCTGAGTGCTTCTTGTGGCAACCCAGGACTCAGAAGCAGCTTGATCAGGGCCCAGGTCTCCCTACTCTCCCATCGCCTCTGCTGCCCCCAGTGAGTGCTGTGAGGGCTCCTCCGATGTGCCCTGCTTGTCATGACACTGACTACCACGGATTGTGTCTAGGCTGCTCTGCCGGGACTCCGGAGGCGAGACTGAGGCGATGCTTCTCAATGAGACAGTGCCACAATGGGTGATTGACATCACTGTGGATGTAAGTGTCCTTCGCTCCCACTCTGCCCTTTGCTTTTTCCCAGACCATGACATTAAGTCTTACACTATAACAAAAGTCACCTGCCAAGCGGAATCCCCTGGGCGGTCCTGAAGTTCCAATGCTGCAGATGCAGCTGATATTTACATAACAACTTTTAGCTTTGTCTGGTTTCAGTCAGAACAATAATATGTACTTAGTCTGTAATGTAATGAGGGTTTTAAGTGTCCACCTCTTCCTACCCATCCTCCTCACTCCTCCTCCCAGCCCTCCTCCCAGAGGGAGCACCTAATAGGAGGTTAATGCAGCCTTTGTTACCTTCTTTACCTACACGAGTACATATTATTTGTGTGCATACGTAAGTGTATAGTTCATTTAATTTTGCACAAAATCTCTTTAACAGTGTTCTGCAACTTTTTTTTTTTTAATTAAAAATAGTCTTGACACCTGTCCATGCCTGTACTTATGGACTATTCCCTTTTAAGGACTGCACCCTATTCTGTTGTGTAAATGTATCGTTCTTTATTTGGTCAGCTCCTTATTAACACGCTCAGGTTGTTTCCAGTGTTTTGTATTGCAAACAGTGCTGCAGTGAACGTCCTTGCACGTATATCCTTGTGTACTTTGTAGGATAAATTCCTATAATGGAGTTGCTGGGTCAAAGGGTATGCGCTTTTTTTTTTTTTTTTCCCCGAGACAGGGTTTTTCTGTGTAGCCCTGGCTGTCCTGGAACTCACTCTGTAGACCAGGCTAACCTTGAACTCAGAAATCCACCTGCCTCTGCCTTCCAAGTGCTGGGATTAAAGGTGTGCGCCACCACTGCCCGGCTGGGTATGCACATTTTAAATTTGGATAGATAATGCCAAATTACCTTTCACAAAGGCAGTTAACACTGAACCAACAGTATCTGAGCACCCGATTGTCACGGCCACACCAACACGGCACCCTTGACCTTTGCTGCACCTTCAGCAAATACTGTCTGATGATTTCAGTGTGGATGTTTGTTTATTCATGGTGAGGTTAGGAGTCTTCTCATACTGACCGTGTGTCTCTGCTGTGACTTGCCTGTTTGTGTCCTTTGTCACTTTTCTAACTGGGTCATCATCTTACTGACTCACAGGAGATCTTCCGTTGCCAATTAACCTGACTCCTCTGTGCCTTCATTAAACTTTTACTTTGTTCAAGGTTCTTTCCCAGGTGAAAACTTAAATTTTTGTATAATCAAATTGCGTTTTTATTGCTCTGAGTTCCATGTTTTGTTAGATATCTCCAGTTCAGAGTATCCTTTCTGTAAGCTCTTGGATTTCATCGTTTTCTTATCCGCCTCTGTGCTATTATTCATTCTTCTGTTTGCTGTGAGGTGACATTCTAACTTTTTCCAGAAAACTAAGCCATGTGCCAGTGCAGTCTATAAGAGTCTGTCCTGTCTACTAATCTGAAATGCTACGCTGTCTGTATAGTGTACTAAATTCCTGCAGACACAGTCTGTTTCTAGACTTTCTTGTGTCCTCTTGACTACTTGTATATTCCCAAAGCCATATGAAAAGGGATTTAATCCCTTGAAACTTTAAAAAATTTGTTTTCTATCCCAGATACACCCCAAGAACTCAGAGCCAGTGTGACACCTGTTGAGTATTCCGTGGCCTTCTCCGTCCAGGTTCCCAAAAACCACTGCTTCTTTTGAGTATAGCATTCACCTGGGTGCATTAGTGACCCCATGACATGGGCTGTGCTCCAAGTAAAGCTGACTGGGTCATTTCAGCCGTCGTGGCAGACCTCCCTCTGTCAGGAGATAGATGGTAGGAGGGCTGGTGGCCTCTCCACTGGACCATAGGCCCACCAGTGCCCAAGTGTCTGCTCAGAAGTGAATGTCCCGGGCCTTTCTCAAAACACTTTGGTCATCAGCCCTGATATTTCGATTTATGGAGCTTTAAAAATTTAGGTTTTCCTGTAATGCCTTGAATGATAATTTCAGAAGAGCTATGCTACTATTTTTGACACCAATACTACATATAATTTGTCTTTATCTATTTTTATTGTAAACTAAATGTCCTAAGAGAAATTTTCTCTTAAGGCATACTTCTTATTGATAACTTACTATAAATTTCATTAAAAGTCATTTTTATTTTGTAAAAATGGTTATTTGTAAATTGTTTTCCTGTTGACAGCATTTTAGTTTTATCAGCTAACAGAAACTATTATACCTCTTAAACTTTTAATATTTCAGAAAAATATGCCCAAATTCAACAAAATTCCTTTCTACCTCCAACCTCATGCATCTTCAGGAGCAAAAACTTTAAAGAAGTAAGTAATTATTGTGCTTCCTTACTCTGCTCCCCGTGGATGCTCTGTCCTCTAGCTCGCTCTAGAATAAGGGAGGCAGGTGCTAGGTTGAAGGCTGATTGCTATGGATTTTGTCTCCTGTCAAAATTAAGTTTAACCCATAATTGCTGGCACGTGCCTTTTAAATCTCAGCACTTAGAGGCAGAGGCCAGCCTGGGCAATAGAGTGAGTTCCAGGCCAGCCAAGATTACATAGCAAGACCAGGTAGCCAGGTGTGATAGCACACACCTGTAATCCCAGTTCTTAGAAGGTAAACAGAGGAGGATCCAGAGTCTCCAAACCAAACAGTTCCAATTTCAGTGCCAGGTCACAGATCATGCAGTAACCACTAGAAATCTCTGATAGGTAAACGTGGCTCAAAGAAGCTTACAGCAGAGAACTTGAAGTCTGAACCATGATGAGTATGTGGCTAGCGAGTGAACTCAACAAGGCTGTTAAAACTGTCCCAGGGATTCCCAAGCTCTCACAGAGGACAAGTTTCTGCTGGCCTAGCAAACACTTGAAGAGTGACCTCTGTGAGACTGAAATGTAGTGTCCCACCTGCACCTCTACCTGCCCCACCACCTCCTCCACGTGCACGCACTGGGTCACTATAGCAAGCCATAGACACCACTTCAAGTAGACTGAATGACTCCAGTCAAGATCCTTCAACAGTTTAAGCTGTAGCTGTGAGATACGGTGAGAGGTTACTGATATCAGAGATAAGGGCATGGAAGTGAGGGACTTGAGTTGTATAACACTGGGTTTGTGATCTGGAGCAAGCTGTGGCTTAATTTCTAGCCTGGGATATTCATTGACTCCTAGTGGAAGGCACAGGAGTTGGAGATAACAGAGTCCATGGTACTTAGTGGGTGGGTCTGCCCAGGCTTTAGGCGAGGACTTGGAGACATACAGTTTAAGTGGCTGTGTGTGCGTGAGCCCTTGAAGGCACCATAGGAACTCTCCTGACGGCTCTCAAGTAAATTGTGGCAGTGACTGAAAATGTATTGATTTCAGATGTCTGTGCGACATTTATCTTGAGATGTTGACACAAATGAAAAATAAGAGATTTTTCATGATGTCAAAACATGTCATCTTTTCTAGAGACAGGCTCTCTGCCAGTGACATGCTGCAGGTCCGGAAGGTGATGGAGCACGTCTACGAGAAGATTATCAACCTGGATAACGAGTCCCAAACCACCAGCTCCTCTAATAATGAAAAACCGGAGCAGGAGAAGGAGGAGGATATCGCTGTGTTGGCAGAGGAGAAAATTGAACTTCTGTGCCAGGACCAGGTGAGTAGAGCTGAAGAGCGTAGCTTCATGTCCCTGCAGAGGTGCCCTAAGTCACATACTGTGTGCTTAGCATCCCAAGCTGACAGCCTCTAAGGCCTCACGCCTGACGCTCCTCTTCACCCGGGGGAGGCGCTCAGCAAGAGGACACAGATCTCCAGATGCTCACAGTAGGGCTGTGCTGGGTAAACAGGGCAAGGTCATCTTGACTGGCAGAGTGGTATGTGTCACAGTAAAGAACTTGGAGTGGAGGTGGGTGGAAAAGAGACAACTTACAACCAAGACAAGCACCCTGTCTCAGGCAGGGCTGAGCTGGTGCTGCTGGTGAGCCACAGAGGCATACATTTCAGATTCCATGTGTGGAAGCAAAAATCAGGCTCCTAGGCACAGTGGGGAGCAACCTGGGCCACCTGGCAGAGTCCCTGGTTAAGGACGTCTTTAGCTGTTAATGATGTTGACATTCTCAATGCACTTTGGCTATTCAGGTTTTGGACCCAAATATGGACCTTCGGACAGTAAAGCACTTCATATGGAAGAGTGGTGGGGACCTCACCCTCCATTACCGTCAGAAGTCCACGTGAAGGGTGGGCCTGTGCTCCTGGGTTCTTCACCGACCACCTTCCTCTGTGGCCCCAAGAGTAGTCTTAGGAAGCCCACCACGTCCTACGGGAGCAAGATCTCCAACCAGCCAACTTGGTGACGTGACTAATGGAGACGTAATATAGAAACCAGGCTCCATGCATAAAGTGTCCCCAGGGACTCAAGACTGCACGGACAGAAAAGCCCCTGGCACCGTCCTGGGAGATGTACAGAGAATCTACAACAGGCCAGTGCAGACTTTGCTGACTCCTTTTGAAGGACTTCTTTGTCTCGTAGCACTTGTTAGAGAATACCAGTGGGGCTACATCTGTCGCCATGTTTCAGTTTCAAACCCACAAGCCCTGCAGCTTTTCCAAGTACATTCCACTCATGCCGTACCTATGAGGCTTTTTCCAAATTCGTGGTTACAAAAAAAAAAAAAAAAAAAAAAAAATCAAGTTGTTTTCACCATGTAAGAGTTCTTTTTAATGGGAATCACTGTTGCACAGTTCAAGAGCCCATTTCATAAGAAACGGCCGTGTTGGGCTGCTTCTGAAATACCGCATCTCAGCTACGCTCTTGGAGGGAGACCTTCCCCAACTCCAGGCCTAGGGCGCAGCACTTGGACCTGCAGGCTGCAACAGCCTGTGTTGCGCAGTGCTGCCCCAGAGTGCTCTGGCCGCACGGCAGCCCAAGCAGCTGTGGCCACTCTCCTTCCGCCAACACCGTCTTCCTCACAGGCAAAGCCAGCGAGAACCACGGCTTCCTGCTCTGGGTGAGCAGCATGACAACTGTCAGAACTTACGACCATGCTGAAGTTTCAGTTTCATTCAAATGCTACCTAAAATTTATGTTACTAGAGTAAAAAGCTCTCACAGTGAGTCGGTTTGATATTTATACTGTGGTCCATGTTTGTTTTTCCAGTTTTATACACAGCCTTTGTTACTCCTTCCTCTAGGTCTTTCTGCTGTCTTTCTAACAGTCAAAAGCTTTCATAGACTCACTTGGATCTTGTACAGAATATTAACTTAATGGAGATAAACACTTCAACTTTTGGCAAAAAATGCTTTGGATTCTTCCCAAGGTCATTTACATTCAGACAGATGAACAGTCCAGCGTGAAGCTGTAGGAGATGAACCTTTGAGCACAGCGGAAGCACACGTGCCTTGTGGGGGCAGCTTACTCCGTCCAGCTGCCCCTGCCTTGTGTGTGGTCGGTCCCCACAAGAGCAGGGGGAGGGGGCCTGGGAAAGGAGGGGTTCTTTCTCTTCTCTACATCTCACAGGTTCTGCTGGGGACAGCTGAGGGGCCCAGATCCATCCCTTACAAATCAAGGCACTAATCCATACAACTGCAGAATAGGGTCCCCTCACTGTAATGTGGGACACAGACTTGCCATGGCTTCCACACCCTCCAGTGAGCAAGGCCATTTCCTGGGTGTTGAGCCAGTCCCCCTCCCCAGAGCAGCCAGCTCTTTTTTTACAGAAGTCCTTTATATCTATGTGTTGGACACAACAGTGCACTTTTGGTGCATATTTTTTAGTGATAGCTATAATAAACTAAAAGCAAGGGGTGGGGTGGGGTGCCATGCCCAGCCCTCGGGAGTGTTTGCAGGAGGGGGCTCTGCACTAAGCGTAGGTGTTGCTGGCTGGTTCACCAGTGCAGTACTGATCCACAGGCAGTTGGGCCCCTATGGTGGAGTTTACTCCCAGCATGGTTGTACTTTTTTCCCCCCTCTAGTAAAAAATCAGTAGTAAGTTTCCAGAAAATTGGACAGTCTGCAATGCCGAAAGGGTCAGTCTGTATTTCAAGTTGTATAGAATAAAGCCTTAGTTAACAAGTATTTCAGTGTACCGGACATGGTTATTTTTTCACTTGTCACCCCCCCCCCCAGCAGATTACAGGGAAACAAACATCTGGGGGGTTCATACTTGAAACAGCATCAGCATCCTTCAGACCCCACTTACGAGGTCGTGGGGAGCAGAACCTTCCAGTGAGGGCAGCTGGGGGTCAGAGCAGCCCTGTGGTAACCCATGTACAGCCACAGGCCGCTCAGTGGCCCTGGGGGCCTCACAGGCCTGACTATAAATGTATTCCTAGTGCCCATCCAGGACCTGGCCCACTGTAGTATGGCCTGTGCTTCCTAGAACAGAGTCCTTGGCTTAACAGCCTACGTGCCCTGAACAGACAGCTACATGGTCTGTGGATGATGGTGGGACAGGCTGGAAAGCAAGACCAAAGGCAGCTTACAGTGATTAGCAAGGACACGGGACCGGAGCTGCAGAGAACATACCTGGTGCCATCTACAGCGAGGCAGCAGCACAGATGCCCTCGAGCCTGAGCCTCTAAAGGCTCCTTTCCCTTACACTGAGGACAGATGGGAGGGGCTTTTACCCACTCTCATCCAGATCTCCTGGGGAAGCAGCCGGGGTGAGAAGGGCTGGGTCTGACGGTAAGCAGTTTGACCTGTCTACCATCAGAGCCAGCTGTACCCTGTGTACTCAGAGCCTGCATGTGAGGGCTGAAAGGACTTATCACAGGATACAAGAACTGGAGTGTATGCTCCTTTCCACCTCCCTGTGGGGCTGCTGTAGAGCTAGCAGAGGGAGATACCTCTGAAGGGCCTAGAATTTCCCATCCTAGAAATAAAGTGGCCAAGTATACTTCCTCCCTCTCATCCAGTGTAAGGATTAGAATGAGGAAGGGCATTGGGACTTGGGGATCTTCCTCAGCACAGGGGTGGTTGCTTGTGGACACAGCCTCTTGTCCCTCACCCCATCTTCACATGACACTGATGGGGCCTGCCGCCTCACCCTCCCTATGAGGCCTCAATGCTTCACTGACAGTCTAGATTTCGTCTTCTGCCTCTACAGAAGCTGGATGTTGCTCGAGTGTTCCTGCCCCTGCAATCCAGGACCATGTATGGACTCTAGCAAAGCCCAGGCCTCACTAGAGGCTGCAGCCTAGAGAGCTAAGCAACACCAAATGTCACCAGGACCATTCTCACAGCCCAGGCTCTGGATCTGGGGTGGCCTGGGCTTGGCTGGCATGCCCCTCAGTCTCTACCCTGCAATCCAGGTTGGCTGTGTCTGCCGGCTCTTCAGTCTGTGCTTCCAGCAGCTCTGCAGACAGACCTTCTTCAGGTGAGGCTGCAGACGTGAGGCCATCAGGGAGAGTCAGCTGGGGCAGGTGGTCCACCTGGGCCTGGGCGCCAGGACTATCTGGGAAGGAGATCTCAAACTCTGACCCTGACCACGTGCCTTCACCTGAAACATAAGGTGAGGCTGAGGAGACCCACCCTCAGCGATTACCCCTGCAGCCTAGGCTTTGGTGGAGAGTTAGAGGTCAGTCATGTGAATCCCTTAATACAGCCAACCTCTAACCCACCTAAGGAGCTCAGGGCAGCCTCCCCCAAACGCAGAATTTCTCAGACGGTGTCACTGAAGGTCACTCACCACCCCGCTCATGAGAACTGCTGCTGGAACCAATGTCCTCTGGTCCTGAGGCTGAAACAGCTGTGGTGGTCAGTGCCGTGGAAGATGACAGGCTGGGGCACACACTTGTATTGCTGCTGTCCAGGAGGGACATGCCTGACACATCCAGGAAGCCTGGAGAGGGAAGGCAATCCCAGTTCATTTGCTCGCATGAAACCCCAACTCCTGGAAATGTGGGAGCCTGTCTTCCCCTCTGCCATATTCCTAGAGTACCTAACTTGCCCTCAGCCCCACAGATACCCTCCCTCTAACCCCATCAAGGCGGTGACTGCCTGTCCCTGAGGGACAGAACCCAGAGCTTAACATCATGGGGTAACGCCGTGGCAATGGGCCCAGATCCTGCTTTACCTCCATCTGCCAAGTCACCCAGAGTGGGCCTCCTCCACTCTGGATGGACTGACAGGTTGGTTAGCAGGTCCACAGGAAAGCTGGGACACTGCTCTTAGAGTCCTGATGTGAGCCTGTGGGCATCAGGGCTCTAGGTACCGCAGCCTCTTCCAGGACCTGTCCCATACCTGGGTCCATGACCCGCTGCACAGGAGGAGGAGGCTGGAGCGGGATCTCCATGGAGCGCAGGCGTCCCTCACAGTCAGCAGGGCCATGGCTAGGACTCCCAGGTCCATGGAGCTGTCCCTCCATAAAGCTACCAGGGACCTGTGGTAGGGCCTAGAGGTACCAGGAAAGGAGAAACTGAGGGTTAGGCTAGTGCCTAGAAACAGCCCGTGCAGAGCCCTTCACTTCAGCCTAACTGCACAGCAAGCATCACCCTTCCTCCCTGCGAGCGCTGGGAGGTCAGCCAGACCCTCCCTACAAAGACACACTGGGGGAGCTCTCCGGTGCTCCCTGAGGGGATTCCCAGGTACCCACAGATACTACCCCATTCTCTGGCCCTCCCCTGAATCCAGGTGCAGATGGAGACCATGCAGCATACCATGTCCAGCACTGGCCTGGCTGCCCCTACCTCACCGTGGCTCAAGGCTCTACCAGTTTCTGGGTCGCAGTTTCCCACTCACAAACGACTACCTGTGCCTCACCTCCACTCGAGAGCAACGGAGCCAAAAGCATGTTTGACCCAAGCAGAATCTCTCCACCTCTACACAAAAGCAGATGCCCCCCCCCTTAAAAGTCAAGGGCCCACGGGCCCCCTAAAGTCAAGGGCCCACGGACCCAGTGTTTCTCGGGTCCCTAGATAGCCTCCAGGTGGCAGACCTGATGCCCCAGACGCTCACTCCTCTCCCCCCTGGCCTGGGATGTGCTCCCACATACCTCCATGTAGTCACTCTGCCTGGAACCCAACTCTGGGCCTGAAGAGTCCTGAGGGATAGGCCAAGGTGGTGGAGCACCAAGAGGAAAGGCATTAAGTTGTGGGGTCTTAGCTGGAGTGCCAGGTGGTGAGGCACCGGGTGGCTTCTTGTACTGGCTGGAGGGCTGCGTTGGGATCCGGTGCAGGTACCCGTAACCAATACCACAGCCCAGACTGTGGAAGGCCAGATGTGGTCAATCAGGGTGGTCCACACTTCGGCCTTCCCCACCTATACCACCCCCACCCACAACCAGCAACAGTGACTGAGCAAGGATCCTGGCCAAGGATGAGCCTCAGGGCTCTGGGGCCCATGCCCGCTGGGCCAGCCCACCCACCTAGCCCTGAAGCCCTTTGACCCCAGGAAGTACCTGCCCTCTCCACCCCAGGCTGCATTGGGAGTCACAGTCACCTCCCGGCAGGAGTCGGACTCAGAGTTATACACCATCAGCTTCAGGGGCTTCCCCTCATGGGACTCAATGAGGGTAAAGAAGTCTTCCGACTAGGAGAAACACAGTGTTCCCAGCATTGAGACACATGCACATCTGCCCGCAGCCCTTCAGGGGGTCTGGAAACAGCCACACACCATGGGGTCTTTACCTCCTGGAGAATCTGGTCAGAGCCAACTATGTAGTCTGTGTAAGGGCACAGGCCGGCCAAGGCAGCAGGTGAAGAGGGCTCCACGTCCTGAGGGGAGAAGGATAACTGAGACTCACTGCTAAGCAGAAAGAAGAGGCTTCTCTAGGGAGGAGGACACTTGTCCTCTATTGCCCAGCAGGGCCTCAAGCAAGACTTCTTCACAGGGCCCAAGGTTCTTCCCTCCCCAAGTTACAGCCTGGTGAGCAGGCAGCAGCAGCTGCACACCACCCAGGATCTAACCCTAGGCTGCCACAGGCCTGTGCTGGCAAAGCATTACTGAACGTCTCTGGATCCCAGCACTTGGGAGGCAGAGGCAAGTGAATCTTTCTGAGTTCAAGGCCCGCCAGACCTACACAGAGAATTCCAGGTCAGCCAAAGCTACGTGGTGAGACCCTGTTTCAAAAAAACTTAAAGAAAACCATCTCCCTGCCGAAACAGTTTAGGGCAGAGTAAAGTGTAAGCCCGGGGTCCTGGGTTCAGATCCCCAGCAGCCATGAAAAGGCCAGGACAGCAGCATTGGGCAAGGACACTGTCTCAAAACTACGGAGTCGAGTGAGAGAGGACACCTGGCTGTCACACTTGCATATACACAAGATCAGGGAGTGGAGGGTGACAAGTTAGCCCAGCAGGTAAAGGTACTTGCTGAAAGGCTGGCAAACCTCAGTTCATTCACCTTGCTGCCTGAGCCCAGGGGCACCTCTGATAGACTGGAACCGTGAAGGGGAAAGCTAAGCAGAAGGCTTCCTCATTTCTCCCCTGGAAAGCTGTCAGGGCATGGGTATCCTACACATGGCCTATGGCCACAGGCGGCCATGGACAGCTACTAACGCAGTCCAACCCAAAGCCACAAACTACTAAAACCATTATGAGGGGCCTTGGGTGGCTCAATCAGTCAAGTGTTCACCTCTACCTGAGTTCAAGCTCCGGAACCCAGGTGGTATGCACTTGTGACTGGCTAGGGAGGGGGAGACGGGCAGCTCCCAAGGACTCACAGCCAAGCATGTGGTCTAATTGCTGAGCTCAGGCCAAAGAGAGACTGTCTCAAAGGAGGTGAGCAAGATTCCCAATGATGACACCCAAAGATATCGTGCCCCCCACATGCACACACAGAATGAGCACGTGTCCACAGGCACACACATACTTTTTTTTTTTAAAGGATTGGCTATCGAGATAATGCATGAATAATGTCAATCAGACCTGAGTTCAGTCCCCAGGAACCCACATAGCGGAAGGATTGTTGTCCTCTGACTTCCTCCACGTGTGCCAGGGCACAAGATAAATGCAGTGTTTGCAAATAAAGACAAAGCACTCATTCTGAGATGTGTTCTGTAACTAGGCCGTGTGGTTCTGTAGCATGAGCTTCGGAGATGACAGCATCGTGCTTACTGCACCACCACCCAAAGTCAACAGAGACATGTCTTGAAACCCACAAGTCAAGAACCCCCGGAACATGTGACCCAAAACAAGTAGCCACCCCAAGTCAGAAGCTGGACAGCCCTGCTTCAACCACACTGCTCTCGAGGAGTGTTCCGGAGTCGGCCTTGCCACCCCTTTATGCACGGGCACCCCTTCGCATGCAGACCACAAAGATTCTGTAGAGGCAGCTAGAACCCCAACCAGCAAACCTTCCACCAGGGCACCTTCCCGCCACAGAACCAGGAGACCAAGCATCTCAGAACTCTGGTGTACCACCGATACACATGGTGTCAGGTGTGCATGTGTGTCTGTGACCTAAGGCTAACATCTGGGGCAGCTCGGTCACTGAGATTCACTCGTGTTCCTGTTATATAGCATAGCAACAGGCCAGAGAAACTACAATGTCATCTTTATCTATCCCCCCTGGGACAACACGAAACACTGCAGCAGGCTTCTGACAGTTCATGCTAGCCCACCCTTCAAATAAGGAACAAAGTCATGGGGACTGTGGAGGTCGAGCACTGGCTGCTCTGGCAGAAGATCCAAGTTCGATCCCCAGTACCCACACGACAGCTCATAATCAGTCCCAGGGGACCCAAGGTCCTCCTGTAGCCTCCAGGGGCATTGCACACATGTGGTGTGCAGATATAAAGGTAAAATAAATGCTCATATACACAAAGTAATAAAATTTTAAAAAGTATGCCCAAGGTCACACAGCTAACAAAAGCACCCATCCACTGTCCTCTGAGGACACTGGAACAAAACCAGATCCCACAGCACTGCCCTCTGATCCCCGCCCCACCCGTCAGCCTGTCCATCCTGCTCCTGCATGTCCCAGGCCTGTCCACTCCACACCCCCTGCCAGGACTCACCAGCACGTGCCACACATGCTCGCTGGCCCTGCGGAAGCTGCAGAAGCGCACGCTGGCTCCCAGCAGGCCCTGGCCGCCCCACATGTTGCTGGGTACCACCTCCACCTCGCGCACCTTCATGGTCTTCATGTTGAATACCTCCAACTTCACCGGCTTCTCCACATTGGCCCTCAACAGTGCCTTCAGCGTGTCATTCTCCTTGTTCTGCAGGGACAGGGAGGAGCAGGCTCCTTCTGAGACCTCCCACCCCTGGGCCAGAACCCTTGGACAGGTCAGGGCCGGAGAGGCATCCAGGGCCTGGTATGAGGCCAAGCTGAACCATTTGCTGGGCCCAGCTTCGAAGGCTAGGTTTGGGCCTGCAGCCACCATGGTACCACCAGGCTCCAGGCAGCACCACCCACTTCAGGCACCCCAAGCTTTGGTCCCCAAGCCTTCCAGAAAACTAACAAAGCAACCAAAAGGCCTCTTAGGGTCATGTCCTAAGGCCTCAGATGCCTTGAAAGGCAGCCGTCTTAGGCATTGTGGCCGCCTCCAAATGTCCCTCTGTGGCCCTGGTCCACCCAGGAAGAAAAAAGGAGTCAGAAGCAAACAGGGGCAGCCTGTGGGGACAGGGCAGTGGGGAGCCTCACCAGCCTCGAGTGCCCGATGGTAATGATGAAGTCAAAGTAGGGTTCCAGGCCTGCCTGCTGGGCCGGCGAGTTCTCCTGTACCTGTTACAGGGCAGAGGTGAGTCACAGCCCAGACATAACTCAAACAGGCTCGAGGAGCCCAGCCCCCCACCCTGGACCAGTGGAAAGGACTCACCTCTGCACAGACTGCTCTGCTCACTCACCTCCCCACTCACCTCCTCTCCACACACAAGTTTCCTCTGAGGAAAGGACTTTTCCTGACTGTGATACACAAATGCTTCCAGAAAGGACTCAAATAGCCCCGGGAGTAAGGGGCACCTGGAGAATACTAACCCCCTACCCCAAAATTGGGTTGGAGCTGGCTAAGAGGCCACGGGGATTGGGCAGAAAAGCCCAGACATGCAGAAATGCAGCCAGGCCTTGTTATAAGGAAGGGGCTGAGCAAGGCAGCCTGTGGCCGGATCCTAAAGAGCCTAGACCCTGAGTGGCTGCCTAGCTCCAGTCAAGCAGGCAGGGACAGCCTGACAGTGAAGGTGAGCAGACCCTGGGGTCAGGACATGCACTCTGCTGCACCCAGCCACAGCTCCACTCTGGGTGCTCCCACCCCTCTGGGTGCTCCCTGCCCCTCTCAATTACTAACATACTGCTATCTCCAAAGTACAGTCAGCTCCCCCATCTGTACCAGGAACACATCTCCAAGCCCCATCTACAGTGCCTTGCTCAAACAAGGCACCTTCTTCCCCCAGGTCCTGAACTCTGAGATGCACCTAGGCCTTTGGCTCAAGTCTTTGGCTATGAACAATTGAGGACTTCTTGGGCCAAACATCGTCCAGGTGGCAGGGCACAGGACACAGGTGACCTCAGATCCTTGATACCTACACTAGATTCCCCAAGCTGAAAACTCTTCAGGAGCCTGAAGAGAACCAGATGTTGCAGGTGCCTCTAGTTAAGGCCAGTTTGCCCCGGCATAAAAACTCCCAGACAGCAGCAGCGACTGAGTCCCTGAGTGGCACCTGCTAGAGCTGCCACAGCCTCCAGCAGAAGTGGGCTTATGGTGGGGGCTAGCCCAGCCTCAAGGGCAAGCTGTTCCTGGCCTGTTTGGGGACTCCCAGTCCTGCTCCATCCCTCTGGGGGCCTTGCTTCAGGGCCTCTGAGACCTGCCTTCTGTTCCTGTAGGACAGAGGTTCTCAACCCTCCTAATGCTGTGACCCTTTATAATACAGTTCCTCCTGCTGTGCTGACTCTAGAAAATTGTGTTGCTGCTTCATAACTAATTTTGCTACTGTTATGTATCATAATGTAACTATCTGTGGTTTCCTGTTGCAGGATACTTAACACACTGTGAACTCTGAGATTGTGTTATTTACTGGAAAACCTGCTTTTAGTTGTAGTGTGGCTCTGCCTAAGCAGACACCTTCAGTCCAAGAGCTTTCTGCTTGAATATTGTAAGCAGGATTAAATACAGTCAGCCATACACCAGAAGGTGGAGCAAGCAACCAGTTGACATGAAGTGGACATAGGATTATTAAGAACAAAACATCGAAAAACCCCCAAAAAAAAGAAAAAAAGAAAAAAGAAAAAAACAGAGAGAGTAAGAGGGAGTCAGGAGGATGGAGAGAGACGCACAGGAAGTAAACGGGAGGGACATTCAGTTTGGAAGAGGTTTTTTGAGACGGTGTAAGAGAGGGCATAGGCTGCTGGACATAGGCTGAGGAAGAAGGTCAACTGGGTGCTTTCTCTGCCCCTCTGAGCTAGCAGGGTTTCATTCACCCCAGCATCTGGCTCCCAAGTTTTCATTAGTAAAATCGAACAATTGAGATTTTGCTAAAAAAACCATTTTCTGATGGTCTCAGGCAACCCCTGTGAAAGGGTCATTCAAACCCAAGTTCCACTGACTTCCACACATGCATAAGTGCGTGTGGGGGGGGGGGGGGGCATGTCGTCCCTCCACTTATAATCTCCCAACAGAGGCTGGACTGCTCTTGTAAAGAACCTGGGTTCAGTTCCCAGCACCCACAGCATGGCTCACAACCATCCATGACTCCGATTCCAGGGGCCTCACTCCCTCATCTGACCGCTGTAGGCACCAGGCACATCCGTACACATACATTACATGCACATACATTACATTACATACAAACATTCTTCAACGTAAAATGAAAATAAATCTAAAACAACAACAAAAAACCTCTACAGCTCCATATAATAAATACTAAATAAAATGCCAAGTCTCAGGACCTGGGGAAGTAGCTTAGTGGCATTATTGTATATTTGAGATTTATGTGGAGTGCCTGGCAGCGGTGGCACACACCTTTGATCCCAGCGCTTGGGAGGCAGAGGCAGGTGGATCTCTGAGTTGTAGGCCAGCCTGGTCTACAGAGTGAGTTCCAAGACAGCCAAGGCTCTCAAAAGAAACCCTATCTTGAAAAACCAAAAGAAAATTTTGTGTGCGTGTATGCCAGTGTATGGAGATGCCCAGTTTGTATGGGGTATGCCTACGGAGCTCAGAAGAGGACCCTGGGTCCCCTGGAGCTGGAGTTACAGGCAGATGTGAAGAACCCAATGTTGTGACCTTTGTTTGTGCATGCATGCACGTGCGAACACAGAATATCAGGAACTAAATCTGGGCTGCCTAGAAGGCAAGAGTCTGTAACTGCTGAGCCATCTCTTCAGCTCACTGTGTGTTTTTGAGATAAGAGCCTTGATGTATAGCATAAACCGGCCTCAAACTTGGGAGTCCCCCTGCCTTTATCTCTAAATGACCCATTCCACATAGCTCTTATGGCCTGCCTTCTCTCCAGTTTGGCTTCCAAATATAAGTACTTTGTCTACCATGTTATCTCTGGTGCCCGAAGCTCTACCTGCCATAGAGTATATGTTCAAAAACATGTCTATAGCTAGGTATACTGGTGCACATTGTAATCCTGGTGTTCGGGAAGAAGCTGGATGAACAGGAGTTCAAGGCCATCCTTGGCTACATAAGATCCTATATCAAAAACAAACAAACAAACAAACAAACAAACAAAGGGACTGGAGAGATAGGTCAGCAGTTAAAAGAGCCTACTGCTCTGTCAGACAACCTGGGTTCAGTTCCCAGCATGCAAGTGTGGCAGCTCCCAAATGCCTGTAACTGCAACTCAAGGGACTCTGAAACCTCTGGTTTGTACACTCGTGTGCACAAACAAAAACAACACACACACTAAAAATACATCTCTGTAACCGGTCCTCATCCTCTGACCTGATCAACCTGTTCCTCTTCAACAGGCCCCCTCTTAGGGCCTTCATTCTGTCCATCCGCTCCACCACCTCACCTTCCACAGGCCTTGTACAAATAATCCTGAACTCCTGACTTCCCTCGAACCTGCTTTAAAACACCCCCGGCTGGATGCATTCCAATGTCTGCCAATCCCCAAGCATAAACCTTGTCACTTCTGGTCTGTGAAGCCAATGTCGCTCTCCAGTTAGGAACCCCTTCCTAGCCCTGACATAGACCAGAGAGGCATAGTGGCTCAGGAGGTAGACACAGATAGATGTCTGTAGGTTCCAGCCCAGCCTAGTCTACATAGCAAGTTCCAGGCCAATCAGGGCTACATAACGGGACCACCGCAAAAAAAATTAAAATTTAAGAGAGGCTGAGAAAGAGCAGCTGAGAGTCTGAGAACAGCTTGAGCTACGTACTAAGATCCTGTCTGAAGGAATGAAGGCAGGCTGACTCGTCAGCCAGATAACCAGATAAACCTGCCCGCCTCCACACGCTTCTACATCTACCTGCTTTTCAAGGGGGCAAAATGTGGGAGCTGAGTTCAAAGATCTTCCTAGCCCCAACTCCATACAGCTCTTTATCAACCAGACTATACTTCCCAGAAGCCTGTTCGCTCGTACCTCCCTGCAAGTGACACGTAGGGCCTCATCCAAGTCTCGGGATGTTTCACTCCGGGGTCCCAATGCCCACCCTGGCTCCAGTCATTCTGGCCATCTCACCCCTCTGCAGCAACCTTCCCAAAGCCCACCAGCTCCCCCAGCCCCTTGCAATGCGCCTTACAGAAGGGGCCTCGGATCTTGGACGCGCTGGGCCTCGCAAGGCATGCAGGGAGGTCACTGCAGGCCTCGAGGCTGTGCGACCCTCCCTGGTGACCGGACCGCCCACCGCCCCGGCTCACCCCGTGCAAGTGGAAGCCCTCGCCGCCCGCCGGTTGCTCGCTGCTTGCCCCTAGCCCCATGGCCGCCCTCTCCCTCTGCTGCGTGGCCTGGCCTGGTCACGTGGGGCCAGACCACGCCCTCCCGGATGTCACAGTTCTTAGCAACAGGCCGGCAGCCAGGTTGCCAAGGACGCGCGCGCCTTGGACTTCCGGCCGTGAGCTGGGCTGCGAATTGGGCGGCCAGAGCTGGGAATCCCGCTCAGCCGGGCATCACCTGAGCCGGGCTGCAGCCATGAGCAGCGATGACTCCTCCCTCATGGTGCGTGAGCGCTGGGCCGCCTGCGCCCCGGGCTACTTCTGCAGTCAGGAGAGACTTCCCTGGCTTACCTCTCTGCTCTCTGGCTGTTTCTGTTCTGGGGTTACCTCTCTGCTTTCTAAGGCCATCTGCCCTTGGACCACCTCTGCCAGGCTACCCACCCTGCTGCCTACCCTCGGGCCACCTCTACTCTTGGGCCACTTCCACCTCCAAACACCTCTATCCCTCTGTCCATTACTCTGGCAGCCTCCAAAAGTTCTTCCATCTTCTCCAACTTTCTAACCAATGCCAGTGTCCTCTGCACCCCTAGCCTCAAATTAGCACCCAGACCTGACCCTATCCCCCAAACCAAGCCCATGTCTGTCAGTTTGTCACATCTGCTTCCCACCTAAACCTCTTCTGTGTTCTCACTGCAGTAGATGCTATGAGGTCTATGCCCACCTCCCAACCCTGGTCTGAATCCAACAAGAAATGTCTCCAAGCCAGAGCCACCATGTCTCCCCTAGACCCCTCGGCCTGATTTCTCTACTTGGGTTCTTTGCATCGGCACTACTGCCTGACTGTACCCGAGCACCACCTGCAGCCACCCACACATCACTGCATGAAACAGCGAGTCGAGTCGTTTCTTTAGAATATATACATTTGAGGTAACTGGGGATGTGCACTAAGCCCTGGTGGCATAAAACAGGCGTGATTGTAGATGCCTTTAATCTTAGCACTGGAGAGGAAATTCAAGGTAGTCCAGTTGAGGCCAGTCTGGGATACACGAGGCTCTGCCAAAAGTTTTAAAAATCTGAAAACTTCATTCCCCTACTTAAAACCATTCCAACTGCTTCCTGT
The DNA here is from genome assembly GCA_028551405.1 of Uromys caudimaculatus. Classification (NCBI taxonomy): domain Eukaryota; kingdom Metazoa; phylum Chordata; class Mammalia; order Rodentia; family Muridae; genus Uromys; species Uromys caudimaculatus. Next base: position 4,071,765 of record CM052706.1, on the reverse strand, counting down.
TTATTACCCTGTGTCTAGGCTTTTTCAAACGGCCCATGGGGCTTTTACAACCTAACCACATCTGTCCCCAACTCAATGCCCACAAACCTTAGAGGAAGTGAGTCTTCATTTTGAAATCTCAGCTCCAATTACTGTGTGATCTCTGTAGGCTGTATCTCCCTGGGCTTCAGCTTCTTCAACTGTGAAAGATACCAAGATGTGTATGGTAGTGGACATGGAGCTCCTGAAAATGGTCCCTAGCTTATCGCTATAACTATTGGTTTAAATTGTTTCAATGACTGACTACTCCTCAGTCCTCTCCCTTCCACACCCAGGACAAGCCTGAGTTGAAGTTTATGTCATGTATTAACCAGAATCTTTTAGCCATTCCCAATCACCTAAAAACTGTCATAGCCAAACTGCCTGGAGCTTCTTTCCAGGACTGCTGAAGGAGAAGGCAAGGCCTGAATGTTGCCTTTCCCTCCCTGTTTGTAGCACTGAGAAGGAACTGGGCACCTCAACAGGAGCGGGGCTCACCCCTTCGGGATCAGAGCGAAGATGGAGGGCTGGGGGCTATGACAACCATGTTTTTTTTTTCTCATGTAGGCTTTGATCATTTACTACAGCCAGGAAAAGTACTTCCACCATGTGCTGCAGGCCGCGAATGTGGGCCTAGAGAGATACAGCAGCGACCCTGTGCTGCAGTTCTTCCGAGCTTATGGAGTCCTTGGGGAAGGTAAGGCATTGTTCTTACCCTGGTACCTCGCTAGCTTTTACCCTCTGGCAGCATCGGATGCCTGCTTCTAGCTATGTTCCCATGGAAACCCCCCATTGATAAACAGAAACCTGAAGAGTCTATATCAGGTGTGAGCACAGGAAGGTATAGATGTGAGGGGGTGGGGCTTAAACAGAGCCCAGGTGCTGAGAACTGTCCAAGCAGCCTATAGACAGTGTTAGGGACACATGGGATGAATGTAATGGGTGGGCCTTGAGCAACTGTCTGGGAGTGCCTTCCCTCCTCAGAACTGACTGCATCCCCTCTGAGGTTCCCAGGCTCATTCTCAGGCACATCTCTAGGTTCAAGTTTCTTAACCAGTCAGCCAGATGTAGGGGTGCACTTGAGGTGTAGAAGCAGGAGGATCTGGAAGTTCACCGTCATCTTAGACTGCATATCAGGTTTCAAGCCACCCAATATATATGACAACCTTTCTCAAAACGAAAACAGAAAGTGGGGGCTGGAGAGATGAATCAAGAGTGAAGAGCACTTGCTACTCTTACAGAGGACTCAGATTCTGTTGCCAGAATCCACAGGGCGGCTCACAACCATCTATAACTCCGGTTCCTATGGATTTTGCGCCCTCTTCTGGCCTCCTACATACACATAAAATAATAAGTACATTATTTATCAAACAAGGTAGATGGTGGCTAAAGAAAGCCAGTTAAGTTTGTCCTCAGACCACCACACACAGGTACACACACACACCTCCCCTTGCTGGCCCGGCCCACAGTGGCAACTGCCTTCAGAGACCTTCACCCTCTGGGAAATGCAGGCTCTCCGAGGAGCTTCCATGTCCTCCTGTTTCTGGATTTAGTAGTGTGTGACAGCAGGCAGTGACCAACAGGAATCCTGTGTCGTGTGTCTGGAGTCCCAGAGCCAAACTATGTACACTCTCTCTACAGATCATATCCATGATGCCATCAGTGAGCTGGAGAGCATCCAAAACCACCCAGACACGTCCCTGTGTGCGGTCATCACTCTGCTTTATGCTCACAAATGCTGCGACACCATTGGTGAGCGTAGCTACATTTAGTAGACTAGGCCCCAAGGGGAGAAAAAGCCACTGCAGAAACACAGACTTGCAAGAGTCGTTGAAGAAGGCACCATGCACAGGCAACTTAGATCTGCTGTTAGCCAGCCAAGACAGGCTACCCCTCACCCTCACCCCACAGGTCTCAGAGAGGTCCTAATGTATGAAACCAACTAAGGGGACCAGGCAGAAAGCATGACAAAAGGGGCCATACCCCCAGACCAAGAGTCTTGAAAACATCTTCATTCCTCAACAACATATTTTTAAAAATAAATAAACCCAACCATTCTAAGTAATTGTGCCCCTAATCTGAAGTCTCTAGGGAGTCTGAGAGAGAGGAGCTAGTGGAGACTCCCATCTCTCACTCAGGATGGACTGTGGGCCTCCATCAGGAATTCAGAGTTAGTCCATCTGCTCCACACCGTGGTAGACATGGGGTGGGAGTGGGGCCTCCCAGGCAGAAAACTGTGCTCAGGTGTACACAGCTTTCATGGAGGAGGGCGGCATTGCTGGTGCAGAGAGAGTAGTACATTGTATCTGAAGAGAACATGCTGCGGTCCTCACTAGTCTCCTCCTCCTCTCCCCCTCCTCCTCCTTTTCCTCCTGCTCCTCCTCCTCCTCTCCCCCTCCCCCTCCTCTTGTTCCTCCTCCCCCTCTCCCCTCCTCATCCTCCTGCTCCTCCTCCCCTCCCCCTCCCCCTCCCCCTCCCCCTCCCCCTGCCTCTCCTCCTCCTCCTCCTCTCCCGGATTTAGACACAGAAGCAATTCAGGAGCTGGAGAGTAGCTTGAAGGAAATTCGCAGGACGGCCAGCGACACCGCCCTATACTATGCTGGCCTCTTCCTCTGGTTCATGGGCCACCACGACAAGGCCAGGGAGTATGTTGACCACATGTTGAAGGTCTCCAGTGGCTCCAAAGAGGTACAGGAGCATGTCAGCCATGGCCAAGAAAAGCAGCATTATAGCGGGCCCACTCCCAAAGAGCCCAGGAACCAGGGCCCATCCCAGGCATCAGACCCGGGTGTCACCAGGCCTGAACCCAGGCATCAGACCCCTGGTATCAGCTCATTCCTTTTCTAGAACCACATTGCTATTTGTGCATCATAGTGTCCTGTCTCTAGACTGCTTTTCTATGACCCACCTTTTTCTTTCTTTTTTTTTCCTTTTTTTTGGTTTTTTGAGACAGGGTTTCTCTGTGTAGTCTGGCTGTCCTGGAACTCACTCTGTAGACCATGCTGGTCTCGAACTCAGAAATCCACCTGCCTCTGCCTCCCAAGTGCTGGGATTAAAGGCATGCGCCACCCCACTGCCCGGCTCACCTTTTTCTTTCTTTCTTTTTTTCTTTTTCTTTTTTTTTTTTTTTTTTTTTTTTTTTTTTGGACAGGTTCTATTGCATAAACTTTTCCTGAGAGATTAAAAACAAGCACACACTCACCCCAAAGAGGGCATCAAGGACAGACCAAAGTATAAATTCCTCTAAAGTTCAATTTGGTAGAGCAATAAGTCTGTTGGGCTTAATGCCACACAACTGAAACGACCTCACCTCAGCCTGAATGGCCATGTCCCATAACTGCATAGACACAGTCTCTCCGGAACAGAACCCCACGCACACACTCCACCTCACCCCGTATGTACCTTAGCACCTCCCATGACCACGAGACCAAGTGCAGTTAAGGCAAAATTACAGCCAGGAAGTGCTAGTGTACACCTTTGATCCCAGCATCCCAGAGACAGAGGCAGGCAGATCTGTGAGTTCGAGGCCAGCCTATATAGAGCAAGTTCCAGGCCAGCCAGGGCCACACAGAGAAACACTGTCTCAGGGGAGAAGAACAAAAACATACACCTGGCAGTGAGCCGCAGTGAGGAGCAGGCAGGTCTAAATGACCCTCCCAGCTCTTCCAGTGATGGACAGCAGCAAGACCAGCTTAGGGTGGGTCACAGCTGCTTTTGATGATGGTGGTAACCGCTGTACTCAAGACGTGGGTTCTGCAACAAGATCTCATGACAAGGTCTCAGACCATTCACACCGTAGCAAAGGCAGCCTTGAATTTCTGATCCTCCTGCCTCCGACTCCAGAGTACTGAGATTCTAAGCATATCCCTGGTCTTATTCCACATGGAGATGGAACTCAGTGCTTCCCATACCCTTAAGCATACATAACCATCCCAGTATAACATTTTGTACATTTTTGTTTTGAACTTAATTTTTACATGTATGGATGTTCCATCCCCAAATCTGTCTGCCCCACATGTGTGACAGACAGACGGTAGTAAGCTTCCGTGTGGGTACTGGAAACAGAACCAAGGTCCTCCAGAGGAGCAGTCCAAGGCTCTTAACCCCTGAGCCATCTTTCAAGGACCTTCTTCCACAGAACTCTTTAAACATCTTGAATTAGTTGCTGACGTGTAGAAAACTAGACGATTTGGCCGGCAAGACGGCTCAGGCATCTGCTGAGCCAAGGCATTTGCTGCCAAGCCCTGTGACCTGAGTTTGATCTCGGGGACCCATATGGTGGTGTGCACTCCCCGGGCTGGGCCCTCCCTGTAACTGGAAGAGGGTATTCAGAGAGCAAGCACAGCCCTGTCCAAGCCCCAGTATTGTTAACCTGACTGCCGTGACAGTCCATGGGGAGGGGGGAGAGGGCCTCGGTAAGGAGTGACAGAGAGCTGTGGAGAGTGGTAGAGATGGTGAAAAGCAGGCACCGGGGTGGGGGTGGGAGGCTCCCAGGCTAAGCTGTAACCAAGTCCTTTACCAGTTGTATGAGGCCCGATCTGGAAGGTAAAAGAGGTGGCAGAGTGTCAGAGGCAGTGCAGGCAGCGAACACCACCTGGCAAAGGAGCCTCCCACCGGGATCTGCACAAGCTGATGCCTACCTACGGGGCGATGTGGAGATGGTGGAGGGCAGGACAACCAGCTAGCTGAGGTAGAGGCTGGGCAGGATGCAGACCTGTACCTTTCCCCCTGTTCTTGTCCCAGGGCTACGTGCTCAAAGGCTGGGTGGACCTCACCTCCCGTAAACCCCACGTCGTGAAGAAATCCATCAAGTACCTTGAACAAGGAACTCAAGATACCAAAGATGTTCTGGGGCTCATGGGCAAGGTGGGTGGGGGTGTGGGGAATGGGGGGAGGGGGTCGAGGAGTGGGGAGTCCCCAGCCTTGGGCTCATGGGCAAGGTGGGCAGGGGGTAGGGGTGGGGAATGGGGGAGGGGCGGGGAGTGGGGCGTCCCCAGCCTGGTCGCTGAAGGTAGAGGTTTGCCAGCTGAACCCAGGCCAGATCTGAGACCCAGGCCCAGCAAGCAGCCCAAGGTCAGACCAGTCTAGAGCCCACTCCTTCCTGCTCTGTGTGACCATCCTTCTGGGTGTGTGTTGTATTGTTTGACGTGCCAGGGAGTTGAGCCCAGGACTCTGCACACACTAGGCAAGCACTCTGCCACCAAGCTACATCCCTAGCTCCTGTTTTGGGATGGGCCCTCACATATCCAAGGCTGGGTTTTCACTCACTGTGTAGCTAAGGCTAGCCTTGAGCTCCCGGTCCTCCTGTCTCCACTTCCCAAACGTTGGTGAGACACAAATGCTGGTCAGACAAGAGTGGGAGGGACCAGGCAGACCCTTTTAGTCCTGCCAGGGGCTGTGACCTCTGACCCTCCTCCCCCTTGGCCTGACTCTCTGTCCCTTTTCTGCACCTCTGACTCTTCCTCCACCCAAATACCCCCCAATCTCTCCCCAATCTCTCCCCACTCGTTAGAGCTACTCAATGGCCACAAGAAGAGGAAGGCATATACTCTGCATGCTTTGAACTTTCTGATCTTAATTTGAATGAAACTCTTTTCTTTTATGACCCTCATTGACTTAGTCTCTGAGAGAAGAAAACTGTTCTCTTACCATCTTCTGTGTGTCTGTCTGTCCTTACAAAATCCTTAAGTTGAGGAGAGGGACAGAAGAGGGGCGGGATACCGTGTGCAAGACCTCTACTAACTGAGCTACATCCCTGGCCCTTGAGCCTTTTTGGAAGTCCTGCTCTGGCCCCCAGGACTCCTGCTAGGGCACCCCAGGAAAATAGTAACTGACACTGGGCTGCTGAGGCCATGATCCCCAGTCACAAACAATAAAGAGCTTCCCAGCCTCGCTGGCAGGTAGAGCCCCCACAGTTAAACTCTGGGCCTTTGGGCTACTGGCCCAGCCAAAAGGATCTGCACAGCCCATCGTGACCCCCAGCCCCTAACAAGTGGACAGGACCCTGCATCACATGGAAGGCCTTCTCTTGGGTTCCCCCAGGCAACGTACTTCATGACACAACAGAACTTCTCAGGGGCCCTGGAGGTGGTGAACCAGGTCACCTTGGCCTTCAGTAACTTCCTGCCAGCCTTAGTCCTGAAGATGAAGCTGTTCCTGGCTCGGCAGGATTGGGATCAGACGATAGAAACCGGACAGAGGTGAGGGGCGCGCCACCTGCCAGGCATCCTCCCTTTTAGACAATTGGGGGTGCTAAAGATGGAACACGGGGCTTTGTGTGTAAGCTCTACCACGGAGCTATAGCCTCAGCCCTTTAAATTTTATTTTGAATTGGGTTATCATTAAGTTGCACAGGCTGGGGGCTGGAGAGGTGGCTCAGCGGTTAAGAGCACTGACTGGCCGGGCGGTGGTGGCACACGCCTTTAATCCCAGCACTTGGGAGGCAGAGGCAGGCGGATTTCTGAGTTCGAAGCCAGCCTGGTCTACAGAGTGAGTTCCAGTGAGCCAGAGCTACATAGAGAAACCCTGTCTCGAAAAAAAAAGAAAGAAAGAAAGAAAGAAAGAAAGAAAGGAAGGAAGGAAGGAAGGAAGGAAGGAAGGAAGGAAGGAAGGAAGGAAGGAAGGAAGGAAGAAAAAAGAAGAGCACTGACTGCTCTTCCAGAGGTCCTGAGTTCAATTCCCAGCAACCACATGATGGCTCACAACCATCTGTAATAGGACCTGATGCCCTCTTCTGGTGTGTCTAGAGACAGCGACAGTGTACTCACATACATTAGAAAGAAAGAAAGAAAGAAAGAAAGAAAGAAAGAAAGAAAGAAAGAAAGAAAGAAAGAAAGAAAGAAAGAAAGTTAGTTGCACAGGCTGGCCTTGACCTCATTCTGTAGCCCAGGCTAGCTGTGACCCTCTTGCTTCAGCATCCCAGGTGACCGTGATTTTAGACTTAAGCCACTGTGACTAGCCTGTTTTTCAGGGTGGTTTGGTTGGGACTGGTATGGGTTTGAGAAAGGATCTCACTGTGGTCTAGGTTGTCCTGAAACTCACTGTGTAACACAGGCTGGCCACAAACCTATGGCAATCCTCCTGCCTCAGCCTACCAAGTGCTGGAATTACAGGGGTGAGCCTCCACACCTGGCCTGTTTGGTTTTTCTTATTTATTATCACAGTCATCGTTAATGTGCGCAGAGGTCAGAGAACCACTTTTCGGAGTCAGTTCCCCCCCTTCCCCTACCTGGGTCCCAGGGATAACTTCAAGGCTTGCCCAAATGCTGACGCCCGCTGAGCCCGGAACTAGACTCAGCGGCTTGTTCTTTGAGACAAGGTATCACTATGAAGCCCAGACTGTACTTGAACTCAGTGTCTCTGCTCCCAAAAGAGTCAAAAGATCCCATAGAACTAGAGTTACAGATAGTTAGGAGCCACTGTGTGGGTGCTGGGGATGAAGTGTGGGTGCCCTGCAAGAGCAGGCACTTAACCTTAACCACTGAGCCACCTCCTCTCCAGCCCTTCAGCTTCGTGTTTTAAAACTACGAGGGGCAGAGGATCCCTCAGAGTGTAAGAGCACAGATCCTCTGTGTGTGTGTGTGTGTGTGTGTGTGTGTGTGTGTGTGTTTGCAATGATCTCTCTTCTCTCTGTCTCTCTGTGTCTCTCTCTCTGTGTCTCTGTCTCTGTCTCTCTCTCTGTCTCTCTCTCTCTCTCTCTCTCTCGTGTGTGTGCGTGTGTGTGTATGTGTGTGTGGTTTGCAATGATCTCTCTCTTCTCTCTGTCTCTGACTCTCTCTCTCTCTCTCTCTCTCTCTCTCTCTCTCTCTCTCTCTCTCTGTGTGTGTGTGTGTGCACGCGGGCTCACGCATACCATGGCATGTGTTCCGTGGTAAGTTTGTTCCGAGGTCAGAGGACAGCTCTGTGGACTTGATTCTTTGTCGTGGGACCTGGAGGTAGAACCCCCTTGCATGGCAAGTGCCATCACTCCCTGAGCCATCTAAAAGTTGTTTTGCTTTGCTTTGTGGTTTCAGCTTCCAAATGAAAGGAAAACAAACAAACAAACAAACGAAAACCGGCAAGAGCTCCTACCTTGGAGTTCCCAGGGCTTTCAGAACCATTAGCCCTGGCCAGACCTCTTTCAGTGCTGGTTATGCCTATTCACATTGCAATTTTGTCTCTTAATTTGAGTAACCTTGAGCTAAGTTTGGTGGCTACACCTGTAATCCGGACTCTCTGAGGGTGGAAGTAGGAGATTTCTGAGGCAAGCCTGAGTAATATAACAAGTTCAAGGCCAGCCTGGGGAACATGAGACCTGTTCTCAAACAGAGAGGGAGGGGAGGGGCTAGGGGCGGGGAGGGGAGAACACAAAAGAGGAGCCAGAGAGAAGGCTCAGCAGTTGAGAACTCTTGCTGCCCATCCAGAGGACCCAAGTTCAGTTCCCAGCTCAGCTCTTACATCTGGTAGTCACTGCTACAACTCAAGCTTCAGGGTGTCCAGCACCCACTCGGGCATACACAAATACATATAATTACCAAATAATAAAAAATAAATCTGAAGAGGCTGGAGAGATGGCTCAGCAGTTAAAAGCAGACCCAGGTTCAATTCCCAGCACCCACACATGGCAACTCACACCAGTCCGTAACTTCAGTTCCAGGGGATCTGACACCCTCACACAGACAGACAGGCAAAACACCAATGCACATAATGTAAAAATTAATAAATTATTCTAAAAAAAATCTAAAAATAAAAAGTAGGAATGGTGTTAAAAGATCATCAGATATTTCTAATATTCCATCCTGGCTGTGCTGTGAATACAATCAGTCATATGTGACTTCTCTTTCTCTTTCAGAATCCTTGAAAAAGACGAAAACAATATTGATGCCTGGCAAATTCTAGCTGTGTATTCTCTGGTGAAAGAAGGAAACATGGACAGAGTAAGTTGCTTCAAGACTCAGAAGCTCAGCCAGGGGACACCTCTGTAATCCCAGGAGGCAGAGGCAGGATGATCAGATATGAGTTCAGGTCAAGACCCTGTCCACCCAAAAAATGAGAGAGACAGAGACAGAGAGAGGGGGAGACTGACTCCGTTGAGCACTGAACAGATATGATACAAAGAGGAGCCCACTGGACCCCAAGTCCCGCCCCAGCCCCACCCCACCCCTAGACCCACACCCACCACAGCCTCACCCCAACCCCCACCCCCAGACCCAGTCCAGGCTTTTGAACAATGGGACATACACCATCTTTGATGAGCCCGGAGATGCAGAATCTAAGGGGGTCACAGCAGGAGGAAGGAAGTTCTGGCTCCTCCCATCTGTAGAGCTCTGAGATGTGGGCTTCTGAGATGGAGCAACATAGAGAAACAGCCCATACCAGGGGAAATCCCTTGAAAAGGACCCTGACATCATCAAGAACACAGATCTGCTTCCACTCCTGGCCAGGCCTTCTTCAGACCTGGCTTCAGCAGGGTCTCCATAAAGGCAGGGTCAGCATCCCATGCTGTCTTCTTCCCTCCTCAAGCTCTGGGACCTCCCAGGTGCTCCAGCCTGGCTGCCTAGTTCTCTTGATCCGTGTGTGTGTGTGTGTGTGTGTGTGTGTGTGTGTGTGTGTGTGTCAGTGTGTCAGAGAGAGATGAGGGGAGAGGAGAAAGAGATGAGAAAGAGGGTACAAATGTGTAGAGGTCAAAGAACAACCTTCAGGACATTCAACCTTCTCTCCACCATGTGGGTCCCATCCCAAGGCTAGAACTCAAGATGTCAGGCTTACCCACTGCACCCTCTCACTGGCCCCTGGGCTTCTCTTTTGACCAAGCTTTGCAACTGAGAATTGCAGCCTTGCTGCCCCCAGCTGGGGTGTGCGCAGGAGAGTCAAGCACATGACTGAAGCTTCAGAATCAGTTGCCTGGGCAGCTGGGTCACCTCAGAGCAGTTGCCAGGACTCCCTGACCTTCCTCTGCTGTGCTGGAAATCTGGATGGCAGCATTCACTCACAGGACTGTAGGAGGTCCCCTAGAATGGCAGGTGCCCATGGGGAGCACACATCAGAACAGAGCTGAGGACTTGGCTGCCACAGGCTGCAGGCAGGGGCTTACGGGTGTCGCTGTGATCCATAGGCAGCTTCCTCTAGCAGTGGTCTCTGCCTGGATGGGTCTGGCAGGGCAGCTTCCTCTTACGCTAAGGGCAAGAGACAGCATCATCCCTGGGGAAAATAATGTTCCTCCAAGCTCCACCGTGGGGTTCTTTTGTTTATTTGTTTTATGTGAATACACTGTTGCTGTCTTCAGATACACTAGAGCAGAGTATTAGTTTCCATTGCAGATGGCTGTGAGCCACCATGTGGTTGCTGGGAATTAAACTCAGGACCTCTGGAAGAGCAGTCAGTGCTCTTAACCACAGAGCCATCTCTCCAGCCCCCACCTGGGGTTTTTGAAACAGTTCTGATGCCTGGGCCATGGGTGCCAAGCAAGCTGAGGGGAGCATCAGAGCAGAGCAAGGAGAGGGCAAAATCCACAGCCAGGATTAAAAAGCCCCACCCAGCACTGGTTCTGTGTTTTGGGGTTCAGTTTTGCTATGTTCCACTTACAGGCAGGGCCTGGAACTTCCTGCTAGCGAGCATGACCTTGGGCACCCCTCCCCCTCCCGAGCGCCTGTACCACCTGAGTGCCGGGATCACAGGCATGCGCCACCACGATTGGTTTTATTCTGTGGAGCTCGGGGCTTCACGAGTGCCAGACAAGCACTCCACCAACTAAGCTGTGCCCCCAACATTGCCTGTTATCCCCGCAGGCTACCGACCGTGTCAGAAACCTAATCAAGGCGCTAGAGACTGGAGAGCCCCACAATCCAAACCTACATCTTAAGAAGATCCTTGCAGTCGGCAGGCTGGTAAGTAGTTGGTGCCCCATTTCTGACCTACCCCCAGCCCCAAGAGAAGATCTTGGCTTCCTTTTGTTCTCCGAGCACCCAACCCCTCTCCTTCCCAGCCCAACTCAAGCCTGGACCTTCTGCCTGGGTAGCACATCCCAGTGTCCTCTGCCCTTCTCTGGCTGTAAACAGCGACGCGATGTGGCCACTAGGAGGCGCTACAGTGACCGGGGAGTTGGGGTCTGAAGGGTTTTTACGTTGGGTGGCCCTACTAGGGAGAAAAGGTCCCGCTGCATGCTGCATCATCTCTGCAGAACCACGCCAGCCCTGACCTACCTCCTCGTGGTAGTAACCTGATCGAAAGTCCACCTGGGCCTCCGCCATCAAAGGTCCAAACAGACTAAGTTGCCATAGAGTTTGTCTGTTGTAAAATCTTCACTCCCAAGCAAGGCTTACAGGAAAAAACTAAGAATCAGGCCAACCCTGGGCCGCAGGAACCAGACAGGGGTTGCTAGGTGCCACTGGGTGACTGTCACCCTCCATGTGTGTGTCCGAGTGTCTGAATTTCTCAGCTTTGTTCTCAAGTAGAAATGGAACGTGGTTTGCCATGGCTACTTCTTATAAACAAGCTCAAAAGCTTTTCAACAAGCTTTCAGTAAAAACAAAGAAAAAGCCAACACCTCCCGGTAGGAAGCTGAGAGTGGTGGTACACACCTGTGATCCCAGCACTCAGGATGTAGAGGCAAGAGGAATGAGAGTTCAAAGTCAGCCCCAGCTACATAGCAAGTTCATGGCCAGCCTGGGCTAGAGGAGACCCTGTCACAAAAACAAAACAACCTGTAGGTAACTACTAAGATCAGTTACTGTGGCCAGCTGAGGGAATGTCCAGAAGACCTGTGGCCCGAGGCAGATTCCACAGGACATAGATAGCTAGCTGGACACATCCAGGTTCCTAGATAGAGATCCCAGATACCTCTTGGGCTCTTTGGAGCCTCCCCAACTGTGCTGAAAAGCCACACACACACACACACACACACACACACACACACACACACACGACGCATCTTCACCAGGCAGGTTGGGCTGACAAGACTCTCTGTTCCCGTATGTCCACTCTTGGCAGTGTGGGAGGCACCAGGCGGCCCATCGGCTTGTGAGCGGCTTCCTGGAGCGCATCTTCATGGCCACCCCTTCCTGCGCCCTTGTGGCCACAGAGCTGGGCTATCTCTTCACCCTACAGCAGCAAGAGAAGGAAGCGTGTCTGTGGTACAAGGAGGCCATGAAGCTGGAGGAGAACAAGCTGGCTGCCTTGACAGGTCTCTGAAGGCTGGGCAGGGCAGGGAGATGGGCAGGGCAGGGAGATCGCCCAGCAGGGAGATGTGTGACTGGGAGCACTCTCTCCAGACTGCATGTGAGTGGGGGAGGGGGAGTGTTTACTGTACCATGAGGGTCTTCCCGTGAACCCACCACTACAGATGAAAGGTTCAGGACCAATTGGAACCACCATCCTACCCACACTGACCCATGTCACAGCTGTGGCACCTGAACCCTACTTCACCAGAAGACTGGTAGTCTAATGCTCACTCTGGTGGCCCTGCCCCTTCTCAGTCCCCACAGGCCAGAAGTGGATGTCTTCTCCTCCTGAGACACACACACACACACACACACACACACACACACACACACACACACACACACACACACACACACGGGGGGGGGGGGGCACCCAAGCCCTTGTATGCACATCCTGACCTCCCTCTGCAGATCCTGAAGCTGAAATCCTCCAAGAGAGCGCTCTGCAGGTTTCTTTACTGTCTGTGCTGTCCTGATAACTTACTTTGTCCTTTGTGTGTCAAACGACCTTTCCAAAGGCCCCACTTTTTACTTTTAAATTATCGCATACTGCCGGGCAGTGGTGGCGCACGCCTTTGGTCCCAGCACTTGGGAGGCAGAGGCAGGTGGATTTCTGAGTTCGAGGCCAGCCTGGTCTACAGAGTAAGTTCCAGGACAGCCAGAGCTACACAGAGAAACCCTGTCTCGAAAAACCAAAAACCAAAAAAAAAAAAAAATTATCGCATACTGACCATCCCTAACAGCAAGCCTTACTCTGGCCCCTTCACTGGAGACGCTCCACTTTTCAGTGGATTTTTTAAAATTGTTGTTTGTTTGTTTGTTTGGGTCTCATTATGCCAACTAGGCTAACCTTGAACTGGTAGTCCTCTCACTTTAGCCTTGTAAATGTTGAGATTATGGACATGTACCAACACAGCCAGGGTTCTTGTGTTTATTTTAGCTTTTGAGACGGTGCCTCCTGTAGCCCACGCTGATCTGGAATTCACCGTGTAGCCAAGGCTGACGCTGAACTTCTGATCTCTCCACCTCTACCTCCAAATATTGGGATCACGGGGGTGTGCCACCACGCCCTGTTTATGTGGTGTTCAGTGGTTGTTGTTGGGTTCTTTTTTTTTTTTTTTTTTCCTCCTTTTTTATTTTTGATACTTTATATACATTTCCAATGTTTCCCCTTTTCTGAGTCTCCTCTTTGTATACCCCCCATCCCCTCCCCAACCCGCCTCTAGGAGGGAATTCCACCTCCCACCCTACCCCACCCTGTTGTTGGGTTCTTTTGGTTTGGTTTTTGAGACAAGGTTTCTCTGTGTAGCCCTGGCTGTCCTGGAACTAACTCTGTAGACCAGGATAACCTTGAACTCAGAGATCCAATTGCCTCTGCCTCTTAAAGGCTGGGATTAAAGGTGTGCCGCCACACCGGGCTGGTGCTGTATTTTGAACCCAGGGCTTTATACATAGTGAAGAAGCTCTCTAAAGATTAAGCTTCATCACCCTTTCCTTTATTCCCAGCTGGCATCCCTGACCTTTCTATAATTTTTTTTTTTTTTTAAACAGCTCAACTCTAATCTCTCTGTGGTACTAGGGTTTGCTTGGGGTGGAGGAAGCTGGCTCAGTGCTTGAAGCAGCTGTTCTTGGCAAGCCCCGAGGAGCTGAATATTGATGTCCCTTGTTCTAAGCTCTGGCCATCCTGAGACATAGTGTAGTTATCAGAGCAGGTGTAACTTTCTGTTCAGAGTGTTAGGCTGGCCCTCACACCAACACCTCTCCTCCATCTGGAATCCTGGGAAAACGTCTATCATCTATCTATCTATCTATCTATCTATCTATCTATCTATCTATCTATCTATCTATCTATCTATTATTTAGAGGGAAGGTCTTATGTAGCACAGGCTGACCTCGAAATTAATACAGTTGAAATTGGCCTTGAACCAGCTCTCCTGCCTCTGCCCCCAAGTGTTAGCATTATAGGCATATACCATGAAGGCTTTTATTTTATTTTATTAGTGTATATGTGTTGCCTGTATGCATGTGTACATGTGTGCATGTGTGCAAGCCGTGGCACACATATGGAGATCAGAGGACACCTTTGATTCTCTTCTTCCGCCTTTATGGCAGCCCTAGGGAACCAAACTCAGGTCCCCAGACTTATGCAGCAAGCACCTTTATCTGCTGAGCACTCTGGCCAGCCCCGATGGCATCTTAAAAGATGACTCCAAGCTGGATGTGGTAACACATGACTTTAATCCCAGCCCCCAGGAGGCAGGGACAGGCAGATCTCTGTGAGTTTGAGGCCAGCCTGATCTACATAGAGAACTCCAGAACAGCCAGGGCCACAATAAACAAGCAAACACATGTAAAAGAGAACTCCATTGCAAATGCACCCGAAGAGAAAAGTGACTTTAGCAGATCAGAAATTTCAGGGACCTCGAAGGCAAACAATGTCAAGGCATGGGAATTCCAAGCATGACTTAGAAACCCGGGAGTCAACATCGGCAGAGAAGAGCCAGCTAAAGACCAAAGCTGGGCGTGGGGGCCCAAGCCTGCCATCCCACCCCCCTGAAGACTGAGGCAGAGACCAGCCTCCCCACACAGAGACCCTGTCTCAGAAAACAACAAAATGAGCAGACCAGCTTTCTCCAAAGAGTCCCAGGGAAAATTAGAAACACAAACCCAAGGATATCAGAGGCAGAGAGCAAAAGCGCACAGTGGGACAGTCATCCGGGAAGTGGATTGCTAGAACATTCAAGGAGACCCTTATAGAAAACTGGAGGGAGGAGAGTATTGCCCCAGAGGACACCCAGCACTGCTCAGCACATAGGCAAATCTCCTGAAGCATTCGCTTACCACACTGAATCCTTCCCAGCTTCCTCATCTCAGGGAAAGCCCCAACAGGCAGCCAGAGAGAAGCCAGCTGATGCAAGTCTGTCTCACACAAATCTTACCTAGGACAAGCTCAGCTCTTCACTTGCTGGAGTCCTCATCTCAGCTGACCCAGAGGGGCCAGTTCAGGGGGAGGTGCCAACCTGACTTAGTTCTACCAACTCTCCCAGGCTGAGTCTTTGTACTTCTAGATCTGCAAGCAGTGTGCAGGGCAGGGGTTGTTCAGTGAGTCGTGCAAACCAGGGAGCCCCTGAGGAGCAAAGTCAAGCCCTAAAGAGCCTGGAACTTTCCTATGATTGAAGTAAAGGACACCATCAGCTGGGCATATCGGTGCACACCTGTCGCCCCGGCAGGTGGGAGGAGAGGCAGGAGAATCATGAGTTCAAGATCATCCTTAGCTCCATAGAATTTGGGGCCAGACTAGACTACATGAGACACGATCTTGAAAATAACAATGATTAAAAACAAGTTAATTACCCTGGTATATAAAAGAAATAGGCAGACATGGCCTAGTAGAGTATCTGCCACCAACACCAGAAAAAAAAAAAATCACCCCAAACAAAAGGCAGGGGGTTGGGGGGGCTACAAATAGAAAATTCACAATCTACTTTAAAAGTCACTAACTTAAAAAAGTGTTCATTCCCCCTAATAATCAAAAGAATATGTATTAGAACTCATCCTTTGAGGAGTGGGAGAGAGAGAGAGAGAGAGAGAGAGAGAGAGAGAGAGAGAGCGCACTAGCTGCAGGTGCAAATAGAAGTCAGAGGAGGGTGTCAGATCCCCTGGAGCTGGAGTTGCAGGCAGTTGTGAGCCCTCTGTTGTACCAGGAACCTGACTCAGGTCCTCTGCAGGGACAGGGAGCACTGTTACCAGCTGAACCTACCTCCAGCCCCTCCTGTCACATTAGACTGGTAAAGATTGAAATGTGTCTGAGGTTGGAAGGAAGGATCTGTTTCAACTCTTAGCAGGGACGGCAAGATGGCTGCATGGGTACAGTGGCCTCCTGCAAGCCTGACAACCTGAGTTCAGCCCCCAGGGCCCACAGAGGACAGAACTGACTCCCACTGGTTGCCTTCGAATCCTCACAAGCGCAACAGGGCAGACATGCTGGCGCGCACGCACACATAGACCCAGGGCTTCGTGTATGCTATATCCCTAACCCCCAAATGCAGACCTTCGATAAGCCGTGTGTACATTAATAACAAATACTTAGAAAAATGTGTAAGGGTTAAACCCCAAGTTCTTAATGGCGGTTATCACTGGTGCCGTTGTTACAGTGTTACAAATGAATGAGGGATCGTTGCTGTCTTTCTGCTTCAGTTCCCGCCCCACACATGCCCTGCTCCTTCAGTTTGTAAGGATGTGAGGACGCCAGCCTGGGGTCCCTCCTTCCTCTTCAGTCCCGCCCTGGCTGTGCAGGGCTGCTGGCTCTGCTCCCCCCTACCCCCACCCCCCACCCCGCCCAGCTTCATTCTTATCCATCTCCAGGGAGCATCTGGTGCCAGATCCTACAGGGCCAGCTGGAGGAGGCTGCTCACCAGCTGGAGTTCCTTAAGGAGGTGCAGCAGTCCCTTGGGAAGTCTGAGGTCAGAGCTAAGGGGCAAGGATGGCTGGGAAGGGAGGGTCTCCAGCAGAGGGCGAGCAGGGTGGCCCATCTTGTGGCTCGGCCAGCCTCAGCTCCCAGGCCAGCCTCACCCTGAGCCTAAGCCTCTCCTGCACAGGTGCTGGTTTTCCTGCAAGCCCTTGTAGCAGCTAAGAAGCAAAATCAGGAGCAAGAGGCCACAGTGCTCCTGAAGGAGGCAGTGGAACTGCACTTCTCCAACATGCAGGGCCTGGCCCTGAGCCCCGAGTACTTTGAAAAGCTGGACCCCCTCTTTCTGGTCTGCATCGCCAAGGAGTATCTGCATTTCTGCCCCAAACAGGTTAGGGGAACCCATCTTCGTGGCAGGGGCCTAAAGCACAGGCATGGATGGTGCTCACACGAAGGACAGAGGCAAGGGCTTTCCCTGGCCAGCCACCAGGCCGGCCTGAGCTGTAAGCAAGCAGGGGGCCAGTGTTTTCCTGGGTTTTGTTTGTTGGTTGGTTGACATGTTTTTGAGACAGGGTTTCCTGTAGCCAAGATTAGTCTCTAGTTGATTTACTCCATAGCCAGGGATGACCTTGAACTCCCAATCCTCCTGCCTGCACATCCTGAAGCAGGGATTTCAGGTGTATGCCACCACATCAAGTCCATGAGGTGCTGGCCATGGAACTCAGTGCTCTAACTAAGCAAGTGCCCCACCCACTGAGCGACAGCCACAGCTCCAGTGCTTCTCAAAATGGACCAAGTTGAAGCCAGGTGACCTCAGAGGCTGTTCTAGTCCAGAGCTGGATGCCCCAGGTGAGGTCAAAGCCTTGCATCTCTCACCACAAGCTCCCAGGCCTTTCTGGATGTGTGGTGCAGGGACCATGCTTGGGTGGGTTGTACACTGGCCGTGCACCTGTCTGTATCCTGACAGGAACCATAGTCCCAGCACTGAGAAGGTAGAGGAAGGAAGATCAGAAGTTCAAGAATGTTGGCCCCGGAGCGATGGCTCAGTGGTTGAGAGCACTGGCTTCTCTTCCAGAGGTCAAGGGTTTAATTCCCAGCTCACAACTGTCTATACCTGTATGGGATCCAGTTTCCTCTTCTGGTGTTGATAGATGTGCAGACACATGATATACATGATATAAATAAATAAATCTTAAAAAAAAAAAAAAAAAAAAAAACCCTCAAGATTATCCTTGGCTGCATAGGGAATTCAAGGCCGTCATGGGGTATATGAGACCCTGTCGGGGGACAGTCTTTTAGAAAGAGGAGGAGGTAGGAGAGAGAATAAGGCAAACCACACATTTATCCCCTGGTGTTCCCACAGCCCCGGTCACCCGGCCAGCTCGTGTCTCCACTTCTTAAACAAGTCGCCATGATCTTGAGTCCTGTGGTGAAGGTGGCCCCGGCCATGATGGAACCGCTGTATGTGATGGCTCAGGTCAAGTTCCTCTCAGGTGAGCGGTGAGTCCCAGCAGACACTGATGGGGCTTCTGCCCTAGGGTTATATCCTGGGGAATAACCTTGCCTGGGATACTTTTCCTATATGTGACATACATACACACGTGCATACATGTGTATTGTACATGCATACATGCATACATACATACGTACGTACATATATCACAGAATGCTGCTATGGAGGAAGCAAAGGTGGACACGTGGATAAGAAAAGTGTCTTGGTGAGGCTCTGGAGTGTGGGGCTCTCAGAGGATTGCTGAGGCCACCATCCAGTCTGTCAGTCGTCCCCCCCCCCCCCCGTGTCATAGCTCAGGCATCCAAGAGAAAAGGGAAGCAGGTTCCATGGATGCCCAGTTGTTCTCTCTGACACTCAGCCCTTCCGTGGTCTCCAGTCGGTTCTATGTTGAGTGGTTTTGCTCATCTGAGGGCTCCTAAGTCTTCATCCTCAAGGTCACTATGCTAGGTTTACTCTTAGCTTTAAGGTCTCCTGGGTTCAAGGCCACGGAAAGACTGTCCCAGAGGCACTGGCAGCTACCAACAGTTTTGGGACCAGAGCTAAGTCTCTAAGTGCTTAGGTTGCCATGGTGACTTCTTCCTTTCTCCACAGCACACAAGAAAAGATGAGGGAGTTTGGGACCCAAAAGAGGTGTAGCCCAACCTCCAGGTGAGGGGATCCAGGCAGCCGCTGTGGAGAGGCCTGGCTACAGAGGGAGGAAGTTCACCTCCTAGCCCACAGTACCCCGGCATTAAGCTGCCCCTATCAAACAGGGCGTCACCCAGCTTCAAAGAGGGCCCCAAGTCTCCCAGCATCAGGAGTTCAGACCTCCATGAAGAGAGGTCTTCTTAAATGAAGACTTCGTTCCTCCAACTGAATGGCCTACATGGCTACATCTCAACTCCCACATCCAAAAGATAGTATGTCAAGGCCCAAGAAGATACATTGCCTACTTAGCATGCTTGAGGTCCTGGGTTTGATTCCCAGTGCCACCAAAAATAAAGATAAAATACAAGGATCAGAACTGGGCTGTGGTGGCGCACGCCTTTAATCCCAGCACTCAGGAGGCAGAGGCAGGCGGATTTCTGAGTTCGAGGCCAGCCTGGTCTACAGAGTGAGTTCCAGGACAGCCAGGGCTGTACAGAGAAACCCTGTCTTGAAAAAAAAAACAAAAAAAAAACAAAACAAGGATCAGAATACCAGCCTTACAGGGTCATGTGGATATTAAGTCAAGTCAGACTTTCTCTCTTTTCTTTTTTCTTTTCTGTTGTTGTCTTCTTTTCTTTTTAATATTTAAAAAAAAATTTTTTTTATGAGTACACTAGCTGTCTTGAGGCATACCAGAAGAGGGCATCGGATCCCATTACAGATGTTTATAAGCCACCATCGGATCCCATTACAGATGTTTATAAGTCACCATCAGATCCCATTACAGATGTTTATAAGCCACCATGTGGTTGCTGGGAATTGAACTCAGGACCTCTGGAAGAGCCATCAGTGCTCTTAACCGCTGAGCCATCTCTCCAGCCCTGTTATGTTGTTCTGAGACAGAGTTTCTATGTGTATCCTGGAACTCACTCTGTAGACCAGGCTGGCCTACGAACTCTCAGAGATCCTTCTGCTTCTGCCTCCTGAGTGCTGGGATTAAAGGCACGCACCCGCCCTCCTGGTTTAAGTTAGACTTTCTAACAGGTCTTGCAGGGCAGAGGAAAGAGCTCAGTCATCAAAGTGCTTTCCTTGCAAGCAGAGGACCTGAGTCGGCCCCGTGCTTGTAGTACTAGTGCTGGAGAGGCAGAGATACGATGGAATCTGAGGGCTTGCTGGTTGGCAAGCCTCACCTACTTGGTGAGCTCCAGGTCAGACAAAGACCCTGTCTCAGCAAGAGGTGGATGGCTCCTGAGGAATGGTACTAGGGGTTATCCTCCGGTGCGCGCCCGCGCGCGCACACACACACACACACACACACACAATTTTAAAACTGGGTAAGACTTCTGAATGATGGCGCCTGTGAAATCCAGCCTCCTGCCCTCTACTTGTTGGGCCTCAGGGGGGAAGTCCTGAAGATTCCTAGATGCAGACTTTGGTTTCATGTTCCTAGGGGAGCTGGAAAATGCGCAGAGCACCCTGCAGCGCTGCCTGGAGCTGGACCCCACCTTTGTGGATGCTCACCTCCTCATGGCCCAGATCCACCTGGCCCAGGGCAGCTTTGCCATGTGCTCCCATTGCTTAGAGCTGGGTGTCAGCCACAACTTCCAGGTGGGAGCTCTCCACAGGCTGTGGCCCACCCAGCTGTTGCACCCCTTTCTGGACAGTTGCCTGGGGGGGGAGGGGAAAACCACATAAAGGCATAAGCATCCCCCAGACCCTCTCACTCACAGGCAGGGCTGATCCCTCAGCTTCCCTGGAGAAGTTTCTGGGGCTTCTGTATGAGCAGCAGAGGTAAGCTGGACCCCACTCGGCTCTGCCTCTCCTAGGTCCGAGACCATCCCCTCTACCACTTCATCAAAGCCAAGGCCCTCAATAAGACGGGCGACTATGCTGAGGCCATAAAGACCTTAAAAATGATCGTCAAGCTGCCCACCTCGAAGGCAGAAGAGGGCAGGAAGTCCCGAAGCCCCTCCGTTCGTCCCAGCGAGCGGGCATCCATCCTGCTAGAGCTGGTAGAGGCCCTCCGACTGAATGGGGAGCTGGTAAGAAATGCCAGTGTTTGGGGGCTGGGGATTGGGTTCAGTGGGTAAAGAGCTTGCCGTGAAGGCCTAAGGACCAGAGTTCAAATCTCCAGAACCCAGTTCATCTGAGAGTTTTAGGCTCAGTGAGAGAGACCTGCCTCAGTAAATAGAGTGGAGAACAACTGAAGGAGACATTTCTGTCAGGCATTTCCCTCCTCACGCAGACATATGAATGAGCAGAGTAAGCACACTCATGCCTCCACCCCTCGGTGAGGACATGCATGTGCACACGCATGCACACCACACACAGAGACACACAACGAAGAAAGGAAGGAAAGAGAAAGAGAAAGACATACTTTGCTCCCCTCCCCTGGAGCACACTAGAGGCCCCAGGAGATCAGCCTGGGGGCCAAGCTCTGTGCCTGATGATACTTGG
Source organism: Uromys caudimaculatus (assembly GCA_028551405.1). Taxonomy (NCBI): domain Eukaryota; kingdom Metazoa; phylum Chordata; class Mammalia; order Rodentia; family Muridae; genus Uromys; species Uromys caudimaculatus. Next base: position 4,050,545 of record CM052706.1, on the reverse strand, counting down.
GCTATGATTTGAGCCCTTTCAGTTGGGTTGGGTTGGTTTGGTTGAGACAGGCTCTCACTATGTGCGATTGGCTGGCCTGGAACTCACCTCGTAGACCAATTCGGCCTTAAACTCACAGAGATCCCCCAGCCTTGGCAAGAGGCAAGAGCAAGACTTGTAGGAGCTGGAGTCTGTATGGTGCCCTGACCTCAGTAGCCTTGCCAACTCACAGGAAGTGGTCTGTCGTGGACCATCTCTGTGACCAGGGCCCATAGCTTTCCCCTGGGAGCCTGGAAAAGACAGGAAACTAGCCTGAAAAAGGCAACTGCTCACTCTTTCAAGATATGGGGACTGTGACAGTGGCTCAACTGGCAGAGTGCTTCCCGTGCAAGCGTCAGGACATAGGTTTGAGCCTGAGAAAAGGGGTGGGGGTGGGGTCAGCATGGAGGTTAGCTTGGTCTACATAGTGAGTTTCAGGTCAGCCAGGGCTATTCAAGGAGACACTGTCTTTAAATGTGTGTGTGGCCGGGCAGTGGTGGCGCACGCCTTTAGTCCCAGCACTTGGGAGGCAGAGGCAGGCGGATTTCTGAGTTCGAGGCCAGCCTGGTCTACAGAGTGAGTTCCAGGACAGCCAGGGCTACACAGAGAAACCCTGTCTCGAAAAACCAAAAAAAAAAAAAAAAAAAAACAAAACAAAACAAAACAAAACAAAACAAAAACCATAAATGTATAAATGTATGTGTGTATACAGATGTATACATATGTATATACACACATATATACATATTTTTATTGTGCATATGTATTGTATGTACATATGTGTGTATGTGTATATATTATTTATATTTATGTAATTATGTGATTTTAGCATACACACACACACACACACACACACACACATATGCTGGAGAGATGACTCAGTGGTTAAGAGCACTGGCTACTCTTGCAGAGGATCTGGTTTCAGGTCTCAACCCCATCCTGGTGGCTCACAACTATCTGTAACTCCAGTTCCAGAGGGTCTAATCCTCTCTTCTGGCCTCTAAAGGCATGTATATACACAGAGAGAGAGAGAGAGAGAGAGAGAGAGAGAGAGAGAGAGAGAGAGAGAGAGAGAGAGAGAGAAAGAGAGAGAGAGAGAGAGAGAGAGAGAGAGAGAGAGAGAAAGGACTCAAAAATAAATATTTTTTTCTGTTTTTGGTTTTTTGAGTTTCTCTGTGTAGCCCTGGCTGTCCTGAAACTCACTCTCAGATCAGGTTTCTAGCCTTGAACTCACAGAAATGCCTGCCTCTGTCCCCTGAGTGCTGGGATTAAAGGCATGTGCCACTAGCACCCAGCAAAAATAAATATTTCTTTAAAAAAAAAAAAAAAAGCTGGACAGTATTTGATTGTTCAGTTTGGTTTTTTGTTTAACTCTGAGGACTTCCCATCAGTTTATTACTGCATGTGTACATGTTGTTATACCCGTGTCACATCACGCCTGAGTGAGATCAGAGGACAAACTGTAGGAGTTGGCTCCCTCCTTCCACCATACTGGTCCTGGGGATTGAACTCACATCGCCAGCTTTAGCAGCAGACATCTTAACTCACTGAGCCATTTCATCAGCCCTTGGTGTTTTTCTTTTTTTGTTTTGTTTTGTTTTTAAAACTGTCTGTGTAGTCCAGATTGGCATGAAATTCACGTTCCTCCTGCCTCAACCTCTCAAGTGTTAGGATTGCAAGTGTCCGTCGTCATCATGACTGGCCTCCCAGCTAAGCTCCTGGGGAAAGGGCGGGGTGGGCTGGGCTGTCCCCGTTAGAGGAGACACAATGGGGGAGCAGAATCTATGGGTTCTAAAGAATAATAGTCCTTGCCTCCACCGCTGCTCTGCGGATGGCTGAGAGCCATATTGGCTCAGGAGCACCAGGCCATGAGCTGAACCCAGGGGCGGGGAAGGTGGTAGAAATCGCCTCAGGTCCCCTGGAATAGCTGAAGAAAGGCTCTGTTTGGTGCCACCCCTTGTAGCACGAGGCCACCAAGATCATGCAGGACGCCATCAACGAGTTCAGTGGCACGCCAGAGGAGATGCGCATCACGGTCGCCAACGTGGACTTGGCCCTGAGCAAGGGCAACGTGGACCTGGCGCTGAACATGCTAAGGGGCATCACATCCAAGCAGCCCTGCTACACAGAAGCCAAGGAGAAGATGGCCAGCATCTACCTGCATACGAGGAAGGACGTGCGTCTCTACATCGGCTGCTACGTGTAAGCCCCACCCACAGCAGGTGGCACCGCTCCCTCTGAGCGCTGGGGGTTCCCTCGGGTTGTATACCTTCAACTGGGTCTCCCTCCAGAGTGTATTCCCAGAGTGCTTTAGACCAAGGTATAAGCACCTCATAGGTCTCCCTGCCTGTGGGTGGCTTCTGAGGACCTGCTGCCAGCCCCCGCTTCTGCATTTCTGCCCTGAGTGGGAGGATCTAGGCCTGGATCCCAGCACTGATGCCAAAGCCATCTCGAGAACAAGTTCACACTTGGGCCCCTCACTCTGCCTTTCCTTGAAGGACCATGGCGCAGGGCCTTGGGGATGACCAGTGTGGTCTGGGTGAGGAGAGCTGAGTGGAGCTGAAAGTGGTGGCCCCATCCCCCTGTCTCCCAGGAGTTGGTGGTGTGACCTTGGGGGTCTCCCCAGCCTCTTTCTCTGGTAAAAACTAATTTGGAGGCTAGGGAACTGGGAGTGTAGAAACCGATCGACAGTGTATTATGTCCTGCCAGCCGTGGACCGGATGGCAGGTGAGAGCCTGGGCTAAGATGGCTCTCAGGGCTCCCCAGGATCTCCGGGACTCAAGAATGGCGTGCATTAGGCAGGCCGGGGCCTGAGAGCCGCAGTTGATTTCTCCTGCAGGGAGCTTTGTGAACAGCTGCCTGGCCCCCACAGCAGCCTGCTACTGGGTGACGCTTTCATGAACATTCAGGAGGTAAGTGGGGGAACCTACCCTTACTAGCTCCCAGGATCACTCCTCTAGTGGGGGCTGGGGGATAAAAAGACACCCCCTTCCATATTTTCCCACCAGCCTGAGAAGGCCCTGGAGGTGTATGACGAGGCCTATAGAAAGAATCCTCACGACGCCTCCTTGGTCAGCAGGATCGGACAAGCCTACGTGAAGACCCACCAGTATGCCAAGGTGAGGCTGCCCTGGGGAAGGGCCAGCCACACAGGGAAGGAAAGAAAACCTATACATCAGGGCTCTAGATGGGAAAGGACAGAGTGTTTCCACTCTAGCTACCTGCTGAGGATGTGACCAGTGGTGAGCTCAGCCAGTCTACACCGGCAGCCTGCTCCACTGAGTCCTGAGCCCCACTGGGGGGTAAAGGTGGGGCATTAATCTTGGGCATCTGTGTGCTGAGGGACAGTCTAATGCAGTGGCTGCTGAAGGGACAGGGACATGGCATTAGCCACCCCCATGCAGAGCCAAACGGAGACCTCTATGTCTTGTTTGCTCTAAGGCCATTAATTACTACGAGGCTGCCCAGAAGATCAGTGGGCAGGACTTCCTGTGCTGTCAGCTGGCCGAGCTGCTCCTGAAACTGAAGAAATACCACAAGGCAGAGAAGGTGCTGAAGCAGGCTTTGGAGCGAGACTCGGGTGAGGTGGCACTGAAACTCAGTCCTAGCTCTGTCCCCTGGGGCCCTCCTACATTAGCTGGGGACCTGAACCCAGCCCTCCCCATCAGCCCATGAGCCAGCCTACCCTGACTGGCATCTGTCTCCTTGTAGGGGTCAAGGACATCCCATCCATGATGAATGAGGTCAAGTGCTTGCTTTTGTTGGCAACGGTTTACAAGAACCACAAGAAGGAAGTAGTAATGGAAACGCTGAATCAGGTAACTGGCCAAGGTCTTTATTTCCTGAGGGCTGCAGAAAGGAAGGGGCTCGGCCCATGGTCTGTCAGGGCAGCAGGGCCTTCACCGCTGCTCATTCATGCTGCTGCTTTGCTCATCAGTCATGGCGAATCTGACATGGCTGGGCTGGGCTGGACTGGGCTGGGCAAGAAGGGCCAGAAGTAAGAGAGGCTTTGTCTTTATGGAGGGTGATGTGATCTGAGGCGTTACAGCAGCAGTGGCTGTCTGCACTGAAAACTCAAACTCGCTATGTAGCCCTAGCCAGCCTAGGACTCGCTATGTAGACTATGCTGGGTTAAAAGCCTGAATGACCATGCCTGGCTCTAGCCATTTTTTTTTTCACTATTTATTTAATGTATACGGGTGCTTTGTCTGCATGTCTGTCTGCACACCAGAAGAGGACATCAGACCCCATTATACATCAGACCCCGTTATATTGTGAGCTGCCATGTGGGTGGTGGGAATTGAACTCAGGACCCCTGGAAGAACAGCCAGTGCTGTTAACCCACTGAACCATCTCTCCAGCCCTCATCCAGCTAGTTTTTTGAGACAGGGTCTTAGTATGTTTACCAGGCTGGTCTTGAGTTCACTATGTAGCCTAGGCTAGCCTTAAGGTAGTCCTCCTACTGAATGGTAGTATCTCAGGTCTGGCTTCTCCACTCTCTTTTTAAAATTTCACAGCAGTCCTTTGGGCTAAACATTGTGACATTCCCATCTAACAGATAACGCTCAAAGGCAAGAAGACTCAAGCCCAAAGCCAAATAGTCTAGGGCTTGTGGTGATTGAACTCCAAGTTCTAGAACTTTTAATAGTGTGAAAGCAGTGTGCACTCAATAGGAACTGTACTTTGAGTTCTGAATTTTCACTTTTCCTGGGCTGGAGGTATATGACGCTGCCTCAGAGGCTAGCGGCAGCAGCGAGCAACAGATTCCAGTTGGCCGTTCCCTTTCAGACTCACCTGATGCTCTACAATGTAACGGCTGCTGAGCTATGATCCCAGTGGGCTAGATACATCCAATGCATTTTTTTTGTTTGTTTGTTTTTTGTTTTTTTCGAGACAGGGTTTCTCTGGGTAGCCCTGGCTGTCCTGGAACTCACTCTGTAGACCAGGCTGGCCTCGAACTCAGAAATCCACCTGCCTCTGCCTCCCAAGTGCGGGACTAAAGGCGTGCGCCACCACTGCCCGGCCTCCAATGCATTTTTTATTCTATCTGTATGAGTGTTTACCTTCACATATATATGTGCACCACATATGTGCCTTGCACCTGTGGAGACCAGAACAGGGCATGAGACCCCTTGGAACTGGAGTTCTAGGGGGTTGTGAGCTGCCCTATATGGGTGCTAGGAACCGAACTCAGATATTCTACAAGAGCATCGTGTGCCCTTAACTGCCGAGCCATGTCTCCAGCCCAAGAATTTTAATTTTTTTTTTTTTTTTTTTTTGAGACAGGATCTCACTATGCAGCCCTGGATGATCTAGTACTACTATATAGACCAACATTTCTCAACCTTTGGGTTTCGACCTCTTTGGAAAACATCAATATTTACATTACAATTCATAGCAGTAGCAAAATTACAGTGATGAAGTAGCCACAAAAATAATTTTATGAGCCGGGCAGTGTTGCCCTGGCTGTCCTGGAACTCACTCTGTAGACCAGGCTGGCCTCGAATTCAGAAATCCGCCTGCCTCTGCCTCCCAAGTGCTGGGATTAAAGACGTGTGCCACCACTGCCCGGCAGAGGTGACTTCTCTTATTTATCCCCCAGTCCCCACTCATCTCTTTGTCATGGAGGAGGCCAGTGCTGTTCGTACCCACTTTCTGAAACCTGCCTGTCTCTCCTGCCCCTCACCTCATCCACTCACCTGTTAGATGGGTGAGAGGTGCCTCAAATTCCAGGAAGGAGAGCCGCACAGAGCAGATGTACCCATCCGAGCACAGCCCACAGACATGGTGTAGTTGCTAGCCCTTGGTTCTGTCTCCAGGACCACATGAACCAGGCATGGTGGCACAGGATCAGAGGCTGAAAGTCATCCTTGATTATACAGTGGTTCCAGGCCAGCCTGTCTCAAACAACAAAAGCTAACCTGAGCTGGCCATGGTGATGTATGCCTTTGATCCCATCATTCTCGAGGCAGAAGCAGGCAGATTCTCTGTGAGTTGAGGCCAGCATGGTCTACATAACAAGTTCCTTATCAGCCAGGGCTACATGATGAGACCCTGTCTCAAAAGTAAATCACCAGCAGTAATAAAACAACCCAGCCTGCTTTGTGCACCTCTTGTGTGTTGCTCCAGCCTGCAAGACAGCAAAGCAAGTTAGACACAGCCTCAAGGTGTGATGAGGCAGGCAAGTGAGTTCAGTAGTTTCTGCTCCGCCCTCGGGGGCAGTGCCAGCCAACCTCCTGCATGATGAGGGCGTGGCCTTGAGTTCCTCAAGGCACCCTTTCTGACCCTGCTCTGACACATGGGCTCAAGGTTTCTGAACCTAACTTCACTGGTTCCCCAAGGCCTTGGACCTCCAGTCCCGGATACTGAAGCGGGTTGCTCTGGAGCAGCCAGAAACGATCCCATTCCAGAACCAGCAGGCAGCCTCCATCTGCATCCAGATTGGGGAGCATCATCTCACAGAGAAAGATTACGACAGCGCCGTGAAATCCTATAAGGACGCCCTCGCCTACTCGCCCACAGACAATAAGGTGTGTGGCCCTCAGAGTAACGCCCTGAGGGTTGGGGAATGTGGCTCAGTTGATAAAGAACTTGCCTGGTATTCACAGAGCCCTGGGTTCAGTCCCCAGTAGCTTACAAACCAAGTAAGATAGTACACATCTGTTACCTCAGCCCTTGGGAGGTGGAGGCAGGATCAGGAGTTTTGGGGTGTCCTTGCTGAATGAGGCCTTTCTTCTCTGAGGAGCTGCAGATGTGAAGGGGGAGGCCTCCCGGGTGGCCAGTGGCTCCGGTTGACTCTGGGCCCTCAGCTACTACAGTTCTTAGAGCAAGGCTAGGAGGACCATCTTTGGACCACCCATGGAGGCAAGATTGGGAAGGGTACCTCTGAAAGCCACGTTCGCCTGCCCCTTGCAGGTTCCCGCCGCTTGGGGAGAGGGGGAACGGTAAGAGTTGTGGCTGCCAGGCTCTGTGGGAATGGAGCCCAGGCTGAGTTTCCAAGCCAGCTGAGAGTTGTCGGAGGGGTGTGGTTCCAGATGAGGAACCAGTTCAAGCTAAGTTCACCCCGAGGAAAGAGCCCAGCAGTGGAAGAGACTGCTTAGTGTGCACAAAGCCCTGGGTTCAGTCCCCAGCACCGCATCAAACCTTTCAACTCTGTACTTGGGAGGTGGAGGCTGGAGGTCACCCTTGACTACACAATGAGTTGGAGGCCAGCCTGTCTCAAAAAATATACCTACGTGTATTTTATGGAAAAAAACAAACAAACTAGTAACTGTTCCCTGGTTCGTACCAGGTACCTTTTCTTGGAGACAGTGGGCAGGGCATGAGGCTCTCCTACAGATTGTCCTTGGGCAAGAGGAAAGTGAGAACCGCGTGGGAGACTCTTAACATGTTGCCTGCCATCTGTTCTGGAGTCTGAGGCACAGAGGAATCCCCAGAGGAAGGAGCAGAGGCCAGAGGCTGAGACTAGTGGGTTAGCCAAACACCCTCTCATTCCACTGCTAAAACCAATAGAATGGCAGGGAAACTTGGTAGGACGGGAGGGCAAGAGTCATCATCTGCCCGAGGCTAGGGGCCTGCTTTAGAAGCCAGCTGATAGGCCAGGCAGGCCCGGAGGGAATTCGGAGTCAAAGGTGATTGCTGGGTTTTCCGGGCCGGTGGTGCTGGCTTGTTTGCTCTGTCTGGTCTTGTCTTAGGTGGTGCTGGAGCTGGCGCAGCTCTACCTGCTTCAGGGGCAGCTGGACTTGTGTGAACAGCGCTGTGCCCCCCTCTTAGAGATGGAGCAGACCCACGACAGAGCCGCTGTGGTAGGAGATGTCATGCTGCACACCTCCCCAGGGGCCCTGGGACCAGATTTGGGCTGCTTCCTAATTGACAACCCTGAGATGCCTTGCTGGCTTTGGGACCCGGCCCCAGCCTCCCGCTCTGCCCTTCATAGGGATGGGCAGGCCAGCAGAGGGCAGCAGCAACCTCTGCGCCAGGCTGTGGGGGCGGGGCGGGGTTGAACAGACTTCAGGGGAAACCACACCTACTATGAGGTGAAGGTAAAGGTCCCGTGACTGGAAGCCTGGGAAATGACCCTCCCTAGACAGGCCTTCTAGCCTGTCGGTTACTCACACCTTCTCCAGGGCCACCCCAGGCTCACACTTTGCAGAGTCAGAAAGTAACCTGCGATCTCCACCTTCGGGTAGAGTGTCCCTGGTCCCACAGGCTCTCTGGACCAGGGAGGCTACCGGGAGAGTCTTTTCTGCCCTTCCTCTCTGCCAGCCCCCATGCATGCCACTGTCAGGAATACACAGCTTGTGTGTCTTCTGATAGATGCTGGCTGATCTGATGTTTAGAAAACAAAACTACGAAACCGCCATCAATCTCTACCGCCAAGTGCTGGAGAAAGCTCCAGGTAACTAGGGCTAGCAGACTGCTTCTCCACCCAGCCGGCACAGCTATCCCAGGGAAGGGTGGGCCTTCTCCCCTCCTTCCTAGCTGGTCAGAGGAAGCCCATTTCTTCCCAATTGTTCCCAGAGAGGCAGGAAACTGATAAAGACCCAGAACGTGGCAGCCCTTCCTGAGTCCAAGGGGCCAGTTCCTGGATCCAGGCACTTGGCACTGGAGCCAGGTCAGCCTGTCTATCCCCATGTCTCTGCAGCCACTGGAACTGAACAGTCTCTTCTATGGTCACACCCACTTGAAAGAAACTAGGTGTTCTCTCTTGATTGTAGCTGCACCCCTACTTGCTACTGAATGAAACAGCTGCTTCAAGGATCAACCCTGAAGGCCAAGCCCTGGGCCCAGCCAGTCCACAATAGTCACCACAGGCCCAGCAATCGTGGTTGGGTATATGGTCTTAGAGTCAGGGTTCCTGGGTCTGAATCCTGATATCACTTGGCTGTGTGGCCTTTGAAAAACTATTTCACTCCTCCACATTCTTTGTCCTCATCTGTCAAATGGGGACAGAAAGAATATTTACCTATAGCTATGTCACAGGCAGAACACAGAGCCGAGCCAGGTACAGTGTAAGTTTAGATTATTAGTAAGTATAACTAACTGTGCTGTCACTCTGTGTGTGTGAGAGAGAGAGACACAGACAGACAGACAGACAGACATAGACAGACAGACACACAAAGACACAGAGTATTCCTAGAGGTCAGGGGACGATACTGGGTGGCCCTGTTCTACCATCCTCATTCCCTTGGAATCAGATCTCTAGCCGAACTCGAACTTGGCCCGGAGCCAGCAAGCCTTAGAAGTCCTTCTATCTGTCCCTCCAAAGCCTGAGGTTCAGGAGACACATGGCCACGCCCACAGCCCACCCCTTGCTCTTTAGATGGGCACTGGGAATTTGAACTCAAGTCCTCACGTTTGTCCGGCAAGGACTTTGCTGACAGAGGCATCTCCCCAGCCCCTGCTGCAGCTATTTCAAGCACTATATAATTTACTCACGCTTGCATACAGACTTATCTGTGCTCAGTCCAAACACGTAGCGTCTCCTAGGGCCTCCTCAAGGTCCAGCACCCCTCCCCCATCAGGCCCCATCACACCGGCCTGATGCAGTTATTGGCCACCACATGCGGCAGATTTCTGCTCTCTTATTTTAGACAATTTTTCGGTATTGAATAAACTGGTCGACCTGCTACGACGCAGCGGCAAACTTGAAGAGGCCCCTGCTTTCTTTGAACTGGCCAAGAAGGTGTCTAGCCGGGTGCCTCTGGAGCCAGGGTTTAACTATTGCCAGGGCATTTACTGCTGGTGAGTTATGCTCGAGGAGACAGAGGGCAGTGGTGGGATAAGAGCCCTCCCCTCCCTCCCCCCAGCAGCTAGCTAGTGTCTTGCTCAGTAGAAGGGAGACAGAGCAGCCTCCAGGACCAGAAGCCCTCAGACCTGGTGTCTATGCTTCTTGGCCTCACAGTTCCCCTCACTGCTCCTGGCCTTTCTTTGGCTCACTGCAGGCACATTGGACAGCCCAATGAAGCCTTGAGGTTTCTGAACAAAGCCCGAAAGGACAGCACTTGGGGACAGCTTGCCACCTGTTACATGGTACAAATCTGTCTGAACCCTGACAACGAGATTGTTGGTGGAGAGGCTTTTGAGAGCCTGGTGGGTGACAGCAAGTAAGAGGACTAGGGGGCAGGACGAGGGGCGGGACGAGGCTTCAGCTTCTGGGCAGAAGCCAGGTGAGTGCCCCACAAGCAGGCTGTCAACATGAGTCCTGTGCCCACAGCTCTGCCAGCAGGAAAGAGTCTCAGCAGCACGGGGTGCGCACTGCAGAGAAGCTACTTCGGGAATTTTACCCGCACTCAGAATCCGGGCAGACTCAGCTGCGGCTGCTGCAGAGCCTCTGCCTGCTGGCCACCAGAGAGAAGACGAATATAGAAGTAGCTCTGGGAACCTTTATCGAGATGGCCCAGGCTGAGGTGCGAGGGCTTTGGACGGGTTCCGGTGGGCAGGGGTCAAGATGGGGATGACTGCCAAAATGCCCCAGTGTCTGCTTCCCATGGGTGTGTGCAGAAAGACAGTATCCCTGCACTGCTGGCCATGGCTCAGGCCTACATACTCCTGAAACAAGTCCCCAAGGCCCGAACGCAGCTGAAGCGCCTGGCCAAAGTCCCATGGATGCTGGACGAGGCGGAAGACCTGGAAAAGAGCTGGCTTCTGTTGGCAGACATCTACTGCCAAGGCGGCAAGTTCGACCTGGCCTCGGAGCTGCTGCGCCGCTGCCTCCAGTATAACAAGGCAAAGATCACTGGCACGGGAGAATGAGGGAGGGGTGAGCAGGGTGGAGAGAGGTAGAGCCAGAGGGGCAGGAACCAGGAGCCACGGGCCAAGGAAGGGCCAAGCTGATGAGGGTCAGGCATAGCCAGGAAGAGAAGAAAACAGAGTGCCCGAGAGAGAGGTAACAAAGGTCGGTGGGCTTGAGCCATATGCAAAGAGGGCTTTATTTGAAGGAGTTATGCCAGCTTTTGAGTAAAGAGTGGGTACACAGTTAACCCTTCAAAAAGCTGAAGGTGCTTTTGGGCGTCCCCAATGCACTTTGGGTTACTGCTGCTCACCACCATCCAGTTGCCCCTCCTGGTCCCCACCCTGGGGACCATGGTGGCTGCTGCTGGGCAGAGGTGCTAACTGGCTTTCCCTGCAGTCTTGCTGCAGGGCCTATGAGTACATGGGTTTCATCATGGAGAAAGAGCAGTCATACAAAGATGCAGCGACCAACTATGAGCTGGCCTGGAAGTACAGTCATCAGGCCAACCCTGCCATTGGTAAGGCACAGGCCAAGGTACACAGGGGTTACTGCCCTGATCCCAGAATCCAAGTCCTGCATCCTGGCAGTTTAGGGAGCCAGAGGGCTCCCCAGTCACCAGAGTGTCCCCCCTCCCCCTGGACAGGTTTCAAACTGGCTTTCAACTACCTGAAAGACAAGAAGTTCGTAGATGCCATTGAAGTCTGTCACAGCGTAAGTCTTCAACACAGGGAGGGTGCTGTGGTGGGCCCCCGGCCTGATCCCACACATCTGATCTTTCTCTGTACCAGGTCCTGACGGAGCACCCCAACTACCCCAAGATCAGGGAGGAGATTCTGGAGAAAGCCCAAGGGTCCTTGAGGCCCTAGCAGTGGCTGGAAGGGGCTTGGGCCGGTAGAAGCATCCATCTATAAACGATTCGGGGGAGCGGAATGAAGCTGCGGAGAAACAAGTGAGAAATGCATATTCTCCCCATTTCTGTATCATCTGTGCTTTATTTGGATTCACGCCTCGTGTGGCTCGAGGGTGTCTGGAAGCTTTATGTTTCTAAGACCTAAGAAGTAATCTTTCCTACGGAAGGAAGACAGCTAGCTTAGCCTGTGCCGGGGAATCCTGGGCCTTTCTCGCGGACCCCACATTTGTTCCAGACTCTGGAAGACGTGGAACAGAGATCCCCTTCTCACACTGATGGCTAGGAAAGTACCCTATAGCTATTTTGAAGTGTACCCTACCCCAATCTTGTCCCCAGTATCTTGGAATTACCCCGACAGGAGGACCAACCGTAGAAGGGCTCCGAGCTAAGGCCCTGTGCAAAAGGGCAGCAGATTTTCAAGGCCCATTCACTGTGCTTCTCTGTCCCCACGTTCTGTTCCTACCCACCTCCCCCAAGCTGGACAGCACCCGTTTGGGACAAGCCAGATTACCATTGAGCCCCATTCTCCCCCTACACGCAAGCACACTTTGGCCTTTGTAGAAGACGTTGGCCAACCCGCTCCTCTTCTGCGATCCCACTTAATGCTTAAGGTACAGTGGTCCGCATTGGGGCGGCAAATGATCATTTTAACTGGGTCCCTGTTTCTCAGGATGGAATTATGGGTCACCCCAGCCTTGGGGGAAGGAACTCTGAACTGGGTACCTGGAGGCCTGAGTTCTCATCGTGTACTCTTCCCAAGTGCTTGTCCTTTCTGGGTCTCGGTGCCCTCCTCTTCAGCAAGAAATTAGACTAGACCTGGGCAGGGCATGTTGACTCCATGGGTGGGGCATGTGTCTAGCATCCATGAAGCCCTGGGCTCAACCTCCAGCATCACTTAAACTGGCTTTGGTGGTGCACACCTGGAACCCCAGCATGTTGGACGTGTGGGCAGTAAAGTCATCAGGTCAGAGTCATCTAACTTAGTATCCGAGGTTGTCATGGGGTACATGAGACCATGTCTCAAAAAAGAAAAAAAAAAAAGAAGAAGATTCCATTTCCCAAATCCTTGTATCATGCTTTGCCGGTAATGTCTAGAAGATGTTTTATTTATGGTCCTGGGATTGAAATGAAGAGTACATTCTGTAGCCCAAGCTATACTTTTCACCCCTTAAATTGAACAACCCTGCGCTTATCCATGTTCATATAGTCGCTAGTACAACACATTAGGAATTCTTAGGCGCTGCTGAACAGGGCTCTCGCTTTTAAGGCGACTGATAAATTCTATTTAAAGAAAACTACAGGCAGGCATGGTATAGTCCTAGTTACAATCCCAGCACTCAGGGGGCACAGGGAGGGCAGCTGCAAGCCCGAAGCCAGCCTGGCTTGCACAGGGAGTTCCAGGACCATCCAGGGCTATGTAGCCAGATGTAGCCTCAAAACCAAAGAGAGGTGAGATAGCCCAGCAGGTAAAGGTTCCTGTCCCAACTCTGACGACCCGAGTTCAATCCCTGGGTCCCACATGGTGGAAGGAGAGAACCAACTCCTGCAAGTCGCCCTCTGACCGCCACACAGGAATTGTAGCATGTGTAAACTCATGTGTATACACAAAATAAAAATGTAATAACGACTAAATTAATGAATAAAGAAAGCAGTCTCAAAACAAGCAACTTAGTGCAGGCAGAATGTAGATGTGGTTTTCACAAAGTCATCCTGGTGCAGCCGCTTACCGTCCCAGCACTTGGGGAGCCAGAGGCAGGAGGATCAGGAGTTCAAGGTCACCCTCAGCTACCCAGCAGGAGTTTAAGAAGTTGAGTCGCCTGGAGGGCTGCTAAATTTTTCTTCTGGGGCTGGAGCTAGAACCAAGGGCTCGGAAGATGCCCGACTGGTCCTCCAGCCCCAGCTGTCCTTTCTCTAACACTGCTGTGATGTCACGTGCACGGATCTAAAACACTTCAGGTTCCTACTCTTTCCTATAGGGACACCACGTTCCTCTTCCTATTTTTTTTTTTTTCTTTTTAAAGATTTATTTATTTTATGTATATGAGCATACTGTCTTCAGACACACCAGGGCATCAGATCCCATTACAGATGGCTGTGAGCCACCATGTGCTTGCTGGGAACTGAACTCAGGACCTCTGGAAGAGCAATCAGTGCTCTTAACCACTGAGCCATCTCTCCAGCCCCCTCCTATGATGTTGTACAACTGTTTTCTTGGGACAGGTTTAGGAGATAGGTCTGTTTTGGGAGAGCTTTGCTGTAAAGAGATTGTGTGTTGGTCATGTTTTGTCTGTCTCTGCTTGACCTCCACAAACAAGACTTCCCAGGACTTGAACCTATGGCCCTGATGTGAGCTGGGAAGGCCTGTCTGATCAGGGACTGAGTCTGTGGGGGAGTCTCTAGGGGTGATGAAGCTCCCACCAGGTGCCCTGAATTACCAGAGAAACCTCTCAGAACCTTTGGAAGAGACACAGATGCTATACCCTATCTGGATCTCTGCACGAGCTTTTCCCAGCCCCAGTGAAGAGGAGACAAGACAACAGGATGTTCCAGGCACTCTGTCCTGAGAGGCCAAAATAAATAAGCTAAGCCAGACACAGGTACATGTGGCCCCACCACAGGCAGCACTTCAAGCCCTCAGCCCTCTGGTGGTCACTGGTGTTGCCGTGAGGCCACGTCCCTGACTCTCAAAAGCGGAAGGTCACAAACATAAAAACAGAATCATGACCCGGGCACTTCAAGGTGCTGCATGCACAGGAACCAAGCCAGTTTGAGAGAAGCAGTAATCATCTGCACAGAACTGGAGAAACCCAGGCTCTAGGCGGGTAATCTACAGATCGCCTCACTAGGCAGTGAGAACTAGGATTGAATCCATCCTTCCAGGTAGAACTCAGCAGAGGAGCCACAGCATAGGAAGGCTCTCTCCTGTGGTGGTTCTCTGGAGGACCTGTGCAAATTACTAGCAGTCAGGCAATTAGCGTTGCCTGTATGCACACGTGTTTATGGTTGACCACTTAAAAATTGGGAAATTCCACGAGAGCTCTAGATGCCGTAAGTGATGGGGGTCTTGTCAGAGGTTGGCTGGTTGAAGGTTTTTCTTATTTATTTATTTATTTATTTATTTATTTATTTAGTAAGTACACTGTAGCTGTCTTCAGACATAGCTGAAGAGGGCATCAGATCTCATTACAGATGGTTGTGAGCCCCCATGTGGTTGCTTGAACTCAGGACCTCTGGAAGAACAGTCCACGCTCTTAACCACTGAGCCATCTCTCCAGCCCTGGTTGAAAGTTTTCTATAGCTGTTTCCACAAGATACTGTGGTCTTCTCTATGGTCCAGCCTTTTGGTTCCCATGTCATCTTTTTGTTTCTTTCCTAATAACTCAGACGGAGTGCAGAACGGGGGTATAGCAGCCTGCTCTGCACCCCTGACCTAAGCCCTATTCTGGCTGCCTCAGGACAGGTCTGGCTGTCTGGCTTGTAGAGACACTTCCGGAGCTCAAGTCCCCAGGGACTACAACCACCTGTCACCAGGCCAGGCCTCCACTATTCTGCCCTTCCCGGCTCCAGACCAGGGTGTATGTATGCAAAGGAGGGCGCCCTCACCCGGCCCAAGCAGACAGCTCTGTCTCCTTACAACCCCAGATGGCATCATGGAGGAACAGGTTAACCCAGAGGGGAAGACAGTTCCACTTGCCCAGCCAACCTCTCAGCTGGCTCTCTGCCTACAGCCTGACTGGCAAGCCTGGAAGGAAGCCCAACGTGCTGTCCTCCTGCCTCAGCACAGCTCTGTCCATGCTACACTGCAGTGCCCCACCCCACGTGCTTCCTGGGGGTGCACCATGCTCCCCACCCCACCAAGGAGACCACATTTAAAAATAGAGCATCTTTATTGGTACCTGTCAGCTCAGGTACAATGTGTTCCCACAAGCACACAGGCTGGCAAGGCCTCCTGGGCAAGGAGACAGGCCCAGAGCCTGCGTTTCTTGGCACACACACACATACACAGAAATGAATAAATTATAGTTCTGACACTTAGAGACAATATAAAAATGCATATAAAATCCAACATCAGCTAATGAAGGGCATTAGCCCTCCGGAGCCACCCCTTGTCAACTGGCCTGGGGGCGTGTGGTGGGCCAGGGTGGATTCAGTGCCCAGAAAGGCCTGAGACAGCAATCGGGGTGTGTCTCACGTCCTAGGTCCTCTTGGGGCCTCTGGCTCTCCATCCTACAGAGGGGCTGTATAACCCATGGCCTGGAGGAGAGGGCAGAGTGTCTGGGCAGGGGGCAGAGGGGGTTTTGGTCACCACCGGTCAAGCACAGCTTCTGCTCAGCTGAGGCAGGCTGCTGTTTGATACAGGAGATCATAAGCTCCAACCCACACGCCACACCAAAGCCCAGACTGGCAGGGTACACTGAAGACTCGGCCCCAACACTGACCACCTGCCAGAGAAGCTCAACCACTGCTACCTCAGTCCTCAAATAAATTACAGAAATAAATTACATCTTCACAGTCCAGAAGACCTAGCTCCTATGGTCCACAGGAAACCGGAAGGCCCTGTGCTCAGCGGTCACTGCCGCTGTCTTTGGACCAAGGAGCATCTTACAGTACAGAAAGAGGGGATGTGGGGCTCCAGGAGAGCCCTGCCCCCTCCTCCTTCGGGCACACAGTAGGAGGTGGAAGACCTCTGTTTGGACATAAAGAGACAGGCATTGAAAGAGGGATATCCTCCCCACCCTCCCTTCAGGACACAAAAACATAAAAAAATAAATAAATTCAGAGTGTTAATGTAAAAATAGAGGGTGCCCACACGTCACCGTGGGCAGTATCAGCCCACGGGAGACAGTTACATACATAGACCTTGGGGATCCCTAAGATCACATAAAAAGCAGCAACGGTCTCGGGGCAGGAAAAAGGCACCTTAACGTTACACCGGCACAGGCTCCATCAAAGGTGCCAAGGCAGTGTCCTCAAACTGGTTCTCCAGAAGGGGTGCCAGGACATCTGTAACCGGCTCAGACAGGCCCATGAGAGACTCCAGGAAGCAAGTGCTGGCATCCCTCGGTGGAGAGAAGCTGGGCAAAGGATGGAAGGCCTCAAGGCTGTCCAGGCTGCCAGATACCCCCCTTCGGGAAGTATAGTGAGGTCCCAGACTATAATCTGGCAGAGACTGGAGAAGCTCAAAGGAGTCACAGGAGGATAAACTGAGGTCCAAGGAGCTGCTCTGGATGGCCTCCCCCTCGGGGGACCCAGAACTGCCAGGGAGGCTACCTTCTCTCAACCCTTCAAGTCCGCTGTTTAGGAAGCAGCTGGCGTCCAGGTTGGCATTCTCATCTAGGATGCCCGATGCAAGGCTAGAGCCAGACTGGCTGTGAGTCCAGCTGGCCAGGTTGCCGGGGTCACCGGTACCAAAGATGTCAGCCAGATGGAAGCAGCTGAGGTTATCCAAGTTGCCCACACCTCCTCCCTCCTCCTCCTCTTCCTCAATACCGAGGTCAGAGTCGCTGAAATTCAGGATCTGTTCCAGGCTGTCTTCATCTACGCCAGACCGGAAGCTGGGACCTGGCAGGCTGGGGTGGCCAAGGTGGTTTGGAGGCTCACTGCTGCCAGAGGAGGAGGTCGTGGAAGAGTCTGTCATGTCGCTGCCGCAGCTGTTGTCTCCCAGCTCACTGCTCACTGGGGGCTTGGAAGGCGGAAAGGGGGAAACCAGGGTTTGTTCAACAGGAGTGTCCTCCACAGGGGACTCCAGGTCCCCCAAGCTCTCAGCACCCTGTTCCATCTGCAGGCGCGTGAGCGTGTGGATGAAGTGCGTCTGAACTCTTGCCTGATTGAATTCCACTCGACCATTGGGGTTCTCACAGCCCTCGCTGCAGCAGCCACAGGGGAAGGACGTGTGATCCATCTGCAGAGAAAAGACAATGCAAAAGTGAGGACTTCGGGGGGTGCAAGAAGCCAGCAGGCCCAGCTCCCCACCGACAGGGTTTCCCTGTGTAGCCCCTGCTGTTGTGGAACTCAGAAATCCACCAGCCTCCGACACCGGCCTGAGTGCTGGGATTATAGGCATACCCCCTTATCCTACCCAGTCCAACGACACGCACCTGGCACTTAATGCCGGCCAGGCTGCAACTGCAGGTCTCAGGGTCACAGACGCCATCACAGTGACATCCACAATCCTCCCGGGATTGGCGCAGTGCTTGCAGCTCGTGTTTCTCCTCTCGGTCAATCCTTCGAACACCCGAAGCCCGAAGTAGGGCCCGTCGCTGCCGAGGCGGATGGGGCTGTAGGAAATTCGCTTCCTCCAGGCGGCCACTCGCCACGGCCATTGCCAAGTCTTCCTCTACAGAGGCGTCATCGATGGCGTCCACTGTGAGAGGCACGCCAGACCCTGACTCTGGAACTCCAGCCACTGAAAGCTACAAGGACAGGAGAGGGGTGTGAGAGATACGGAGATTTCGCTCTCCCAGAGTGTGGGGCAGTGTACAGGGGGGAGGGGAACACACTGTCCTCAGCATCTACAAGAATCTCTTAGGTCAGACACAAACCCCTTCTCTAACTAGACGCATGTACTGGCAGTGTCAGCTCAGTCTGGACGGCTGATCCGATCCAGCTAGAAAGATTCAAGCATTACACCCGGGCCCTACCCTTTTGTCTGAAGCCTACGATTTTTCTTTTAAGAAAGGTCCATGGCCTCAAGATTGCTGAGGATGACCTTGAACCCCTGATTCCTCAGCCTTCACCACCCAAGTTCCAGGATGACAGGAGTGCACCAAGACACCCCGTTTACGCAGTGCTGGTGATGGACACCAGGACCTCCTTCCCACTAGGCAGACACTCTTCCTGCCTGAGCTCTAGCCCCAGCCATTGAAACTCCCCTGACACCAACACAGGCCCGTTTCTCTGCACTTGTAATGTGCAAACCGGCCCCATGGGCATCGTACCTTCCACCTCAGCATCTCCAGCTTCTCCTCTTTCAAACGCCGTCGGAGCTTCTCACGCCGAGCCCGGCCCTGCTCCTGTGTGAACTCAGCTAAGGAGAAAAGGCGGCAGGTGCTATGACGAGATGCCATGCCCAGGGTACAGCCACCACGGCTGGGCACACTGGTGAATCCCTGGCACCGTGGGAAATAGTAGACGGTGATGCCATTAAAGGCCACACGACCTGGATGCTGCCGAGGAGCCCGCTTCAGGATAGACGGGGCTGAAAGGGACAAGAAAGGACATTGAGTTCTCCCTGATGTGGCATAATCTCTAGGAAGATTCAGCCCCATTCACTTTCTCCACACACTTTAGATCTGGACTTAAAAGCCAGGCATGGCCGGGCAGTGGTGGCGCACGCCTTTAATCCCAAGGTGGATTTTTGAGTTCGAGGCCAGCCTGGTCTACAGAGTGAGTTCCAGGACAGCCAGGGCTACACAGAGAAACCCTGTCTCGAAAAACCAAAAAAAAAAAAAAAAAAAAAAGCCAGGCATGGCTGGATCTGGAGAACACCACCACACCCAAGGCAACACCAACTTATTGTCATTTATCAGCCCAAAGAACTGTATTCAAAGATGAAGCATCTTGCCATCATGACCATGTATTTATAAATCCTTTCTATAATTTTTATTCTTTACATGTAATAAAGGCACTATAATCCCGTGTCTAAATATAAACATCAAAGAGCTGGAGAAATGGCAGTTGAGAGCCCTGGCACCCACTTGAGAGGTCACAGCCAAGGAACTCAGTTTCAGGAGATCTAACGCCCTCTTCTGGCCTCTTCAGGCATAACATGCACGTGGTACATGACATACCCACAGGCAAAATATCATACACATAAATTTTTTTAAAAATTTATACATATATATATATTCTTTCTTTCTTTGAATTTTTTTTTTTTTTTTTTTTGGTTTTTCAAGACAGGGTTTCTCTGTGTAGCCCTGGCTGTCCTGGAACTCACTCTGTAGACCAGGCTGGCCTCGAACTCAGAAATCCGCCTGTCTCTGCCTCCAAAGTGCTGGGATTAAAGGCGTGCGCTACCACTGCCCAGCTGAAATTTTTGATTACATATGGAGAACAAGGTGTAAGAGTTGGTTCTCCCATCATGTGGATCTGAACTCAGAATATCAGGCTTGGTGGCAAGCACCTTTACCTACTGAGCCACCTCACTGGTATTAATAGTATTTTTTGTTGTTGTTTCCAAACTTATTTATTTTTGTACATGATTTTTTTTTTTCCAAGACAGGGTTTCTCTGTGTAGCCTTGGCTGTCCTGGAACTAGCTCTGTAGACCAGGCTGGTCTTGAACTCAGAGATCTGCCTGCTTCCACCTCTGGAATGCTGGGATTAAAGGCGTGGGCCACTACCGCTCGGCTCAAATGTATCTATTTTTAATAAGTGTACGTGTGGGTGTATGCCACCTGGGGGTGGGTGCCCTCGAAGTTTAGAAAGTACCAGATCCCTAGTGCTGGGAGCTACAGGTGGTTGTGAGCCATCTGATGTGGGTGCTAAGGACTGAATTCGGGTCCTCTGCAAGGGCAAGAAAGAGTCTCTTAACTGCTGAGCCATCTCTCCAGCCAGAGTCTCCTTGTTTATGCTTTCTTGAGACAGGGTCTCACTAAGTAACACCAACTGTCCTCGAATTTGATGTGTAGACCAGGTTGGCCTTGATCCACCAGGCTTTCTCCCAAGAAGTGGAATTAAAGGCATACACCATCATTTATCCCAAGCTGGCTAGGACTGGTTCTATAGCAAGACACATTAAGTCCCTAGCCCTCCCTCCTGCCTCCCCAGTTCTGGGATTATAGGTATTTGCCACTATACCGAGTGACTTCAAGTTAACATATTAACTTTGTACTCAACTACCTGAGAAAATTCCTTCTAAAAGGTTTTCTGTTTGTAATATTAGATTCTGGGCATTAGAAATCATACTTTAAAAAAAAAAAAAAGTAACACACAGGTATTCATCTGAGACATGGAAGGGTGAACAGAACAGCTAGGGTTTCAAAACTTCATAGGGAGACGGAATCCTGAGTTTAAAAACATTCCCCTTGCAGGGGAAAACTGTCTAAAATGGTCCCCCCACCCCCGCATGCCCTAAAATGGTTCTTGAAGTAGAAAGATCATGTTGAAAATCAAAGGCTGTCTTTACATTATAAAGACAAGGCAGGTTGTAGTTATATATTTAGGAATATATTTGTATAGACTTATGTAACAATAATTAATTAAAAAAAAAAGAGACCATGAATTTGAAAGAGGGTAAGGGCGGATACAGGGGAAGATTTGGGAGGGAAGGCTGTAATTATAATCTCAAAAATCAAAAGAAATCTTTTAAAGGATCATCTTTTAGTCTGAAACAAAAATTATACAAGCTTGAAAGATAACCAGGAAGTCAGCCATGGTGGAGCGCATCCACAGTCTCTACCAGGGAGGCAGATGCCACGCAGTTGGAAGGCAACCTGGATTATACCAGAGTGTGTTCTCAAAATTTTAAATAAAATAAAATTTAAAAAAAGGAAGAAAAGAGCCGTGCAGTGAGGGCACACGCCTTTAATCCCAGCACTCGGGAGGCAGAGGCAGGCGGATTTCTGAGTTTGAGGCCAGGGCTACATAAGAGAACCTTGTCTCGAAAAACCAAAAAAAAAAAAAAAAAAAAAAAAAGGAAGAAAAGAAAACTATTCAGGAAAAACCCCTTTGGGAACATTCAGGGAAAAAAAGCTAAACTAAAAAGTGACTTAGCAGGCCCTGTGCAGGGGTGTATGAGGAGGGAGCCCCAGGGGGGTTCCTGGAAGGGGCAGGGTGTGCTCGGGGAAACAGAGACACAGCACCCCTCCCCAGAGCCACTCTGGAAGCAACATCTCTGACTGCACAACCCCCACGGTCAACAGGAAGTCAAGGTGTCTCTGCTGAGTGGGGCAGTCATAAGACTTCACACTAGGAGGCACCCTGAGGGGGCTACCGAGGCAAAAAGGCCAATTTCAGCTTTAGAGAAGGAAGAAGAGGGGTGTGGTGGGGGAGACTCACGAGTAAAACTCTGGAGCCCACAGGAGTCCTGATCAGGCTGGGGTGTCTGGCCACCCGGTCCCTCCTCATCAGAGTTCCAGGCAGGGGAGGCAGAAGAGGCGGGGGAAGAGGAGAGCGAGAGACTGCCAGAGGACAAGGAGGAGGAGCTGGAGTCCTCCTCTTCCAGCTGGTCAAACTTCCTCTTCAGTAGCCCAGCCATGGTGGGACGAAGGGACTTCTAGCGGCTGAAGACTGACAGCCTGGAAGGAAGATAACGGAGCTGTTAAGTGGTAGGCTCCCAGCCCAGTCTAGCCTTGATTTCCCCATCCCCAGCTTACTTTCCATGCTATCTCCCAGACTCTGAGCCCTCCAGCCGGGCCAGAAGCTGCAGGTTCATGGTAGTGTCTCCAGTAGGGTCCCCAGTCTCAAACACCACAACACCTCCTCCCTCAAATGAGTCTAACATGCAAATCCAAATCCCGGAGACTTTGGCCTCCCAAGACCTGGCCCCTGATAACAAGCCTTCTCTGGAGAACAGCCAGGTACCTTCCCCATTGCCACCTACACACACACACACACACACACACACACACACACACACACACACACACACACACACACACACACCAGCAGGCAGACAGACCGACAGATGGACTGACAACGCCTGGCCTGGCTCATCTTCACAGGAATCCTGGAAGCTGACTCATAGGCACTCAGGTGTTTGTGCACTTGCCTGTGCAGGGCCTTCTGCAATCTCCAGAGTCCCCCTCTTAAGGGCGGCACTCCTCTCCAACCACACAGGTCCACCACCTTGCCCACAGACAGCTCTGGTCCGCACTCCTGGCCCAGGCTGACCAGGAGCTCCGAGAACCGGCACTGGTTTTAACGTTGGCTCAATTCCCAGCAGGAGGACTTTCCCAAGCTCCTCCCCCCTCCCTGGGATGAAGCTTAGACTTTCCCTCAGAAACCCCCATGCCACAGGAGAAAAGTCCCCTGCTCTAGGCTGGACTGTGGCAGGAGACTTTACTTTGATCTTAAATTCACCTCCAATATCTAACCCCTATGGTTAATTCTCCTTAAAACAAAACCAACCCTCTAACAGTGAAACTGACTAGGAAAGCTGCTGTCCTATGCTTCCCTTGCTCCTTGTAGCTTTTCTGGACCCCGGTAGGATGCAATCACTCACCAGACAGGCTGCGGCGGCGGCGGGGGGTTAAAGCTCCTTCCCTAACCTGCCAGTGCTTGGACAAGTAACAGTCCTTCCAGGACTTGGGGACTCTCAGAGGGTTCAAGGATGGTGGCTGAGTGCCGCCACCTGCTGCGTGGCTGGCTTGAGTCTGTGGCATTCACTCAACTGCAGTACTCACTCATTCAGGGTTGAATGCCCACAGCTGGGGGCTCCTCCCCCACCACCATCACAGGAAGTGAAAGAGGCAGAAAAACCAAGCAGAAAGCTGTCTGGGTCTCCTCCACTGAGGTATCCTGTGGTCCCTTCTCCTAGCCTTCCAGCACGTCCCTAACTCCGAAGGCACCAGTTGACAACTCACTGGATAAAAATACTCAAGGGAGTGACAGCCATCTCCTCCAGGCAGACATGGGAAAGGCTCAAGAAAATCTTACTACCAGGCCAAGCCCTTACCGCAGGCCCGGGGGGGGGGGGGGGGGGGGGGGGGG
>CM052706.1:3960560-4011381 GCA_028551405.1 Uromys caudimaculatus | reverse complement strand
TCACAAGTCAGTAGCATCCTGAAACATTGTGCTCTGGCCCTGAGGTCAGGTCAAAGTCACCTGTAGGAATGTAGCTGGGTGGGATTTTTGCCCGGGCATGTCTCGGCTCTAAGTTTGCTAGGGGTCTTTGCCCGGGCATGTCTCGGCTCTAAGTTTGCTAAGGGCCTAACCTTCCTCATAAGGGGTCAGATCTTTCATATACTTGTGTGTGCCTGTGTGTGTGTGTGCCCCTGTGTCTGTGTGTCTGTGTGTTATGTGAGAGGACAACGTGCAGGAACCGTACACTGTATTTATTAAGAAATGAACGTTTAGTTTGGGGTTAAATACCTATGAGGTAGCATGAACAAAGTCTTGAGTTTGCTACTTAGTACCCAGCTGTAATGCCAGCACCCCCATCTTGGAGGTGAAGGTATGTAGTTCAAGGTAAAGGTCACCCTTACCTACATGGTAAAGTGAAGCCCAGCCTGGGTTACATGAGCCAATGTCTTCTATTTTTCTTTTCTTTTCCTGTCTTCCTTTTCTTCTTTTTTTCTCCTCCCTCTCCCCTCCTTTCCCTCCTCTCTCCTTCCCCCTTCCCTCCCCCTTTCTTCCCCTCCCCTCCCCCTTTTCCTCCCCTCCCCCCCTCCTCCTGAGATAAGAGTTTCTCTGTGCAGCCTTGGGTGTCCTAGAACTCGCTTTATAGAGAGGGCTGGACTCCAACTCATAGATCTGCCTGCCCCTGCATCCCAAGTGCTGGGATTAAAGATGTTCACCAGCACAGCCCAGTTTACATGACATACTCTTTTTGAAAAAAAAAAATGAAAATAAAACTTGCCGCAAGAGGACCCTCAGCAGATCACTCATCCTGTTTCACTGGCCAGGAATCCATCTCCTGCGGCAGCAAGGGAAATTAGCAAAGTGGGAAATGGAATGGTCATGATTGATTTAAAATACTTTTTTTTTTTTTTTTTTTTTGCCTGATCCTGGAGAATGTGTCCGCATGGGTGCAAAGGAAGGGTCTGTTATCAAGAAAGAAGGGTTGGGTGACTTCTCCCTGACATTGTGCGAGCCTCCCTTCCATTGTTCTCTTGACAGTGCAGCCTCTCATCTGCCGGGTTCACCGGGGGCTCGAGATCACAGTGTGCGCCACTGATCTATGCGTCATCCAAACCGATTGTTTGATAACTAATTTTACCGAGAGCTTGCGCTTTTTCTCTGGTCATAATGTCTCCCAGCAGCCCATGGCTCCATTTATATAAGCCCCGCCCGAATGAACTGTGTGGTTTCCAATGCACATTGAACAGTTTCAGTGAGGCTTCAAGGGCTTTATTCTCTCTCACTTTGGGGCAAAAAAAAAACCTCATGAACACACACACATGACTTAATTTTACCCACATCCTGGGAACAAACTAACTTGGTTTTCTAACTACTAACAGGGCCCCAGTGGAATTCATACCATTTTACAAGATTTCATAATACAGGGTTGGGGATGAAACTCCGTGGGTACAATGCTGCACCATGTGGACAAATCCCCCTGTCCCACCCTCAAGCACCACAGAAAACTATGCTAGGAGATAACATACCTGTAATTCCAGCACTTGGGAGGTAAAGGCCAGAGGATCGGGAACTTGAGTCATTCTTAGCTGTGTAGCAGGGTCAAGATAAACCTGGGCTACTCGAGACCCTGTCTCAAACAACAATAAACAACCATGTTCAGGTGCTCGGGTCTGTGTTTGTTATCCCCGCCCCCCCTTGACACAGGCACACACTATATTGATCAGGCTGGCTTCAAACTCACAGAGGTTCACCTGCCTATATCTCCAGAGCGCTGAGATTAAAGATGTGCGAACCATTCTGGCAAGAATTATCTTTATTCCCTCACGCATCTTCAAGGTTTGAAGCCATGCTAGCACGTTACAGCGATTAGATGAAGATGCATAGCTCGGCCATCGCAGGGATGTGAGGACGGTGTGACATATTTTAACTAGTTGCACTACAGTGGATGGCCGCGTTTTTACTGCATATGACCTCAGTCTCGAACTGGCCAACTCCAAGCTGGTGGCGCACACAAGAACAGGACAGTTACTACAGAAACAGTGATTTCTAGGACATTAGCATTGACCTCACACTTCTGAGATGTGCTGAATGAAACACCTGTCTGCATAGCAAGCCTTGCCCGGCCCTGCAGGGTCACCGTCTCAAGGGTGCTTAGCTATCATTGCAAACAGCCGACTCTGGCCTGGGGCAATCTTTCTGTTCTTCTGAGCTCACTTCAATTTACCCAGAGGGCAGACTGGCAGTGGCCTTGAATGCAGATCTTCACCTGCAGGGGTAGGGTGGCATTCTCTGAGGGATGTTCCAGATACTGTCTCTGTGAAATGAGCTATGGTAGCCTTCTCTAGTAGTCAATTCAATGCACCTGCTATCCTTTGTTGGTTTTGTCCCCACTGCCCCTTCTTATATCCATGTCACCTAAACACACATGTCACACACACATGTCACACACACACACACACACACACACACACACACACACACACACACACACACGCACACACGCACACACACACAAATAAATCTTTGAAGCTACACCAGTTGCCCAGGATTACAATCCTAACTGTGCCAGAGGCTGACACAGGAGCATTACAAATTCAAGGCCTGCTGCGCTTGGTGATACAAAACTTCGTTCCCAGCACTCAGGAGGCCCAGGCAGGCAGATCTCTGTGAGTCAAGGTCAGCCTGGCCCACAAATCAAGTTCTAGGACATCCAGAACTGTACAGAGAAACTCTGTTTCAACAAAACAAAACAAAATTAGTTCAAGTCCTAAACCAGGCATGGTGGCTCAAGGTAAAAAAAAAAAAAAAGGTTCAAAGCCTGCCCGGTCAATTTAGATATTGGCTCAAAATAAAAAGTATGCCTGGTTTGTGGTGGCCCACAGCTGAAACCCTAGTGCTTGGGGGTTGGAGACAGGAGTTCAAGGTCATCCTAGGCTACAAGGGAACTTTATTCAACATAATTAATTAATTGATTGACAAATTATTTTTTAAAAATAGCTGAGGGTGTATGTAGCCCAGAGGCAGAGAGATTGTCTGGTCCACATACTTCCTACACACCCATCCATCCAGCCACTCATCAGCCACCCATCATCTGTCCATCATCCATCCATCCATCATTCATCGACCCACCATCCATCCATCAGCCATCCACCCATTCTTCTTACTGAACTATGCCAAGCGACATTCATTTGGTACGTCAGTGGTTCATAACTGCTAGGCTGACTGCTCTTGTTAAGTGTTTTCTTTTTTGTTTTGTTTTTTTTGTGACAGGGTTTCTTTACGTAGCCCCGACTGTCCTGGAACGGGCTATGTAGACCAAGCTGGCCTTGAACTTAGAGATCTGTCTGCCTCTACCTCCTGAGGGATTAAAGATGTATGCCACCTCCCAGCTTAAAGTATTCTTTTAGTAGAAAGACTCTGGGCATAGGGTATATGGAGGTACTTGAATTATTTTCAGGGTGACTATGGAGAGGGAAATAGGGTCCATACTGATCTTAGCATGTCGAATCCAAGAGAAAGGGTAGTAGACCAATGGCTCCCTTTCCCCTTCTGACCCTGATCTCTTGGGAAATCCTTTGTAGGGAAAGCATGCAGTCTGTTAGATAAGAAATCCCCTTTCCCACCCAAGGAGGCAGCCTAGGGAAAGCCACCCGACCCACTACAACCCTCCTCTTCACTGCACATTCTGCCTGTGAGTAAAAGGAGCCTCCTGAAGTTGGCCTGTGGCTCCTGAGATGGTGGTTGCAGTGGGGACCTCCCTAGAGTCTTCATTCTCAGGACCCACAATAGAAACAAAAAATCAGGGCACACTCCTGTCTTACTTAGTTAGTGTTTTACTGCTGTAAACAGACACCATGACCAAGACAACTCTTATAAGGACAACATTTAATTGGGGCTGCCTTACAGGTTCAGAGGTTCAGTCCATTATCATCAAGGTGGGAGCATGGCAGCTTCCAGGCAGGCATGGTGCAGGAGGAGCTGAGAGTTCTACATCTTCATCTGAAGGTTGCTAGGAAGAGACTGGCTTCCAGGCAGCTAGGATGAGGGTCTTAAAGCCCACACCCACAGTGACACACCTCCTCCAACAGGGCCACACCTCCTAATAGTGCCACTCCTTGGACCAAGCAGATACAAACCGTCACAACTCCTCAACACTGAAGTCATCAATCTTAGGGCCTGTGTGCTAGGCAAGAACTCTATCACTGATTTATAATCTAATCCCTTTCTATTTTTATTTTTAAGATATACTTCTTTGTTTTCAGTGTGTCTGTGGTGTGTATACATACGTGTGTGTGAACACGTATCCAAGCATGTTAGGGGAGTCTACTCGTACTGAAGCTGGGGCTGGAGCTGGTGCTACAGGTGGTTATGAACCATCTAATGTGGATGCTGGAAACCAAGCAAACTCCGGTCCTCTGCAAGAGCACACAAGCTGCTCCAAGACAGAAATCATCGCTCCAGCCCCACCCCTTCTTATTTTTTTATTTTGAGACAGGGTGTCACTAAGGTGCTCAGGCTGGCCTTGAACTGATGACCTTCTTGCTTTGGCCTCCTAAGGAACTGGAATTACTGGTAAGTAATTAAAAAGCAAGAGTTTGTGTTCTGCAGGGAGAAATACCTTGTTCCAGGTATGCTGGCTTCATCAGAAAGAGCTATGATGGAGCCAACCAACATAATTCCTGAACTTGGGAAGCAGGGGCAGGGGAATCAGGAGTTCAAGGGCAGCCTCAGCCACATGGATGATATTTATGTTCGTTTCGTTTAGATAGAACTTCACGTACCCAGGCTAGCCTCAAACTTACTGAATAGCTGAGGGTGGCCTTGAACTCTGAGCCTTTGCTTCTACCTCCCAAATGTTGGGACTGCAGGAACCTGCCACCCATCCTGCCTTCAAAATATTAAAAATACTAAAAGCAGGGCTGGAGAGATGGCTCTGCACTTGCTACTCTTGTAGCTCTTGTAGAGGACTTAGGCTCGGTTCCCGGCAGTCATGTGATAGCCACGACTAACTATAATTCCAGTTCCAAGTGCACCAACACCATCCTCTGGCCTCCTTGGACACTATACACACATACACACATATAGGTAAAACACTCCTACACAGAAAGTAAATCCCTAAGAAATTTCAGTTAAAGAAACACTAAAAGCACACCAAACATTGCAGGCCTATAATCCTAGCAACTGGGAAAGGCAGAAGTAAGCGGTTGAGAAGTCCAAGCTTCTGCTCTCTAGACTATATAATGACTTAAAGGCTAACCTCATACATATTAGACCCTATCTCAACAACGACGACGACGACGACGACGACAACAACAACAACAACCACCCAGAAAACCTGAAAGGCTGACATATAAAACATTTAGGAGATACTGAGATGTCAGAGCAGGAAGATAGATCAACAGGGAAAGGAACTTGGAGCCAAGCCTTCATGAAGACTGAGTTTGAACTCTGAAGTCCACAGGGCAAAGGCGGAACCTGTTCCTGTACGTTGTCTTTGACTTTCACATTCTCATGCACATGCACACATAATACATAGATACATATAAAAATTAAGAAACTAAGATATGAAGGTAGCTTTTCTTTGATTGATTGAAGCTTGTTTTTTTCTAAGATGGGGTTTCTCTGTGTAGCCCTGGCTTTCCTGGAATTCACTCTGTAGACCAGGCTGGCCTCGAACTCAGGGATCTACCCATCTCTGCTTGCTGAATGCTGGGATTAAAGGCAAGCGCTATCACCACACTTGGCCTGAAGATCACTCTTCTAAAGGGATAGATACAGTTGAGGGGAGGAAGTCAGTCTGATGGGTCAGAGCACACAGCAGGACCTGATTTAATCCAGATGCCCAAGGTCATTGCTCCTAAAACCACTGGCTGGACTGACCAGGGTGGAGGGATCCATCCCTCCCAGACTCTGCCGACTCCCCTGAGAACTCAAGGTCATGCCAAGTCTGGCTTCCTGTCTGTTCAAGAAAATCCTGACATCTACTCTCGGTTCTGGGGAGGCAGCTCAAGGTAGAGCACATCCTAGGATGTGTGAGGCACAGCACTGAAAAATTCTGTCTTTTTAATTGAAAAGTTTGTCTGTCTTTTTACTTGTGTGTTGTATATACGTGTACCAGGGGTACACTGATGTACCCTTCTCCAGCCTCTCCACCTCAGCTTTTGAGACGGAGATCCCACTGAACCTAGTCTCTCTGCTAGACTAGCTGACCTCCTCCTCCTCCTTCCCACCTAACACTGGGGCTATTTACATGCACAGGCTGCCAAAGCCTGACTTTTACATGGACATTACTTTCTGTCTCTCTATGTGTCGGGCCTGTCTGTCTGTCTGTCTGTCTCGTTAGCCTGTCTGGAGTGTTTATCCAGCCTGCTCTCTCTCCTCCCATTCTCCCCACCCCCTTTTCCTACTGATAATACTCTTTACTGTGCTCAGTAACAGGGTAACAGACAGGGCTCTGATCTTTAGTCTTGCTAGAGGGCCCTATCCCAGTTCTGACCTCCCTCCCAACCTCTGATTGCCAGAGGGCAGTGAGTGACCCCCTTTCTTTTCTAGCTGAATTCAGTCTCTGGGATCATGGCTTCATACACGGGTCCTCTTCCCTGTAGGACTCTGTTCATCCATTGGCTCTCTGGTCTCAGCTCTGCACTTGGGGACTAACTGCAAGCTGTCCTTGAGCCTCCTTGGCTTTGGGTTTCCCAGAGGCTCTGGGGGAGTAGACCGAGGTCAGAGGTGTGCTCCCCTTGTAGAATTGCCATAAAGAGGCTCCAAGGGAACTCAGCTCCTGCCAGCTGGCCACATCACACTTGTGTAGCAGTTAATCCCCTTCCTTGGATGAAGTCACACAAGTTGGATGTCTCATTTCTACTCCCTGCACTGAGCTCTCTCTCTCTTGCCTCTCTTCTTTTGAGACAGGGCTTTGCTCTGTAGCCAAGTCTCAAAGTTACAACTCTCCTCCCTTCCACCCTGCAGCTGAGACTCCTCTTCTTCACCCTTGAAAGTGTAGATGCTCAAATCCACACTCAGTAGCCTGGGGTCCAACACTGTCCTCGTGGCTTCTGTACACTTGGCTTGACTTGCAAAGGCTGACTTTTTTAAATGAAGCTCTCCTCAGATTTCTCATTCAAGCATGCCAGCTGTTTCTCCCTCGAGCCTTCTCTTGTTCAAATTCCAAACACTCCCCTGTTTCTACCGTCTGAGACCCCAGCCTTAATAAGCAGACTATTGGTTCTTCACCTAGTCTCAGTAAATCCCCAGTCTCCTCCAATGCGTATAAGACAGGCACTTGCTTCTGGTGACAGCAGGCCTGAGGTCTCTTCCCCTCACACCTACATCCCATCTAGCGGTCAGCAAATTCTATCAGCTCTGTTCTCAAAATACACCTCAGAGCAGAATCCTGTTCTCTATCTCCTCCTGCTCTGGTGAGGCCTCTGTTGTTTCTGACATCATTGCTGGGCTCCTAAGTCTCCTCTCGGGTAGATCTCTATTCAGTAGCCAGAGAGATCTGTCCTTCCATTGTTCAGGACCTACCAAGGGGCAGAGACTGTAGTTCACTGGGCAGAATGCTTGCTTAGCGTGCTCCACCAGTCCGGAATAAAGCTGTGTGTAGCAGTGCAAGCACTCAAGAGGTAGGGGCAGGAGGATTAGAAATTCAAGTTCACCGTTGGCTATATAGAGAGTTCAAAGCCAGCCTGGGCTACATTGTATAAGACCCTGATTCAGAAAACAAAACAAAAACCCTCCAAGGGTTTCTCTGCTGGTAGGTAAAATCCAACGGTCCCACAGTGGCCCATTAGCTCTTACTCAGCGTCCTTCACACCTCTCCAACCTTGGCAGATGCAAGATGTTCACCCCTCATTCTGGTCTCTGCTCAGATGTCAGCTTGTGTCCCTGGCCTTCCCTTCTCTCCGTACAAAGCACTGTGATTACCCCTCTCCATAGGCTCTGGGAACCAGACCTTTGCTCTGGTCACAGCTCTGCCAGTGTCTGTGTGGTGTCCTCCACCTTGAAAGTACTCAGTGGACTTGTTTTGTTTGAGACAGGTCTCACTATATAGCCAAGGCTAGCCTGAACCTTGATATGTAGACCAGACAGGTGACTGCCTCTGCCAACTGTATGCTGGTATTAAAGGTAGAAGCAGGAAGATTGCGAGCTCACAGTTAGAGCTACACATGGAAGTCCTGTCTCAAAATGAAAAACAAACAAACAAAAACAAACAAACAAACAAACAAAACAAAACAAAAAACAAAACCAAATAAAACCCACAGTGGGATATAACTTGATACTTATACACCCAGCATTGTGCGACATGCACAAGGTCCTGAGTTCAATCCTCTTCACCGCTAAATAGTGAAGAAAAAAATTAGACCAGCACAGGACATGAAAATGTTGGCAGGACATTCTTGGACTTCATTATAAAATATCCTGGATATCTGGCAAGTAATTCACTCAGGAAGCAGAGGCAGGAGGGTGGAGAGTTCAAAGCCAGCCTGGGAGATATATATATACAGTGTTCCAGGTTGGCATGGCTATGAGAGTCTGTCTTAAAAACAAATACACAGAAACAAAGCCGCAAGCCAGTTATCTTCCAAACACAACATATGGAGCGCTAATTTCCCATGCTGTATTTTAAAATTAGCTCCTTACAGAGGGATTATCTAGGTCTTCGATATTTTAAACAATCTCTGGCCCCAAACCACCTCAGCATTTATCCTTCTGTTGTGTGCTTAAGGACAAATTTTTTTTTTTTTTTTTTTTTTTTTTTTTTTTTTTTGGTTTTTCAAGACAGGGTTTCTCTGTGTAGCCCTAGCTGTCCTGGAACTCACTCTGTAGACCAGGCTGGCCTCGAACTCAGAAATCCGCCTGCCTCTGCCACCCAAGTGCTGGGATTAAAGGTGTGTGCCACCACTGCCCGGCAAGGACAAATTCTTGATGTGCGGTTGTTAGGTCAAAGGACATGTTTATTTAAAATCTGGTCATATTCTCAAGTTATTCTTCAACCCCTCCTTTTGTGTCATCTGCTCCAACATGAGTAGCCTCGTACTTTTGGTTCTTGGCTCATAGAAATGAGTATCGCTTTCTTCATTCAACTGGCCTCTCTCATATGTGGTAGGGTGAGGCGTTATTTTTTCTGGGGTCTGAAGAGCCAAGTTCCAGCAGCGGACAAGCCTGGGCTCAGACAGCTGGCTACCACCCCCTCAACCCCCAGTACTCCCTCTTT
This sequence comes from Uromys caudimaculatus, assembly GCA_028551405.1. Taxonomy (NCBI): domain Eukaryota; kingdom Metazoa; phylum Chordata; class Mammalia; order Rodentia; family Muridae; genus Uromys; species Uromys caudimaculatus. The sequence goes on along the minus strand of CM052706.1, from coordinate 4,002,128 downwards.
CCTTCTTCTGAGTTTTCCTTTCTCGCCCACAAGTTTCAGATTCCTGGAATCGCTCTCGATGACTTCACGCCCGTGACTTCACATCCGGAACCTTCTGGGAATTCTCACTCGCACTTTTTCGTAAGAAATCAAGCAGGGGAGGAGGTTGGGTGAGGCGGAGCTTTGCTGACTCTGCTGCACGCCCGCCCCGGACCTGTCCTGGGCCCGCCCCTCCCGCAGCGCGCAGCGGAGGGCCCGCCCATGCAGCTACTCTTAGCAGTTTAGAATCCCGGGTTGAGCCTAAGCCGTTTGAAATTAGCTAGGTGTTTAAGCCTGCTCTTTGGTTATGGGTGAGAGAGCGTACTGAGAGGGGAAAAAGAGCAAGGTGGATTTGGAGGGATCCACCAATCGGTCCCACCAAAGGGTGGCTGGGGTGCCCCACCGTGGGGTAGGACTTCAGGATACTCTGCCACAGTTGGGGCCGGGGCCAAAGATGGATATTCCTGATGGCTCTGAAGCCCTCAGAGGAGCCTCAGACCTGAGTCTTCAGGTCAAGGTGGATGGAAAACTGGGAGTGTGGAGTCCAACCCAAGCAGAACCAGGACCTTGGGCTTCATGGGGGTAGGGGGGTTCCCCTCTCTTTCTTTATGTACTTTAAATATAAATATATTAATGTTATATATTAAAGATGAACCTGTTATGTTATATATGTTATATATATGTTATATAGTTAATGCTATATGTTATTTATTATGCTATATATTAAAACATTTCTCTAGAGACTAGAGATAGTGCTCTGGTAGTAGTCTGCGTAGCATCTACAAAGCCCTGGGTTTGATCCCCAGCATTTTATAAGCCAGCATGGTGGGTGGCACAGCCCGTAATCCTAACCTCAGGAGCTAGAGGCAGGAGAATCAGAAGTTCAAGGTCATCCTTAGTGACAGAGCACGTTTGAAGCCGACCTGGGCTACGTGAGACTGTCTCTAAAATGAACATTTTCTTTACTGCGCATGGTGGCTCATCCCTTAAACCCCAGCCCTCAGGAGGCTGAGGCAGGGGGACTACTGCAAGTTCAAAGCCAGTTTGGTCTATGTCTTAGTCAGGGTTTCTATCCTGCACAAACGTCACGACCAAGATGCAAGTTGGAGAGGAAAGGGTTTATTCAGCTTACACTTCCATGCTGCTGTTCATCACTAAAGGAAGTCAGGACTGGAACTCAAGTAGGTCAGGAAGCAGGAGCTGATGCAGAGGCCATGGAGGGATGCTGCTTACTGGCTTGCTTCTTCTGGCTTGCTCAGCCTGCTTTCTTATAGAACCCAAGACTACCAGCCCACAGATGGTACTACTCACAAGGGGCCCTCCCCCCCCTTGATCACTAATTGAGAAAATGCTTTACACCTAGATCTCATTTTCTCAACTGAAGCTCCTTTTTGTGATAACTCCAGCTTGTGTCAAGTTGACACACAAAAGTAGCCAGTACAGTCTATAAAATGAGTTTTATTTTAGCTAGAGCTACAGAGCAAGACTTTGTCCCAGGTAAACAAAACAAAAGACAGACGGGGTGGGGGTGGGGCATTGTCTTTTGTCTAAAAGTTCATACGCACCTTTGTTCTTCAAATATTTTGACTTTTTGAGAGAGGGTTTCTCTGTGTAGTGCTGGCTGTCCTGGAACTCATTCTGTAGACCAGGCTAGCCTCAAACTCAGAGATCCACCTGCCTTTCGGGAGGTAAAGGTGTGTGCATTTACCTCCCGGCTCTCCTTCAGATGTTAAAAGAAGGTAGATTTTTCAAGGGTCTCTGAAAGTATTTTAGGCCTTAAACAGGATGAGAACTGCAAGGGTCAGCTGGCCCTGGCTCAAGCCAGAAGAGTGACACATTCTGAACAGGACAGCAAAGGACCAGTTCCTTGGGTGATAAACAGCAGCTGCCAGGAAGAGAGAGTCTGGACCACCCACACATGGGGAATTTAAAGGTGAGGATGGAGAGACACCCAGAAGGGTTGCATAGGAGGAGCAATAATCTGGGGACTTCGACGGCAGTGGGAGGCTGTCACTGAAGCACAAGGCCATAGACCAATAGTGGAGAAGAGAGGTAATGGGAGCAAAGATCTGGGGAGTCTCCTGGGACCTGGGGACTGGGCAGCTGGGAGCCCGGGCTTGGGTGGGTGGTGCCTGTTGCCACACTCACATGAAAGGGGAAAGAAATAATGTGTAGGTTTGGGAAGGGACAAATGGATGTCCGTCATGAATAAATAAGGCATGAGGGACAGATGTCCACTTGACCCTTAAGTTCATGTTCAGTTTGAGAAACTTCACAGGTTTGTGTTCAGCTTCAGGGCTGTTAACCGAGCCAGTCAGCCTGGGTCCTGGCAGCCCTGACAAGTTTGACTCTGCCACCCTCAATAGTCAAGTAAAACAGACAAAGCTACACTGAGAAGAAAAAAAAAGGAGTTATTCAGTGTAGCCACTGGGAGACTAAGAACAAAGAAATCCATTGAACCCATTAAGTCTGTCTAGCAGGGTTCTTAATTTAAATTTAAATAAGAGGCATGAGGTACGCACAACCAAGTAGTCTTGGCCAGGTGTAGTCTTTCTGACGTCACCACCTCTGCTCCGGGCTCCAGGTCCTCCTGCAAGCCTTAGTGTGTGACAGCCCTTCCTGGAAGACCTGGAAGAGGGTTTCCTTCTTTGGAGGCACCAGGCTTCAACCTTTTCTTTCTCCATCATGGGATTTCTGGGAAATTTTCAGTTTCTTGGGGTCCGTTTTTTCTTTTCTTTGTTTGTTGGGGGGGGGGGGAAGGAAACAATGTTTCTGTTTAGCCCTAGCTGTCCTAGAATTCACTCTGTAGATCAGGGTGGCCTCGAATCCACTTGCATCTGCCTTCACTAATGCTAATGGTAAAGATTTGCCTGGCTAATCTCCTGTAAGGGTTCATTATTTCTTTCTTTTTTTTTTTTTGGTTTTTCGAGACAGGGTTTCTCTCTGGCTGTCCTGGAACTCACTCTGTAGACCAGGCTGGCCTCGAACTCAGAAATCCGCCTACCTCTGCCTCCCAAGTGCTGGGATTAAAGGCGTGCGCCACCACTGCCCAGCTCATTATTTCAACAGTCATAGACAGGGGCTGGCGTGCACGAGTTCTCTTTAGAATATCTTAAGATTATAAAATAACTCTTGCCTGCTCCTCCTCCCGAAAGCTCCATTCCCAAGTCTCCACTTTCCTGTTTCTGAGGCCTGCCTGTCAAAACCACCTCACTTGGAGAGAGAGACCAAAATTAAACAGGGAAGAGCCTCTCTGGTCTGGTCTGAAACCAAGCATCCCAGCCTTTTATTGATTATAAATGAATAAGGGTCTACTTCCTCCTGCTGACTTTGGGGCACACTTTTGTTTTGGGGGTGTTGGTCAATTCTAGGAAGAGCTAGTGGTTTCACGGGTTCTGTGGGACCATCTGCAGCTAGGAGTGTGTAGGCCCAGTTGAAGCAATCTGTAGGCTGGGCCACAGCACCTGTTGGTAACTGTTCGGGAGCTGTCCTGGATGCAGATTCTGAGAGAACACCTGGATGTTAGGGACAGAAGATAAAGTTTAGGGAGATAAACTTTTTCTTGGGTGTACATTTGAAATTCTTAGGCCCATGCTCTTGGTTTTTGGAGGGGGGGGGGTTCCCAGAACCAGGGAAAAGAATCTAGATTCCACCCTCAGGAATAGGCAGGTGGGGAGGGAAACAGGCTATTAGTTGACAGTGCTTACCTGGAATCCATTTGACTGTGGGAGGGGAATTCCAGTAGATTCCCTGAAGCTTACAAGAATCTTTTTAAGTTTACAATAAAATAAATCCTGGGCTGGAGAGATGGCTCAGTGGTTAAGAGCACTGACTGCTCTTCTAGAGGTCCTGAGTTCAGTTCCCAGCAAGCACATGGTGGTTCACTGCCATCTGTAATGGGATCCAGTGCCCTCTTCTGATCTGTCTAAAGACAGCAACAGTGTACTCACATAAATAAATAAATCTTTAAAAAAAAAAATAAACCCTCCCTAACATGCATTTGCCAACCTTAGAATACCTTCCTGGACTTTAGACCTTCTTAGACCCTTACTGTTTTGGGAACCTATCGTCCAGTAGCTGCATCTGTCCCCCTAGAGAAAATGAAACATAAGGCTGGCAACATTGTCCTCTGGCCTCCATGGGCAGCATGGCAGGAATGCCCCCCTCCCCCCATGAATAAGTACATATAATTTAAAAACCCTCCATTTGATTGCTATCTTTTTTTTTTTTTTTTTCGAGACAGAGTTTCTCTGTGTAGCCCTGATTGTCCTGGAACTTACTCTGTAGACCAGGCTGGCCTTGAACTCAAAAATCCACCTGCCTCTGCCTCCCAAGTGCTGGGATTAAAGGCGTGCGCCACCACTGCCTGGCTTGATTGCTATCTTAAATACAGTTAAGAGGTTCATCATCAGTTTGATGGAATTTAGCATCACCATAGGAACAAAATTCTGATGTCTCAGTGAAGGGAGACTAGGGTGAGAACATCCGCCCTGGGAGCAGAGTAGCAGTATTCACCACTCTCTGCTTCCTGACTGTGATTAGCTGTCTCAGCTCTGCTGTGACTTCCCTGCTGTGATGGACAACTAGAAAAATGTAAGGTCTCCCTGAAGCGGTTGTTTGAAGCATTTCTCACAGCCAGGAGAAGTGAGTAGCAGCATCCTGTGATGCTCTGACAGACAAACCTTTATTCACTATAAAGTACAAACCATGTACCTACTGTGTACTCAGGAATCATCCCTGGAAGAGGGGTGTGTCCTTCACAAAAGAAGGATTCTAGTGAGGAGGGGCGGGCCGTGGAGATGGCACTTCCCAAAGACATAGCACATTCTACAATTTTGCCTCTTCCTCATCAAAAGGTGCCACCTATCACCTGTCCCTTTTAATCTGGAGGGATTCATGACTAATTTATAATCCACAGACAGAGTTTTATTCTTCGGGAATCTGAATGCAGCTTCTGCTTTGCCAGGTGGGCCACATGCCTACAGCCCCACTACAATGAGTGGTGTCCATGTCACAGCCATGCCACGAGGAATATGGCAGATGTCCTCCATGTTATAGGACAGGGAAAAACCATGCTTCTCAGGTTCTGTTCCAACTCCTGGAATCCACATCATGTCTACATGATGTGAGTATCACCCCAGAACTATTTAAGCTAGAGTTTAGGTTTCCAGTGCAGAAATTGTGCCTGTGACACTAACATGGCCAGCAAACACAAAGGGCAAGGCCAGTTAGTATTTTTAAGGATTCATTTATTCACTTTATGTGCATATATGAGTGCAGTGCTCACAGAGGCCAGAAGAGGGCGTAATATTGGAGCTTCTGAAGCTGAAGTTACAAGCAGCTTTGAGCGGCCCAGTGCAAGTGCTGGAAATAATTCAGTCCTGGGCAAAAGCAATAAGTGCTTTTGTTTTTTTGATACAAGGTATCTTTATGTAGTCCCAATTGTCCTAGAGCTTGCTATGTAGTTCAGGCTGGCCTTAAACTTGCAGAGATCCACCTCCCTCTGCCTCCCCAGTGCTGGGATTAAAGGCATACGCCACCACTGCCTGGCTGCAACAAGTGCTTTTAGCAGCTGAAATACTGAGCTATCATTTCTCCAGCCCCCTCAGGGTGTGTGTGTGTGTGTGTGTGTGTGTGTAATTTTCTTTTTTAAGCTCAAGGGCAATTTTATTAGAGTTTAAAGAAAAACCCCAGAGTAAACCAGCTATAAATGTCAGCAGAGGCCTGGAGGAGGACAACAGTGGAGAAAAGAAGAAATGACCATGTCATTTCAGCCAGCATGGAGGTCAGAAACAGGGTGAGGACAGGGCTTCAAATAAAGAGCATGGAAGTCAAATGATGGTGAGAAAGCCCAAATGCTATGGGAAGCATGCTTAGAAAAGAGATAAAAGCCAGCATGATGGCACACACCTTTAGTCGCAGCACTAGGGAGGCAGAGGCAGGGGCAGGGGCAGGGGCAGGGGCAGGGGCAGGGGCAGGCAAATCTTTGTGGGTTCCAGGCCAGCCTGGTCTACATGGTGAGTTCTAGTTCAGTCAGGAATAGATAGAGAAACTCCGCCTCAAACAAAGAACAAAACAACAACAGTAGCAAAAAGAAAAAGAAAGAAAGAAGAAAGGAGAGGAAGGAAAGAAAAGCTACACAGCTGTGGTTCTGTAGGCCTACTGCCTGGCAGCTCCCGCCCTCAGTTTACAGGTTTTAGGGCAAACTTGACAAGACATGGAAACGCGGAGGAGGTCCTTCCTGTTTAGAAAGGAGGAAAGGGCTGGGCTGTGGTTAACTTTTCCTGGGGAGACATGAACATAGTAACAAGCCCACCCAAGTCTGACTCGCAAGACAAATGAGTTTATTGGACTAAGTTCCAGAGCACAGATGAGAGTTACTCACAGCAGCGTGGGTGACAGCTGCATCATGGGAAAGTCCCGCCTAGTAGGCATCCTGAGCTCATGGGAGCTTCACCTTAGAGTCCCCCTCTCAGTATATTCTCTTTTGTAATCAGAGACTCGCAGCCTGGTATAGGGAGTAGGATCATGGCTGGATTCCTAGGTGAGGGTCCCCTGACAGGAGGCAGCCTCCTTCTAGGGAAAGTTAACTGCTCCATTAAGGTACATTTATCACTGTATTGTTTTGCTCAGGGAGTGGCCATGGCTACTCCAAGGTAATAGGTACTCCAAGGAGGTGGTGGAAGATTGCTATGCCCTGAGGAAAGACTGCACCACCACATTACTGAAGTGGACAGCCTTTCAAGAGGGAAGTTAGGTTGAGATCAAAATGGAGGATTTCAGCCACTGTAGATCTGGGAGAGGAAACTTCCGGAAAAAAAGATAGATGGAGCGGACCAAGGTCCTGGGGCAGGAACCAACTGGTGTGTTTTATGACTGGAGGAGGAGGGTAAGGAGCAGTAGGGGCCAGGGGGTTGGAGAAGAATGTGGAGAGACAAGCCATTCTGGTCTTACAGGCTACAGAGTTTAGATTCCAGACCTAGTAACCTGGGCAGCCAGGGGATTGTATTAGGGAGGAGTGATGTGTGTGTGTGTGTGTGTGTGTGTGTGTGTTTTGAACCCGGGGCCTTGCACATGCTAAGCAAATACTTTACCACCAACCCATATCTCTAGACTTTTATTTTTGAGACAAGATCCCATGTTATCCTGGCTGGCCTGGAACTCACTATGTAGACCAGGCTAGCCTCCAATTCACAAAGATCTGTCTACCTCTACCTCCCTTTATATATATTTGGCTTCTTGAGACAGGGACCTACTATGTAACCAGGCTCTTCTCAAACTAGCAGAATATTTTGCCTCAGCTTCCCAGAGACTGGGGTTACAGGCATGAGCCACACTCTTGACTCTACCATTTAAAACTAATTTAAGAAATGTATTGTTACTGGGGCTGGAGAGATGGCTCAGAGGTTGAGAGCTTGTATTGCTTTTCCAGAAGATGGAGTTCAGGTCTTAGCACAGACAGCAGCCAAACTCCAGCTCCGGTAGAAACCTACAGTCACGTGTATATACAAAGACATGCATTCGCATAATTAATAATAAAAACTTTCAGTCTTTTATTATTGTGTGTACATGATGTGTGCGGGTAGGTGAGGATGCCACTTCCTGTGTGTGGAGGTCACAGGATAACTTTGTAGACTCTCTGCTTTCCACCTTTACCTGCATTCTGGGTTGGGACTCAGGTTGCCAAACTTGGACGGTAGGCGCCTTTATCGGCAGAGCTATCTCCCCAGCTCAGGCCTTTAGCATTTTACTTTGATATAGAGAATGAAACTGGGGAGGCAGGGATAGATGGTAGCGGGAAGTAGAGGACGAATTCCAGACGCAGGCAAGGACAGAGCACCGAGGGACCAGGCGCCTTCCCGGGTGAGCCCCGGAACCGGCATCCGTTTGGAATCTGGGAGGGAGGCTCCGCGCGAGGGCTGGCCGGGACGGCGCGTCCTGGCGCCCGGCGTCTGCTCGCGGAGCCAGCCCTGGCAGCACGCCTGCCGGGCGTTTCCTGGCAACCAGCCACCGCCTGAACGTTCCGAACTCCACAGCCCGCGACGTCACCGTCACCTTGACGACGGCCATGGGAACACGCCCCGTCGGCTCCGGGGGCGGGGTCTGGGCGCCGCGCACTCTGCGCTTGTGGAGAGGGGCGGAGCCTGGGCAGGTGCGGAGGCAGGTGCGGCTGCAGGTGTGAGCAGGGCGGGGCGGGGCGGGGCGGGGCGGGGCCTTCTGCACCCGCCGCTCCGCAGCTGCGCTCACCCTGCCCTTCTGCTCCGGTTGCTCTGCAACCTCGTCGCCTAGACCACCCAAACTCAGCTTGCCCTTGCCGACTGACCTTGTTTTTTACACACAGTTTTCTGTGTAAAATGACCTAATCTGCTTATATATTTGTCTCTGTCAGCCCTCTGAGGTCAAGAATGAATTCTGCCTTGTTCATCTCTATTTTTAGCACCCTGAACAGATCCTGGCACGAAGCGCTATTGAATGCCAGTAGCGTGAATCCACAGATTGACTCAATCGTTTCGTTCATTTGTGTGCTCGTTTGACTAGTAACCAAGATGAACAACACCAGGCACACGCCCCCTGCAGGTGAGGAAGAAGAAATTAAAAAAAAAAAAATTCCAGAATGCCTACGATTTCAAGCCTTGAGAGGTAGAGGCAAGATTAGAGGCTCAAGATCGTCTTCAGCTACAGAGCAATTTTGAGCCCAGTCAGTTTGATACGAGACCCTCAAAGCCGAATAAAACAAAAAGGAGGGCTGCTGGGCCGGGTGGTACACACTTGTAATCCTCGGTACAGATGGGGGTTGAGGGGCAGGAGAATTATTACAAATTCGGGGCTAGCTTGATCTGCATACTAAGATTCAAGACAGTGTCTCGAATTTTAGAAAACAAAACTCTCAGCCGGGCAGTGGTGGCACACGCCTTTAATCCCAGCACTTGGGAGGCAGAGGCAGGTGGATTTCTGCGTTCGAGGCCAGCCTGGTCTACAGAGTGAGTTCCAGGACAGCCAGGGCTACACAGAGAAACCGTGTCTCGAGAAACAAACAAACAAACAAAAAAGAATGCCAGGGCTGGAGAGATGGCTCATTGGTTAAGAGCACACTGTCTGCTCTTCCAAAGGTCCTGAGTTCAATTCCCAGCAACTACATGGTGGCTCACGACCATCTGTAATGGAATCCGATGCACTCTTCTGGTGTGTGTCTGAAGACAGCTGCAGTGTACTCATATAAATAAAAAGTCAACAAATCTCTTAAAAAAATAAAAAGAATGAATGCCAGCCAAAGGCTTATTGACACCTATTAATTCACAGTCTTCACAGAGTTGTTGCTACAATCACACCCATTGAGAGATGAGGACACTGAAGAGAACACTGCTGGGCCCAATGGCCCAGTGAGAGCCTGTGGAAGGTGTAGGAGAGAGACAAGGTGGGGCAATACCTGGTTACTTGGCATGGGTATTTTATCTTTTGTGGTATTGAGGATTGATTTACTGGGACCTTGTTTATGTTAGGTGAACGAGGCACCACTGAGTATATATACCCACTCTCACACTTTTGTTTTTAGGCAGTGTCTCGTTATGTAGCCCTGGCTAACCTAGAATTTGCTTTGTAGAGCAGGCTGCCCTTGAACTCACAGAGACTTGTGGCTTCTGCCTCCCTAGTGCTGGGATTAAGGGGTGCACCACCATACCTGGCTCCCACACGCTTTCTTTTGAGATAGTCTGATGCAGCCCAGGCTGGCCTCAACCTTACTAGTTGCTAATGATGGCTTTGAACTTCAGATCCTTCGGACTCCTCCTCCAGTATGCTGGGATTACATGCACACACCACTCACCCCGAGTCCCGTTCTCTTGACATTTAGATGTCACATGCTTCTTCCTTGAGGAGGTCCACCCCTGCCACCTCTCTGAGACTATTCTTTGTCATGGTCACACTGCCATGACTCATGACTCATGTCTTCTGAGTGGAAAGTTAGGCACTCACCCTCTTTCTGATGTCATCTTTCTTGTCTCTTCTCCTCATGTTAAAAGTCAGGCTCCTAAGACAGCACCCCACCGGATCTTGCTGTCATCCCTGTGACCTACAATGGACCTGGCATAGAATGTTCATCGGTTTCTGGGAGAGGGAGAATGCTTTTCATTAAAATCATTGCATGTTCCAGCTAGGATCTGATTGCTCCCTTCCCAAGAACACCTCCTGCTTGGCACACAGTACCCTCTGTGAACAAGAAATGGCTGAGCCATGCTGGGCATGGGAATTCTAGTGGCAATGCTCCCATCTCTTCCTCCCTGGCTGTATGAGCCAGGATTTTAAGAATTTCCCCTGGAATGACATCTAAGAACATCAGGAGGGAGGCAGAGATAAGGGGGCAGTAGCTCGTAGGTCTGTGGCATGTTGATGCCTGTGGTACACCTCTGAGTGTGTGTACATTCGTGAGAATGGTACATGGCGTGTGCATGCCTGTGGTGTGCATATGTATGTGTGGTATGTGTGTATGAGTGTGTAGATAAAGTGCAGTGGATGTGTGCTTGCAAATAACACAGAGCAGGAGAGTGGGCAGGGCCTTTCTGTTTTCTGACATACAGTGTTGGGAAACGCTAGTTCTTCATCGTCTGCACTGCTGCCTGTATAGGTGATCATGACTGTCCTCCCTGTGAACTCAGATTCTGGGACAGCATATACACAGTCTGACACACAGAGCAGACTCTTTTGGATTTATTTTTTGGGTTTACTTTTGGGTCATTTTTCCCATTCGGGGTGCAGATGGGGCTTATGGGGTCAGGAAGAGTGGTGTATTCAGCTTCTAAGAACACTGTTGACTGCTAGCACTCTCTCTGTGACCTTTGGACCACTGGTGATGAAGAGGCAGGCACCCAGGTTTTTCTGGAGCCTTCGGTCCAATCTCAAAACAGTGACCAATGTCATGTCCAGTCTGCTCAGCCCCAGGTCCTCACCAGGGATTAAGACAGCCAGATTCCATAACCAAAGAAAAAGGCTGGCTATGGAGGAACACAGTGGAGGGGTGTCCCTTCAGCTCTAGGCAGTGAGGTGCAGGCTCACATGTGTGAGTGTGAGCTAGGCTAGTGTGGGCTAGTTCTCCACAAGCACCTGTCGGGTCCTGTCCCATACATCCGACTTTCCTGTGGATGGCTGCTTTACTTTTCTTGTCCCCTTGGAACTAACAAGGCAAACAGCCCTCGTCAGCTCTCTGAAGGCCCCATTTTTCTTGGTCCTTGTTCCGCATGTGCTGGAGGGAGGCCCATGACTCAGGCCTAAAGCTCTGGGGGAGGTACCCAAGACTGGGGGGAGACAGAGGGGCTCACTGGGCAGCTGGATGAAAGTGGCTACAGGGAGCCCATGCTATCTCAGCTTCTGCTAGGTCGCTGTTGAACCTGGAGGGGCTGTGGAGGAACTGCCTTAGCATGGGAGAAGTGTGGAGCTGGAGCTGGGGGCGGGTGTCCATCAGCGGCTCTGCCTGCTGGGTGATGGTGGTGGAGGAAGTGAGGACTGTATTCCCAAATTGGTCCATCTCTTCATACTGTTCAGTCACCGTTCTCATGGCTCCATAGGACTTGGAGTTAGCAGACCCAGTCTGGAATTCCAGAACATTCTTTTGCTGCCCTGTGGGCACAGAACCCTTGATGATCATCTCCTTTGTCCCAGCCTGATCCTGGATATCTCTCTGGTAGAGCAGGGCTTGACCTATGTCCTGAGCTAAGTGTGTATTTTTCCCTGAGATATAATGGCTTCCCTGAGGGCTAGAAGCTTCCAGAAGCTTCTTTGTAGCTGATTGAATAGAGATGAAAGTTGGAGAGGAGGGTCCTCTGCAGGAAGGCGAGACTTGTTGGAGGCCAGACTCGGCTCTTGGTGTCTCCAGCCTCCTGGAGGGAAGGACATTCACTGCTGCCTGACCTCCAGCCTCTGCATGATTTCTGATCTTGTCTTGACCTTGCTCCTCAGGGTGGCTCTCAACCTTTTCTTGTTTTTTGACTACAGGTGGATCTTTGACCTGGCTGGAGCCTGTCGGTCTGGCTCTGCTACTGGTGGAGACCTTGTTCACACTGGGATCCTTTGCAGTTCCCTGTGGATGGCTGCTTGTGTGAGCCTCAGACTGGAGGCTAGACATGGAGCAGAGAGCTTTGTGCACTGCTTTTTCGATGTCCTGTAGCCTGGCCAGGGTCTGCTCTTTCAGCTGGGCAACCTCTGTACTCACCCGAGTCAGTTCCCCAAAGGCCTGCTCCATTGAGGTCTCGGTCTTATGGGGGGCAGTGGGAGCCTGAGGGGTACCCCCTCCCAGCTGGGGTACACCCTCAAAGAGCTTCCGCAGGGCCTGCACATCCATGCAGTGGGTTGCTTCCTTCTCCAGGGTTTGCACTTGGCTCAGGAGGCCCTGGAGCTCTTGATGGCTGCCATGTACAATCTCTGGGCTCTCAGGAGTTCCCTGCTTGGAACAGTCCATAGGCTGCGTTTTTGGGGAGCTAGGGTGCTTTTGTGGTGGGCTGGAGTCATTGCTGAGAACGTTCAACTTAGGAGACTCAGGGCTCAGGCTGTTGCTGCTGGTTGTCTGACCCCTGCTAGGCCTGGAAGCCATAGTGTTGAGTGGATGCTGGTGCATAGGTTGTTTCTGCCTCTTGGAGCACTCAGCCAGAGGCAGGCAGTCCTGGCCTGCTACTGTGGGTGATTTGGCTGACCCAGGGTTGGCTACACCTGGCTCACCTGGCCTGTGGTCTTGTCCTGTTTCTGAGATGCTGGCAGAGCCTGCTAAGGGCAGCCTATGAGGTGGGTGGACTTGGCTTAGATGTGCAGGTTTGGGAGGCACTGGGGGTTTCTTTCTCGGAGGCACGGTGGATTCTGCTTTGGAGAGTTTTGTCTCTGACCCTTCAGGGGTTTTCTGGCCAGCGGGTCTATTGTGAGTATGAAGAAGGGATTCCTGCAGGGGCTTGGAGGCCTGCTGGATGGAGTCCTCCTGGTGGTGGTGGCCTCGAGCTGGGTGGTCAGGTTCATCTGTCACAGCAGCTGGGAGAGTAGGAGGGGGAGGAACAGAGGCATTATGGGAGTGCAGGCTGGTACCCGCAGCAGCCTGGGGTTTAGATGTCAGAATGTGGTGAGTTAGAGGGACAGTCTTCAGGGAGGTGTCTGCTGCCTGGAAGCACTCGGGCCAGATTTGTGGCATCACTTTCCCCAGAGGTCCCCAGGCCCTTTGTGTATGACTCTCAGGCTCATGATGCCCTGGCTTGGGACTCTGACCTTGGTCTGCCTGAGGTGGGCTGTCCCTTGGCTGGGGCTCTTTTTCAGAAGGCTGGATAGCCCCAGATGGGTCAGAGGTTTTCACAGGGTGAGCAGCATAGATACCATCCTGTATGGTCACCCGCCCCCTAGGCAGCCCTCTGGGGACTGCTTTGTTGTCCCCACTGACCTTTCTGGGGACTGCTGGGATCCTGGCCTCACTTCCAGCCACAGGCTTGACGCTGCCTTGGGTAACCCCAGTGGCAGGAGTTGGTGTTTGCAGAACATCTTGGACAGGTATGGAGGTGACTGCAGGGTCACAGCCCTGTGGATGCCTGCTCAGAACCTGCTGGTGCAGGCTTTGGGCCTCAGCGGTTGCCAAACGCAGATTTTGCATGGCTTCCTGGAGATCTGGAGCCCCAGACCCTAGAGGGGAAGTAATGGTTCCTTCTGGTCTTCCGGAGACTGCCTTTCCTTTCTGCCCAGCATGGCTGATATCCATTTGCTTCCTTGCTTCCTGCAATGGAGCTTGGGCTACAGGTCTTCCATTTGGAAGGACCACTTTTCCAGCTGTCCGAGGTGGAGGTGGGCAGGGTGTGGACCCTGAGGCTCTCAGATGCCCCATCTCCATGGTGGAGTCTAATGGGGTAACATGTATGATGCTCTCAGGTGGGGGAAGATTCTGGGACTCCTCAGTAGCTGGTACAGAACTTGGGTCTGTTGGCGGCTCCCACCGCAAACTGTGAAGGCTGTGCAGGTCTCCTTTGTCTATGCAGCTGGCGAGCAGCTGCACACTGCTTCTTTCAGGGGCCCTGTGGGTTAGCTGGGGCTGGAGGGAGTAGGCAGTCAGTGACACTAGGCCCTGTCCTGTCTCTTGCATCACCAGCCCCGTCTTTGCCACAGAGACTCCCAGGCCACAGGCCAGCAGCTGCTGGAGCTCAGGGTCCATGTCTTCAATATTCCCAGGGTTACCAGGCCCTGGTAGCTTGAGAGGGAGGAGCTGGAGCTGCCCGGCTGTGTCCTCCTGAACCAGCAGTCCCTGCTGGTCCACATCTGTCCGGCGCAGCACTTGACGAACGATCCTGGGGAGCTCACCCCATACCAGTTCCTCCTTCCGTACACAAGGGCACCCCTGCCCTGGGCTTGGGAGCACGTACTTGGCAAGGCAGAGCTCCCCTGGCCCTCGGGCTTCCATAAGGATGCCTCCATGGTGCAGGATGCCGGGGGTGGCATGCAAAATCCGAAGGGTTCTCTCTGCTGCTGTCTCCTGCCTCTCTGGTGTCCCATGGTCTGCAGAGCCTTTTGGCTGTTCTTCCTGGAGGTTGTCCCCTCTGATGCTCTCAGCTGCCAGAGAGCCCATGGGGCAGTTTTCAAAGAGCCAGGTGAATTTATGCACAGAGCCGGAGGGGATGGACTCTGGGCTTATGGTGGTCTCCTGTACCTCCTTCTTGCCCGCCTCCAGGGCCTGGAAAACCTCTTTCTGCCGAGATACCTGCCCTGAAGGAATCTCCACCCGGCTGCAATACCTTACAGGCTTTCTTGCACTGGACTGGCCTGAGGCTGGCAGAGATTCAGTCTCAAAGACATGCCTGTCTGTCTGTCTGTCTCTATTCCGGATCTGGCAGGCTTGCAGGTACTGCTCCCCAGAGCCTTCTGCCTGGTTCAGAGATTGGGGCCCAAACATCCAGGTGCATGACTGTGTCTCAGTCTTGCTCATGGGGTCTGTGACCTCAGATTCTCGCTTCTCTGCCAACTCGCTCATAGGGTAGGTCTCAAATAGCCAGCGGATAGTCTGTACATCGCCCTTCTGGGGGAGTTCAGGGGGGGAGCCTCCTGGACCCCTCCCCTCCTCCTCCTCTCGTTTCTGTTGCTCTTGTTGATGAATCATTTCCAGTGGCTGTGTCTCAAAGAGCCACCGAGTGGTGCCAACATCCCCGGCCACCACTTCCTGCCGAGTGATACCACGTACCACATCAATGGTGCCGGGGCTTCTACCCAGCTGGTCCAGGGGCTGTGTCTCAAACATCCACTTGTAGCCCTGTACATCACCTCCGACTACCTGCTCTCTGCTGACAGAAGTCAGGGCATGAAGCTGTCCCCTGCTGTCCTGCATAGCATATACGGGGGCATCGGTGCCCTGGGACTGCTCAGCAGCATCAGTCCTTTGTCCTCTGTTTATGTCCCCACCGGCTGAAGGCTCATCCTGCCTGATGCTGTCTAAGGGAAGGGTCTCAAAAAGATTCTTGAAGGTTTTCACGTCCCCTTTCAACCCATCGTTCTGGGGGACACCCTGAGTCAGAGGCAATGCTGAAGTGCCATTACTGGACAGACACTCAGTCACAAGCCCCTCACCCTTCTGGTGATCCACCCGTTGCAGGGGACCCACTTGGACCTGGTCTCTGAGAGCATCCAGGGGTTTTGTTTCAAATAGCCAGAGTGTAGAGCGGACATCACCAGGAATCACCTCCTCCTTGGGTGGAGCCTCTGCCTCGGTTTCTCTTTCGCCCTTCAGAGTGTCCAGGGCACAGGTCTCAAACAGATGTCGCTGATGCTGAACATCTGGACCAGGAGGGATGAGATCCGGAGACGGCTGGAAGTCCTTCTCGTCCACCAGGATCTCACGAATGGCATCCAGAGGCTGCGTCTCAAAGATCCAACGGGTTGCGCTGACATCAGGCAGAGCTCCCTCCTCAAGGGAGATTCCCCGAATCACCCGCACCTGGCTGGGGTCCTGGTTGAAGGCATCCAGAGGTCGGGTCTCAAAAAGCCAGCGAGCTGACCTCACTGCATTGCTCTGAATCTCCTCCCGACAGGCAGCCTTGACTTCGTGGATGGCGCCCTCTGCATCCTGGATGGCACATAGAGGTTCCGTCTGAAATAGCTTCACAGTCTTCTTCACGTCACCCTTCAGCTCCTGAATCTCTGAGCGCAGCTCTAAAGGACTCTGCTCCTGGATAGAGGGGCGGGAGCCCAGCCGGTCCAGGGGCCTGGTCTCAAAGAGCTTTCTGGTTCCCTGTACATCTCCAGTGGCTGCAGGTTCCTTCATGGTTGTCTGTGTTGCCTCCTGGCCTGTCAGCGCATCCAGCGGCTTGGTCTCAAACAGCTGTCTGGCAGCTCGGACGTCACCCCCCGCCGGCCGCGGTCCCGCCGGCTCCTGATCTGAACTGTTGGTAAAGGAGCCTTCCTCAAACTTTCGAGAGGTGGCCTGAACGTTGACACCTGACACAGGTTCCTTGGCAGCTGGTCTCTCGTGGTCGCCAATGGCATCCAGCCGCCAGTTCTCAAAGATCCAGCGCATACACTGAACGTCGTTCTCAGTGGGCTCCTCCGAACCCAGCACCTCGGCCAGGTCCTCAGCCACAGCCTCCTCGAGGTTCTTTCTGAGCTCAGGGTGGATGTGTTTGTAGAGACGGCGGAGCTCGCTGGCTTGTCGCTGCTGCTGGAACTTGGAGAAGGATTCCTTAGGGGGTGGCGGCGGCAGCAGACCCTCTAGGGCTGAGGGAGGAGGGAGGGACAGGTCCTCTCCAGTCCTCATTTGGATGGTTGGTGTAGGAGCTACCTGCATCTGGGCATCGGCCATCCTCCTGGGAAGGAGGAGAGAAGCTGAGTTAAGTGAGGAGCAGCTCCTGGGATATCTAGCAGGAGAAAGGCTAGGGACTGTGTGGCCACTGCTAAGGGGCTCCCTACATCTCTAGATCTCTAGCCTGGGGTTCACCCCCACTGCTTGGCTGGTGTATGACAGTCCATCCAGTCATCAGTATGAGCCTCACCCGGGTCACTGGGATCAAGCAGGACACAGCTGGCCTGGAAACTCTTTCCAGCCCCTGGGGAGATCTGAATATCCAGTAGGAAAGCTGGATGAGTCACCTACATCTCCCTCTTGTCAAAATCATTTATCCCTGGCAGACTCCCAAGTGGGTACGCTAAAGAGCACAGTCTTGGGAAAAGGTGTCCTTAAATGAAGACTCATTTCCTATAAATGAAATTCCCACATGCACCACCAGAGGGCGCGCTTAGCATGTTTACTAGAAACCTTTCTCTAACCTCCACTTCTTGGCTCTCTCCAACCTTTCCCAGGCCCCGGGTTCACCGCCCTTGCTGGCAAAACAGAGGCCCAAGGAGGGGAAATTGCTCATGTTTAGGCAGAGCCAATATTTGAATTCTAGGTCAGGGTTTGCTTTTTACATATAGACGGGGTCTCAAGTAGCCCAGACTGGCCTCAAACTCGATTCATAGCTGAGCGTGACCTTGAACTTCCCCCTGCCTCCACCTTGCAAGTGTGAAATTTCTGGAATGTGCCACCAGTCTACATGCTGGGATTGGACTCAGGCTTTGTGTATTCTAGGCAAGCATTCGCCCAGCTGAGCCACCCTGCCAGTCCTGGACTGTCTCCTAAGCTCTTTTCTCCCCACAGTTCTCTGCAATAAGAAGCTTAGATTTCAGGGTCAGATCTTGCAGAATGAGTTGTAGGCTGTGCTGACATGGAGTCCCTAGACCGTACCCGAAGGCCCAACTCCCAGGAAATAGCAAGACTGGGCGTGCTGGGCTTCGTTATTCGCCATGCACACTTCTAGTCCTGCATCCCTAGGAGAACTGGAAGGTGACATCTCCAGTGTATGTGTGTGTGGTATAAGATTGTGGGATTAAGGTCCCTTCTGCCAAAGCAGCTCTGGACATGAGGGCCCTGCCCTGGCTCACAGTGTGTCCTCCCCAGTTGTGTACCAGCAAGCATGGCCTGCAGAGTCTCTAGGACAGGGCTTCCAGCATGAATCTAGATCCTGACCCTTCTCCTGGCCCAGCTTCCAGCAAGACATGCGTCTCCTTGACTCTCCTTACACCTCAGAGGCCTCACACTCCTCCAGCCATCTTCTGGTCTGTTTCATGTATGTCCTATCTGTCTTGTGACAGGTGTTATGACAGTCCCCAGAGGCCATTAGGGAAAGAATGTAAAATATGTGCCCCCTCCTGCTGCCCTGACCCACTGCTCCGCCCTGCACTTGGCACTAAATATAGCTGAGGTCCAGGCCTCAGCCAGACATAATGGCACTCAGGAGGTTCCAGCTCAGCCAGGGAGACCTGGTGTGTCCGTACCCATGCCGTCTCTTTCCATACTTTGGGCTCCTGGAAGACTCTGCCTTCTGCTTCCTGTGAAGTGCCAAGGTATTTGACCTGTAGGCCAAGCTGCAGATACCCATCGCTCAAAGGGATCTGAGGGTGTGGGGTGAAGCAGGAACGCTGGTGACAAGAGACAGGGCGTCCTCCTGACCTCCTACCTCAGAAGGAGGAGCAGGGAGGGCTGCTTGCCCCACTCCCTCCCTGGCCTGTCCACTGAGAATATGAGAGTCCAGCGGAAGCAAGAGTCTGACATCCCCTTACGGAGCCCCAAGCAAAACCTCTGGGTGGTCCCTCGTGTCTCTGAGCTCCGAGTAGGAGACCACATACAAACCCATGCCTGTCCCCACTTATGCTCTATCAGGTCACCATGAAGGTGGCCTGGGCAGATTTCCTATACAGACCACCAGCTGCCCCAACCCAGACTCCCAGGGATCCCCAGAATCCTTGCTAGGGTCACAGAGGCCAAAGAGGTCAGACAAGGATCCACAGAGGCCAATGTCCTGTTGTTAGGGGGTGCAGAAGCCCAGTGAGGGGACAGGGACTACCCATGGAGGCTCAGCTGAGGTCTCAGAAAAGGCTGAGGCAGGTTTTCAGGCTCAGGCCTTTTCTGCTCTACTCCTATCTGGCCTGAGACTCCTAAGGGCAGGTTTGGGGGCAGGTTTAGGATATAGTAAGTTTCAAAGACTGTCCATGCTTAGCTCCCCTATGCTGAGACAGTCACTCAGCACTGCTGACGACTCAGGATCGCCCACCTCCACCTCAGACTCCTCTTTGGCGCCAGCCTGCTTTAGGTGCTTACCACTGGGCATATTCAGATCTGATCTCTCTATTCTGAGTCACCCCAGACTTAGTTGGAAGATTTCCCCATGGGGCAAGAAAATGGCCTGGGACAAAGTCATCCTACCCAAGCTGCCTCACAAGGCAAGTTGCTCACAGGCTAGCCTGGGCACAAAATTGCTGGGGCTGTTTATGCCAAGATTGTGACCAACAATAGCTGGGGTCTGGGCTTGCCCTGGGCCATGTCCTGTCTCTGGCTATCGGGGTCCCTTACCTTCCACCTCTCTTCTCTCTTTCACACAGTGTCAGGCTTCTTGAGAGGAAGTCCTGAAGCAAGAGGAGTCCCAAATCAGCATTTTAATTTCTTTTTTCAGACAGAATCTCACCCAGTGAGATTCTGCCTCCACCTCCCGAGACAGATTACAAGCATGCAACTTCTTTTCTGGTTTTATGTGGTGAACCCAGGGCTTTGTGCATGCGATGCAAGCACTTTACCAGCTGAGCTATGTCCCAGGCCCATAGCTGCATTTGAAAAATCAAAACTTCAGCTGGGCGGTGGGGGCCCACGCCTTTAATCCCAGCACCCTGGAGGCGGAGGCAGAGGCAGGCGGAGCTCTGAGTCTGAGGCCGGCCTGGTCTACAAATCTAGTTCCAGGATAGCCAGGGCTACACAGAGAAATCCTGTCTCAAACAAAACAAAAAACAATCAAAACTCCAGGCCAGAACGATGGGCCAATGATATAGGTACCTTCTGCTACTTCTGAGGACCAGTGTTTCATTCCTGGGAGCCATATACATGGTAAAAGAGAGAAATAGTGTGCTCTGATCTCTACACTTTCACCATGACACATGGACCCGCTCACATGCACATAAACACAACTGTAACTTAAAAATTAAAAACCACAGAGCTCCAGATGACCCCCTGAAACTATCTCTCGATGATACTAGATCAGAGAGAATCTGTGTCCTGGGCCGGCCTGAGGTAGCCACAGCAACTGCTGAGCACATACAAACACTTGCTGCCGTCTAGATGAAAGTCTTGGTGGCTTTTCTCCCTGAGGGCCTGTTCACCTGTACCACATCCTCTCCACACCTTTCCCACTACCGCTAGACACCCACGCCGCAAAGTCCAGAGGACCATGGCCTATAGAGGTAGCCTAGCCTATAACACCAGGGGGGAGGGTACTCACCAAGGGTCTGGCTGGTGTCTGGGTGCTTTTGGGTGTCTAGCCTTGGGGTCTGTCGCTCTGCTGGGATTCTTTGTCGGTAGTTCTGTTCTGTTCCTGGGTCCCACGCCTCTCTCTACCTTGGCTCTGGGTCTCTGTTCTCTGCCAGCCAGGCAGCTGCCTTTATCTGGCTGGCTGGGGGTGGGTGAGGGTGGGGGCAGGGGAGAGGCTATGTTCAGAGTATTAAGTGGTCCGGTTATTTTTAGGGCTTGTGGAAGTCACTTTTCCATCCTGGGGAATCAGTTACAAGTCCTTTGGGCTGCGGAGGCTTAGGGTGGAGGAGGAGTCCCATTCATCCCAAGTCTGCCCGGAGGACTTGGGGTGGGTGACTCAGTCGTGCATGGAGACTTCTAGGCTATTTTGAGGAGATGAATAGGGGGACACTTGACGTGCAGATGACCCTGTCCTCTTATCCTGCAGGCCCCCTCTCTCTATGCTGAACTATTGTTACCACATGTGTTCCGCCCAGCCCAAAGCCCAGCAGCTCCCTGAGGGCAGAACCAGGCGTACCGGAGACATCTTCATGTAAACGGCTCAACCTCTGCTTCTCTCTGTGCAAAAACAAAGCTGGCCTGTCTCCTGTCTATTCTTACCCTAGCTCCACAGCCTAGGTCCATGTAGGTATAAGGGAGGTAAACTTGGGGTGAGAGAGATTTCTGAAGGAACAGGCCCTTGATTTATCAAAAAAGCTGAAGGATGGATCCATGGTGCCCCAGTCCAGTGACCTGGGTCCATGGCTACTTCTAGACTCTTTCCTCTGACTCAGGGCCCAGACTTTCAGGGAATGGCGGGGAGGACCTACACATGGAAGCTGACCGTGGGGTTATTTCTGACTCTGGAGTCATCCTCTTCATGATCACAGATGGAGTGACAGACTGTGCACCTGTCTCCTCCTCAGTCACACGGAGCCCCGGGGGACCTGGCAGGCTTCGTCACTTTCTTGGCACTAAGGCCCTTGTGGAGAGATGCCACAGAAAATACGGAAGAGGCTTTTGTCCCAGGTGGGTGTAGCAGGAACGGGACAGCCTCTATGTAAACACTGGTGGCTTCGGAGCCGCAAAAGCAGCTCCTTCAGGAGGACCTAACTGAGGACTGCCTGAGAGACCCAAGGATTGCTGGTGCAGACAGTTCCAGCCAATCAGGAGCTGCTGTTTAGAAGAGATGCTTTCTTGGGACCAAAGGGGCGCAGCTGGAGGGTATAAAAGGAGCTTGCTGCAGCATTTCTCACCTGCTCCTGGAGTCTGTGTCATTGACTCTGCGCCACCTTACCTCCAACCCCCAAGGGCAGGGTGGCGAGTAGTGCAGGGCACAGGTGGGAAGCCAGGCTCCTCACTGGGTGTGAGTGTTTGGTCTTCCTTCTGAAGTCCATGTGCCTTCAGATGCAAGGGGCGATGACAGGCATTGTGAACCTCCTTGGTGTCAATACCATCCGGCTGTCAGCTCGGGCCTGGGAGGTACATCTTGGACACTCTCTCTCTCTTGTCCCCATCCCCCACTCCAGAATTCTGGTTGTCCCTGGAAGGGACAGAAGTGGCAGAGCCTCCCTCTCATAGGGTGTAGCAGGAAGCAGAAGCATCTACAACCAGAAGTGAATCTACTTCCCTGGGTGATTAAGAGCACTGACTGAATTATCACCTGAAGACGGCTGTGGAGAGTGCTTAGCATGTAGCATGTGTTATAAAACTGCCTGCTCTTATGTTATAAGAACAATACAGCGTGGGGTGATGGCTCAGCTGCTGAAGGCACTTGCCACCAAGGCTGATGACCTGAGTTCAATCCCTGGGGACCCACCTGGTGGAAGGAGAGACCCAACCTCTGCAAGTTGTCCTGTGGTCTTCAAACAGAAAATAATTTCTAAAAAAGGTCTCATTAAGCAGGGTATGGTGGTGGTGCACACCTCTAATCCCAGCACGTGGGAGGCAGAGACAGTAGTTCTTGGTGAGTTTGAATCCAGTCTGGTCTACAGGAGCTGCATAGTGAGAGCCTGTCCCCCCCCCCCCCCCTCGAAAGTAATCAGAGTGAGGAAACACACAGACAAGTTTGCTTTCCCAGTGTCAAGTGTGCTAACTCCTGTGAGAAATCCCCAGGCTTCCGTCTTCGTTAAAGGGGTAGAGGGCTCTCCCCACTCACCTCACTGGAAGCAAGCTGTTGGTTAAATTTAAGTTATTATCCAGTAATCTCAACATTCAGGTAGATCCAAGAGGATTGTTATGAGGTTCTGTTCTGGGTTTTGGTGTCGCAGGCACCCCACCACCTCCACCCCCGTCTCTCTCTATAGTCCTAGCTGTCCTGGAACTCGATCTGTAGACCAGGCTGGTCTCAAACTCAGAGATCTGCCTGAGTTCTGGGATTAAAGGCATGTGTCACCCCCACCTCCTAGCTGGGTCATGAGCCGGATGCTCCAGGATCCCATCTCTGCCAGCCGGCCCTTCCTCTAGGCAGGGTCTGTTCATACCAGGATTGAGCAGAAGGGGTTGCCAGCCTGCCTCTATTACACAGAGGGAGTCCTTGGAGAGTAGGTCCAGTGGATAAGGGCCCGATCAGGAGACAAACTGCCTGGGTTTGAATCCTACATGTGACGCCAGCTGTGTGACTTTGCGAGAATCAATATTTCTTTCTTTCTTTCTTTCTTTCTTTCTTTCTTTCTTTCTTTCTTTCTTTCTTTCTTCTTTTTAAGTTTTTTTTTTGTTGTTGTTGTTGTTTATTTTTTGTTTTTGTTTTTCGAGACAGGGTTTCTCTGCGTAGCCCTGGCTATCCTGGAACTCACTCTGTAGACCAGGCTGGCCTCGAACTCAGAAATCTGTCTGTCTCTGCCTCCCAAGTGCTGGGATTATCTTTTTAAGTTTTAAGAATCACATTTATTTATTACTATTGTGTGGGTGGCAGCGGCATGTGACACGGGGCACATGTGGTGGTCAGAAGACAGTGCGGTGGAGTTGATTCTCTCCTTCTACCTGGGAATGAGGTCAGGCTTGGCCGCAGACACCTTCAGCTGTTGAGCCACCTCAGTGGCGTTTTTATGCCTTGGGTATCCTGTTGGCTGGATGGAGAGGCTTTGAGGACTGTTCTAGTTTGCTTCCATTGCTGTGATAAACACCATGATCAGTAGTTCTACACCACAGTCCATCACTGAGGGAATTCAGCAGGAACGCAGGCAGGACAGGGATCTGGGTGAAAGCAGTTTTACTGGCTAATTCCCTAGCCCAAGCCCACCTGCCTTGGGATGTCGCTACCCACAGTGGGCTCCCCTACACCAATTAGCTATCAAAAGTGCCCCACAGTTATGCCCATGGGTTAATGTGAGGTGTAGCTGGGGGTGACTGACCTTAAACTTGTGATCCTCCTTCTTTAACCCCTTGAATGCTGGGATGATTGGTGCTTACCAACACAGCTGGGTTATTCAGTGCTAGGGATGGAACTCAGGGATTTGTCCATGGCAGGCAACACTGTACCAACTGAGCCCAGCTCTTCTAGAAAGTCAAGGGCAGGTAGTAGCATAGTCATCAGAGAGTCACAGAGGTGGGCATGCGGGTAGAACAAAGAGCCAACATGTGAGTTCAGGACTCACTGGGCCCAGGAGATGGTAAGGAAGGCAGAAGCTGAACACTGGTGCACGGGGTTGCCTTTGTATCTGATGAGATTTAGAGCATGGCCGGCTGCAGGAGCAAGCCTGCAAGCATGCATATATGGTGAACCAGTCTCAAAGAACAGCAGCAAAGCACACAAAAGTTCTTGGTGACAAGCCGCAATGTGGTAGGGTTTACTGCTGAGGTGAAGCACCACCCACAAAAGCAAAAGTAGAGGAGAGGACTCATTTCATTTGCTCTCCCATCTCAGAGTTCATCTCTGAAAGAAGTCAGGGCAGGGACTCTAGCTTGTGTCAAGTTGACGTAGATTTACCCAGCACACAGAGCCAAAAGACAAAGATAATATGACACGTCGAGGAGAGGGAAGATGGAGGCCCTTTTTATTAGTCCGGCTTGGGGAGTGAACAGGTAGGACAGCAGCGTAGCGGGGAACAATGACATTGAACAGGAGATACCAGGTCTCCAGGAAGAGCCTGTGAGTCACACTCAGAGCTGGAAGTCAGAGACAGGACTGAGCTGGTGTCCCCTGCATGCCTAGAAATCTGAGGGGTGGCGATCTCCCGAACGGCCTGTGAGGAGAGTAGGCTCAGTGTGGACCTGGGAGAGGAGACTGGAGATATGGCTGGGGAGAGGTTGTAGCCAGAGACTAGCTGGAGGCCATGGGGAGGCAAGAAGCTATTTTGGGAAGAAAGAGTGGTGCAGTGTGGGTAAGACCGGCTGCCAGGAGCCACAGCATGTCCTGAGGGATCCCGGCAGAGCAAGAGGTGAAGTATGCCAACCCTGGCTGGGGCTTCAGGAGGGGACAGTCTGAGCCATGTGAACAGACACAGGGAGACTCAAATGGAAATTAATGCAGGGGCCAGGATTGTTGTCAGACAGACAGACAGACAGACAGACAGACAGACTAACCAACCATCAGGAAAGAGTCATATAAAGTGTGAGTGGCTAGGATAGGGCGCATGGTTCCAGAGAGAGAAAATGGAATTTGAAACAGGTGGCATTACCCTAAAATCCCAGAAGGGGGCAGCATGTCACCATCCTGCAGGACCACTGTGGCATCGAAAGCCACCTTAGTCTTGTTTTCTTGAGACAGGGTTTCTTTGTGTAGCCTTAGCTGTCCCGAGACTAGCTCCGTAGAACAGGCTAGCTTTGAACTTAAAGATCCACTTGCCTCTGCCTCCTGAGCGCTGGAAATAAAGGCCTGCACCCCCATGCCTGGCAAACAGGGCTTCTTTTCTTCCCTTCCTTCCTTCCTTCCTTCCTTCCTTCCTTCCTTCCTTCCTTCCTTCCTTCCTTCCTTCCTTCCTTCCTTCCTTCCTTCCTTCCTTCTTTCTTTCTTTCTTTCTTTCTTTCTTTCTTTCTTTCTTTCTTTCGAGATAAGGTCTCTCTGTGTAGCCTTGGCTTGCTCTGTAGATTAGGCTGACCTCAGACTTACAAAGATCTGCCTGCCTCTGCCTTCCAAGTGCAGAGATTAAAGACATGCACCACCAGCACCTGGCTGTACTCATTCTAAAAGAAGTTTTTGTATTTATAGGCACTGTGTGCTAAACTCTGGCTTGAGCACTGGATGCTGTGTGTGTGTGTGTGTACATGTGCGCATGTGTGTATATGTGTGTGTGTGTATGTGTGTGTGCATGCATGTGTGTGCATATACTCGATACATAGATATATGTATGTACACATTTTACATCTTACACATGTGTATAAATTCTCACAGAGCCCACATCTGGTTGAAGAGACAGATTGCTGACAAACAGCTGACCAGGCTTCACGGCTGTCAGTTACTCTCCAAACTCCAAAGCCCCATTGTGTCCCGGTGCAGAGGGTGGCTTCTAAAATGTGTGGCTTGCGTGCGCTTTTCTCTTTCAACCGAAGAGGACTGAGTTCAGGGAGGGTCCTGGAGACGTGTTCAATCAGTCCCGGGACGTAGCACCTACTTTGTTTCCTGTCATGGAGCTTTCTTTATAATGTGACTTTGAAAGGCCTCTAACTAAAGGAGGCCCACATGATTCTCTTGAGGTCAGGCAGGCTTGTGATGACAACAGAGACATCCCTAGGAGTCCATCACACGCCATTATTATCAAAGGTAGAGCATGCCAAACAAGTCATAAAGGCAACATAGTTTCCATCTCTGGAGCTCTTGGGACCCAGCAGCCATGCTGTGAAGAAGCCCAAGCAACCAGAGAGGAATCAACATCCTGGTCCACGGAGCTGTCCAACCCTGTCCAGAGCTACAGAGCAAGACCCTGTTTCAAAATAAACAAATGAAATAAAGTAAATCAGGGGCTGGAGAAATGGCTCAGTGGTAAGAGCACTGGCTGCTCTTCCAGAGGACCCGAGTTCAATTCCTAGCACTCACAACTCAGAAACTGTCTGTAACTCCAGTTCTGGGGAATCCGACTCCCTTACACAGACATACGTGTAGGCAAAAACATCAATGCACATTAAAAAATCTTTTAAAATGATAAAAGTAAAGCAGCAAACTTTCTCTTTGTCCTTACTCAGCTGCCTGGTGTTTAGCTCAAAGACTTGGAACTTGAATTAGTTAAAGGAAGTATTTATCTCTCTGAGCAGAGAGTGGACGACAGTCTCAGATTGCTTACCTGATACTGACTGTTCCCTTCCTGTCCTGACAGGGTTGCTTCAGAGCAAAAGTTCACATGCTCTCTTTCCCTCTTTCCTGTGCTTGAGAATTGGGTCAGAGGAGAGATGGGAATGAGTCCTCCAGGAGACCATTCCACCACATTTATCACTGAAGGTAGAACACACCACGCTCACACCTGACACTTTGGCACAGTGATTATTTTGAGCCAATAGTGATTGAGAAGGAAAGTTTTCTGTCTTCCATTACTTACCTGGAACTGAGAATAACCTCAGAAGGCTGTCCCTTCCTATTCTTTTTTTTTTTTTTTTTTTTTTTTTGGTTTTTTGAGACAGGGTTTCTCCGTGTAGCCCTGGCTGTCCTGGAACTCACTCTGTAGACCAGGCTGGCCTCGAACTCAGAAATCTGCCTGTCTCTGCTTCCCAAGTGCTGGGATTAAAGGCATGTGCCACCACTGCCCAGCCTCTTCCTATTCTTATGCCAGGAGAGACAAAGAGCTGTATTAACCTGCAAGGCACCAGAGAAATCTTTATAACGACCCTTATTTGTCAGGTTGCATACATATATGTATGTATATATGTGTATGCACACACAACAATCTGTTCATCTCTGCTTTGTGTCTAGTTGTGGTTTTCCGTGATGGTTTCCGTTTGCCATAAAGACAGGCTCCTTTGAGGAGGAATGGTAGCTACCCTTATCCAGGAAAGGTGGCTCATGCACAGGAAACAAGATGTGCTGCTTTTTATTTAAAAAAAAAAAATTATTTATTTATTTTATTTACAAGTACATTTTAGCTGTCTTCAGACACACCAGAAGAGGGCATCAGATCCCATTACAGATGGTTGTGAGTCACCATGTGGTTGCTGGGAATTGAACTCAGGGTCTCTGGAAGAGCAGCCAGTGCTCTTAACCACTGAGCCATCTCTCCAGCTTGATGTGCTGCCTTTTATTTTATGGTATGAAAATAGCATTTATATCTATGCATCATGTGTGTGCAGTACCCTTGGAGGTCAGAGAGGAAATTAGATGCCCTGGAACTGGAGTTACAGATTGTTGTAAGCCACCCTGTGGGTACTGGGGACGGATCAAGGGCAGCCATGTGTCCTGACTGTGGAGCCATCTCTCCAGCCTCTCGCTCAGAATTTTGAAGAGTAGCGTGATAATTTTTCTTCTCCTGCTTACTTATTCCTAAACAGTATTAAACCTTCACGTCAGCCACAGACAGTAGAAGACCGGTGCATTCTGGGAAGTGGCTACAGAAAGAGTGTTTTCTTGTTTCCCAAGTGTTGACAGCTAGGGGGGAGGGTTAAGTAACTTATGTTTAATGTGATGTAGTCAGAACCAGTCTGACTCATGGGGAATGCAAAATACCACAGAGCTGCTGATTACATGGTGGTTAGAGAGAAATAAAACCAAAACCAGACTCATCTCCACTGCAGTGGCTTGCGTGCATTCATCGACTGCTCGACCATATCTATCACAGCAGACATTCATTTCCTACAGTGTGTGGCTATGTCACCCAGATTGTCCTGGAGCTCACAGGGATCTACCTGCCTCTGCCTCCTGAGTGACAGGATTAAAGGCGTGTATATACCACCACGCCCAGCTTTCCTCTCGCTTTTAATAAATATGAATTACCTAATTTATCTATTTATTTTGGTTTTTCAAGACAGGGTTTCTCTGTGTATCCCTGGCTGTCCTAGAACTCACTCTGTAGACCAGGCTGGCCTCAAACTCAGAGATTCTCCTGCTTCCACCTCCTGAGTGCTGGGCGAATTATTTTATCTTGACATACATTTATTTATTTATTTATTTATTTATTTATTTATTTATTTATTTATTTATTTGTATGTGAGGGTGAGCACGTGCCACGGCGTGTATGTGGATGCCAGAGGACAACTTGCAGGCACTGTCCTTTTTCTGTAGGTGTCCGGCAATCAAACTCTGGTCATGAGGCTTGGTGGTTAAGTGCCTTTGCCTGCTGAGTGTCTGTTCAGCTAGCCACAGGTTCTCTATACATATCTACCAGCTAAAGTGGCTCAATAAATAGGACAGAAACCAGTCATGTTAAAAAGTATCACTTTGGCATTTGTGTCTGGGTGTCTTTTGCTGGCTCTTGTCAGGAGACATCGGACTTACACCTGCAGACCAGGGAGACCACGAGTGTCAGTCACTCGAAGGCATCTTGTCTCCTCAAAGGAGAAAATACCTACTCCTCTATACAGAAAGCTGAGACCTGGAGGGGATTAACAGCCTGGTGATCTGTGTTGTCTGTTGGGCTAGGCCATATCAAGGTTCTACAACCAGGACTGGAGGTGGCCAGGAATCTAAATAACCCTTACAGCCAGGTGCTTTCCAAAGCGTCCACAACCAGGACTAGGGATGGCTAATATCTCAAATGACCTCCATTCTATCTGTATGACTGAAACCAGGCCAAATCCTTCCCTAAGCCCTTAAGCCAGTATAGTCAGCCTATGTCTAGAACCCATCTTCTTGGAAGAGATGATATGTACCTTGAATTGAGTTTCCACACAATTATGCTTTCTGGTGTATCCGTGGTTGTATTACATCAGTAAACTTTTTTTTTCTTCAAATTGAACTGTATTTTAAATATGCTGGCAATGAACCGCCGGACATCAGACGTCCGAGTCTAAGTCGGAGCCGAGTTGATGACGTCAGTCTGAACTGGGTTTTTATTCTTGGTTTGCTTCCCTGCCTGGACGCTTGCAGTGTACCCTTCACCCCGCCTGCCAGAAATGTTGTCCTTTGTCCTTGGACTCACCTGTGGAGAACCATAAGAAGAATTGGGTAAATTATAAGCCACTGTTTAAACAAAGGGTTTGTGAACGTGATAAAGGAGAAGGTAGGGAGAGCTGGGATGTCACTCGGTGTAGCGTGCTTCTTCATGAGGCCCTAGCTTCATCGCCCAGTATCCCCCACCCCTCCCAAAGTGATTAAAAAGAAACCACCATGGGTGGTGGGTGCCATAAGGATGGCTCGGTGGTTAAGAGTATGTTCTGAGAAGTCTTTTGATGAGAGCCCTGGAGTTCAGGGGCCAGTGCCCTCCTTAGGTGGCTCATAAATGCCTGGAATTCTAGCTCTAAAGGACCCAGCGCCCCCTTTTGGCCTTCATGGGACCTGCATACACGTGCACGAGTTTAAATAAAACTAAATCTGTGGAAATGTAAGCCCCAGGGGATATCACTGTCTTCTGTGATGTGCCACCAATCAACTGCTCACGCTCTGGTAAAAAAAAACTCTCACCTGTGCTTGTGCAAACAACCTTAGTTAAACTCAGTGGGTCACACACAAACATGACAGGGAAGTAAGGGGAGACTTGTTGGAAGGAGAGGAAACGGGATGAGACAGACATGGGGGTGAAAACAACTGAAATTCATGGTCATGTGCATGAAACTGTCAGAGGATTTTTTAAAAAAGATTTATTTATTTTACTTATATGAGTACACTGTAGCTGTCTTCAGACACACCAGAAGAAGGCACCTATGAGCAACCATGTGGTGGCTGGGAATTGAACTCAGGACCTCTGGAAGAGCAGTCAGTGCTCTTTGCCACTGAGCAATCTCTCCAGCTCCCTAAAAGATTTGTTTATTTTATTTATATGAATACACCGTAGCTGTCTTCAGACACACCAGAAGATGGCATTGGATCCCATTACAGATAATTTTTTGAGCTATCACGTGGTTGCTGGGAATTGAACTCAAGACCTCTGAAAGAGCAGTACTCTTAACAGCTGAGCCATCTTTCCAGCCCCTGTCAAAGAATTTTAAAAAGTCAACCTCTGTGCCTGTCTTTCCCTTGGTCACCCTTCTAAGCTGGAGGCTCTGTATTATTCCCTTGACTTTTTAATTTCTTTTAATTTGTTGCAGAAAATCAAACATGCTTGGCCAGGTTTTGTTCCTGTGGCTGTGATAAAGTACCCTAAACAAAACAGATAAACAAACAAACAAACAAACAAAACCGAACAACAACTTAGGGAAGAAAAGATTTTCTTTTAGCTCACAATTCCAGGTTACAGTCCATCACTGTGGTGAAATCAAGGCAGGAACTCCAAACATGTAGTAATGACTCAGCCACAGTCAAGAGCAGAGAGAAGTGGGTGTGTGGGTGCTGCTCTGTCACTTGTTTGCTTGGGCTCAGCTTTGTTTCTTCATTCTTCTATAGTCTAGCATCCCCTGCTTAGGGAATGGTACCACCTGCTGTGGGCTGGGTCTTCCCACATCAATTAGCTTCATAAGACTTCCCCCAAAGACATGCCCACAGGCCAACCTACTGTAGACAATCCCTCATTGAGACTCTCAGGAAATCCTAGCTTGTAGCAAGTTGACAATTAAAACCAACTACCATACTTGAGAGGGTGTGTTTATTCACAAAGATGTTTATTAAATACCCCCAAGGTTTGCTGGTGACTGAACTGGCTCCATATCCTGGAGCTTTAAACATCTGCTTCCTGCTTTCTGACCCAAAGGTTGCCGGTAGCATTTGGTTCTTCTTCTCTTTGCTTGAAACAACTTTGTCACCGTTGAATTTTAATATACTCTGCTAGAAGCCTTTTGAGATTGCCTCCTCATTTTGGATGTCCTGAATATGACCACAAAGCTCCCAGAGGTAGGCATCTCCCCATATGTCTTTTCTTTCCCCTTAGGCATGGGATGGGACATTCCAGTTGTGTCTTGAATTGAGCCCAGCCCTTCACTTAAGCATGAGTGGGCCATTGTCGATCCCCCAGATATTTCTGCCAAGTCAACAGCAAAACTGAGAAAGACCAAGGTGAGCAGAACTCAGACAAGCATTCAGGGAACTGAGAACCTGAAAGTGCTGACCAGTGGCCTCTGAGACCTCCGTGGTTCCGGATGGCTGGTCAGCAGCCAGCTGCCTTCGTTCCGGCTGCTGTTCATTCACGTGCCCGTTCCACATTTCACCCCTGTTTTCAGATCTCCAGTGAACGTTCCCCACCTCACCACATCGGTACTTCTAGAAGAGCTGGAAGTACTTCATGATCTCCCATTCCTTCTGGTACCCAGACCCATCACCACAGAGCAATCAGCTCTTCTTTTAGCTTAGCTATGGCCTGCTCGGTCTGCTCTGCCTTAGGTCCATCTCCCCTCTCCTCAAGGACCTGGTTCCTGAGTCATAATTCATCTCTCTTTACCCACACCTACAAACAAACGTGCTCCTATCAGACCAGCCAGGCTGGGTGTGATGGGGCACATCTGTAATCCCAGCTCTTTGAGAGGTTGATGCTAGAGGGTGTGTGTTCAAGGATGCTCTCCTGCTTTGGGCACCAAAAGTCCTCCTAGAAACCCTTAGCAACCAGGATGGCTGCCATCTTTATTCTCTGGGACTCTGTTTCTCCTAATGGCTCCCTGTTGGCTGCTCTCAACACAGTGAGGGCAATCCTTTTACAAGCAAGTTCTCCACATTCCTTCTCACTCAGAGCCCTTCAGTGGCCTCCTGCCCCACTCAGAAAGAAAGCTGATGCTGTCCGTGGCTTACAGACTATCGGTGCTGTCAGACTATAGAACCCACAGGCTCGCAGGCAAAAGTCGGGGGTTCAGTGTGAGTAGACTTGACATTGAGGTATCTGTGAATGTTCAACTGGCAGCATCCAGAACCGAAAGAAGAGTCAGGAACATGTTGTGAGGGCTGGGGATGGGGAGATCTTCCTGTGCTTGTAAAACAAGAGCAGGTACCCACAGAAAGAGTTACAGGAAATAGAGGTGGGCGTGTAGGTCGGTTGCTAGGGTGCTTGCCTAGCATTCAGGAAGTCACGGGCTCAATCCCCAACACCATAGACACCCTGGATGGAGGCGCATGTCTAGAATCCCACACTACACATTTGGTTTGTATTTGTTGAATTGGGTCCGTTTTGTGTGTGTTATACCTTTATTGGGTGTAGTCTGGACAAAGACATAAGTCAAGCATGCAAGGACAGTCCATGCTTCATGTTGGCCCCAATATGGGAAAGCCAGGAACTGAGGAGACTCTCTAACCTTTCAGGCAATTGTTCACTTTTTGTGGGACACAGAACCCTGATTCCTCCTTAATTAACACGATTCTCTGTCCATGCTGTCAGCTGCGGTGCCTTTGCAAGCTCCAAACAGCGACAGGAGCCATCTACTTGCCTTAGATGGGATCATCTTGGGTCTGGATGGCAGTTCTGGTCATGTCACTTCTGGCCAAGAGAGAGAGTAAAGGGACAGTAACTTTCTGGGGTGGCGTGAGTTCAGAGGGTGTGGCAAAGTTTCTTTTCTTTATTTTTAAAATTGTTTTATAATTTTATGTGCACGAGGGTTTCACCTGCATATATGTATTGCAGTATGTGCATGCCTGGTGCCCACAGAGGGCAGAGAGGATATGGCTGAACTTAAGTTCTGGAGCTGAACTTACAGACAGTTGTGAGCTGCCATGTGGGTGCTGGGAATTGAACTCAGGTCTTCTGTAGGAGTAGGCAGTGCTCCTAACCACGGAACCATGTCTTCAGCCCGTGGCAGTTTCTTGATGAAGATGTCTGTCACACGGAGGATGCTGAGCACATCTTCTGCCTTTTAGGAGTCAGTCCTCCCTTCCATTACGGGGATACCAGGGATTGAACTCAGGTCGTCAGGCTTGGAGATAAGCTCCTGAGCCTGCTAAGTCGCAGATGGACCCAGGAGCAGCTTTTAATGGACTGAAGAAGTGGGGGTGTTTGGCAGGGGTTTTGTGAATGTAAGATTAAGGATTGCTTTGGTTCATGGGTTGGCTTGTGGGGAACATGGATCCAATTCACTACATTTCCTCCCTTCCGTCCTTCCTTCCTCCCTTCCGTTTTTCCTTCCTTCAGTTTTGTTTGAAAGAAGAGTTCTATCTGCATCATTCTTCTTCTCAGCTTATTTCCAGTGAAGAGCACACTTGGGTGAGCACAGTCCAATTGCAATGAGGTACCACACCCAGCCATTGTGTCTCAGCCTTGAAGCAGAGACCTAGAAAACCTGCCTGAGGCCGGGCAGCGGTGGTGCACGCCTTTAATCCCAGCACTTGGGAGGCAGAGGCAGGTGGATTTCTGAGTTCGAGGCCAGCCTGGTCTATAGAGTGAGTTTCAGGACAGCCAGGGCTACACAGAGAAACCCTGTCTCGAAAAACCAAAAAAAGAAAAAAGAAAAAAAAAAAGAAAAGAAAACCTGCCTGAGATCAGCAGTCCACAGATAAGAGGCTTTGAAATGCTTTTTGCCAGAAATAAAAAAATCTCATGTCTTACTTTTTTTTTGAGTCAGGATTTTACTATGTAGCCCAGGCTGGCCTGGAACTCACATTGGTCTCCTGCCTCTGCCTCCCAGTTGCTGGGGGTATGTATAGGCATACGCTTCTTTGTCCAGGCAGGACTTGATTTTCTCCATAAGTAAACAGAGGCCCAGAGA
Source organism: Uromys caudimaculatus (assembly GCA_028551405.1). Lineage (NCBI taxonomy): Eukaryota > Metazoa > Chordata > Mammalia > Rodentia > Muridae > Uromys > Uromys caudimaculatus. The sequence goes on along the minus strand of CM052706.1, from coordinate 3,968,173 downwards.
GGCCAAAGGATTCTTGACCATCTGCAGGGCTTGTGAGTGGCAGAGCTGGGGTTAGATCCTGGGTTGTCAGTAGAGTGAGCCCATAAAGACAGTAAAGATAATCACCTTCAGGAGACTCACTCTTGGGTCACACCGGTACCCTCAGCCAATGTTGCTTCTCCTCAGGAGGGAGAGATCGTTATAGCTTGTAGGTTCTGGATAAGGAGGTCCTATGAGGAGTTTTCCCATATGGCTGCCCTAGGGGGAAGCACCGTCCTGGGGAAAGCTAGATCCCTGCTTTCCCAGCAGCCTGGAGAATCTGGAGTCATCCTGTGTACAAAGCACAGGCTCCCTCGATTGGATGCAGGACCTCTCAGCTGCTTATCTTCAGCTGCTTGCTGAGGCCTGCAGCATTGCTGAGTCTTGGCGATGGATACTTCCCGATTCCCCTCACAAAAATAGGTCAGTCTGTCTAGTTGTTCTGTACTTGCAGATGCAGGACATGTGGGGTTCCTATTTTTCTGGTTCCCAGGCCTCTGTCTGCTTCCTTCATGGAGAACTGCTTGCTAAGTAAGAATTTTACCATAGCGGGAGCTTAAGAAACAGCAACAGCTTAAAAATAAACCTCTAAGATGGCCAGCAACACTGGGCATGAGTGTGTCTTGTGTGTCTCCATTCAACCCAGCGCTTGAGAGGCAGAGGCAAGAGGGCCATGGATGGAGAGTGACTTAGCTAGGGTTACTACTGCTGTGATGAAACACCATGACCGAAAGCTACTAGTGGAGGAAAGGGTTTATTTCACTCACAGTTCCATAGAGCAGTTCATCGTCAAAAGCAATGAGGGCAGGAACTCAAGCAGGGCAGAAGCCTGGAGTCAGGAGCTGATGCAGAGGCCATGGAGGGATGATGCTTACTGGCTTGTTCCCCATGGCTTGCTCAGCCTGCTTTCTTATAGAGCCAGGACCACCAGTTCTGGGATGACACGCCAAAAATAGCTGGACTCTCCCCCATCAATCACTAAGAAAATGCTTAAGGCTTGCCTACAGTCCAGTCTTATGGAGGCATTGTCTCAGTTGGGTCTCCCTCCTCTCAGATGACTCTAGCTTGTGTCAAGTTGACACAAAACTAGCCAGGACAGAGAGGTTCAGGACAGCTTAACCTACATAAAGAGACAATGTTTCTCCCCTGTTCAGAGAGGGAGGGAAGGAGGGAAAGCACAGCAGACAGACAGATAAGGAGCTAGATAGAGAGAGATACAAAGAACACACACCCACACAGAGATAAAGAACAGAGTAAATCTTGTGTTTTTGTTGTTTTCAGATGGGCCTCATTATGTAGCTCCATCTGCCCTGAAACTTGATATGTGGTCCAGGCTGGACTTGAACTCACAGAGAGTCACCTGCCTCTGCCTCCCAAGTGCTGGGATCAAATGTGTATGCCACTATGCCTGGCCTACAAAATAAATCTTAAAAACAAAACACAGTTATAACTGCTTGTCAGATCATCCAAACAGCTCAGAGCTATAATCTGGCCACTGTCCTCTACGTTCTGATCTTGTTGGCTCTTGGAGTGCTGGGCAACCTTCTGTTAGAACTTGGATATGGGGATCTTTGATGTGAGCCTCTGATTTTACCTGGACCTTCTGCTTCAGCTGTCATTGGATGACAGCAGCCCAGAAAGGGGGGGGGGGGGGCTGATGCTTGCTGCTACTTCAGGTGAGGGTGGAAGTCCAGGTTCCCTCTTGGACTTGGTTATTCCGGGGTCCAGAAGCTTCTTTGACTATTGTGTGAATGTGGGGTTGCAGCTCCCACTAGGTCTCCGACGGCTCCTCCTTGGCTGGAAGGAGTGGAAATCCCTTCTTATGGCTCTAAAAGCTTTCTGTCTGGCTACTGTGTCCCCTTCCTGGTCTTATGGTTAGAGGCAATGGTCATTTTCGTCTGTCCCTTTTTCTTTACTTCCTTCCTCTTTGTCCAGGTCAGAATAATGACCCATGGCAGGTGGGTGGTAGACCTATGAAAAGCAGTGGGCAACCAACCAACCAACCAACCAACCAACTTATAACAACCTAACAACCAAACAACCAAATAACCAAACAACCAAACAACTTAACAACCAACCAAACAACCAACCAAACAAAAACAATGGAAAAAAGATTGGACTTGGTCACATTTTTAAATCCCAGGACTTGGGAAGCAGAGGCAGGCAGATCTCTGTGAGTCTGAGGCCAGCCTGGTCTACACAGCAAGTTCCAGGATAGCCAGGGTTACACCAAGCGAACAAATCAGTGGGAAAACTAGTCTTTAGAGGGTACTAAGGAACAGTGCAGCAGCCTGATGTGTAGGCCTTTGCCTTGAATTACCAGGGTTTGTACTTCTCTGAAAGAGGGCTAAGGCGGGGAGTGGTTCTATTTCCTGAGAAAGGCTGCAGACTTTAGGAGGACTGACTAGCAGTGGGTGTGACGTGCCGCTGAGAGGTGAGAGGGACACACCCAGGACGGGTGGGGTGCCTGGGGTGGTGTGGGGTGCTTCAGGGTACCCACTCATCCTTCAGTGGTGGTGAGCTCTGGGGTGCTGCTCTGGTGATGCCCCAGGGTCAGTCTTCCCAGCTGAGGTTTTGTGACTCAGGGAAAACAAAGTATCAATAATGACTGATGATGAGCTAGGGGACCTAAGGCGTTGAAGGCATCTCAGCTCTCCTAGGGCTTTAGGGAGATGGCTTAGTCAGTAAAGTACTTGCCTTGTAAGTGTGAGGGCATGAGTTTGATAGCCAGAACCACGTAACAAAGCTACACAGGGCTGGAGAGACAGCTCAGAGGTTAAGGGCACTGGCTGCTCTTCCAGAGGTTCTGAGTTCAATTCCCAGCAACCACATGGTGGCTCACCACCATCTGTAATGGGATCTGATGCCCTCTTCTGGTGTGTCTGAAGACAGCTACAGGGTACTCACATACAGAAAATTAAAAATAAAAATAAAAATAAAAATTCTGGTGGAAAGAGGCTGAAGAAGACTTTTGACACGCACACATGTGAATGTGCACTCATCTGTACATTCTCATCACACATACATACATATACATATGCATACATACACACATATATGTACACTCACATACATACCTATACATACACACACATACATACATACATATGTACATACATACACACAGACACAGACACAGACACACACAGACACACAGACACACGTTGGAGTGGGAGGCTGGAGAGCTGGCTCAGCAGTTAAGAGCACTTGCTCCTCTTACAGAATTTGATTCCCAGCACCCACATGGGCAGCTCACAGCTGCTGTAATTCTACCTCCAGATGATCTGGCGCCCTCTTCTGGCCTCTGCAGGCATCTGCACTCATGTGTGCACACACACTCACTCACTCACATGGGCACCTGCCCACACGTATACATAAAACAATAAAAATAAATCTTCGTTTTTACAGTGAGAGAAATGAACGTGAGCCTGGGAGACAAAGGTCTCTGTGGGTACATTGTGTGGATAAACAATTTGTTAATAACAGCAGTAACCCGCCTTTTGAGGGAGGATGGCAGAGGCCACCCCAGTCTCTGAAGAAGCTATCCGAGAGCAAGGTTACATTCCCCAGGCTTCACTGATCACTGCTTCAAACCGCAGTGATGGAAACCCAAGCAAAACCAAAGTAAACAAAGAGAGGCGCTTACTGGCTTACACAGTGGAAAGGTCAGGAGCTTGGGTCTGATGGGACCCAGGTCTGTAAGCTGCACCCCAGGTTCCCTACACTGCATTGGCTTTGGGTTCTGCTTTCCTCTGTGCTCCTTTATTCTCTAGAGCAGCCTTCCCTGACTACAGACAGTGATGAACACTGCCCTTCCATCTGAGGAACTCCAGCAGGGTCCTCGAACTCAATACCAGTGGACGATGACTAGTGGTCTAACCTCCACCTCCAAAGTGCTTGCATCACAGGCATGCATGCAGTACCTGGTTTAGGAGGTGCTGGGGCGGGAACCCCAGCCTTAGTGTATTCTGGGAAGCTCTCTGACAATTGAGCTATGACCCCAGCTGTCCTCTATGACTTTACCATCTGGTTTTCTCTCTGTGGAATGGTCTTTTTAAATTTTTTTAAATCTATTTTATATATGTGAGTATACTGTCACTGTCTTCAGACACACCAGAGGAGGGCATCGGATTCCATTACAGATGGTTGTGAGCCACCATGTGGTTGCTGGGAATTGAACTCAGGACCTCTGGAAGAGCAGCCAGTGCTCTTAACCACTGAGCTATCTCTCCAGCTCCATGCAGAACAGTCTTTACCACTCTTCACCTAAGCTTATTTGTCTTCACTTTGTGTGTGTGTGTGTGTGTGTGTGCGTGCATGCAGATAAGTGAGACATACTTGTACACACAAGTACAGTTTTCAGACAGGACCTCTTACTGAACCCGGAGCTCGATTCAGCTGGACTGGCCTGCCAGTGAGTTTTACGTGTCAGCCTGCCTGTTTTCCCAGCATTGGGATTTCAAGTGTCTGCTGCCACGCAGAGCTTTTATGTGGGTGTTGGGGATATGGACTCAGGTCCCCGTGCTTGTATAGTAGTGTACACAAGTACATGCTTGTGTGTCCACTGAGCCATCTCCTCAAGCCTGCAGGACAGGCGTGTGCCCCTTGTTTATGTGATGCTGAGGGCTGAACTTAGGGTCTGTGAATGCTAGGTAAGCACTCTACCAACTGAGCCACAGTCCCAGCTCCAAGGACACCTTCTGAAGAAAACACCCCAAATCACAATCTTGAGATTTCTTATAAGAAGTGAAATAAATGATCTCAAATTGAGGAATGAGCAGAGGATGGGTCCGCCGGTGAGCTCTAGAGGGCTGGCCCTTTTCTTTAAGGCTGGGTGTCTGGAACCCTCCTGCAGCTCTGACGCTCCCTCTCCTTCCCACGATTCCCTAGCCGCCTCCGTCAACAGGAAGGGGACACCCAGAGTAGACACCAGGGGAACCCAGCCGATGACCCTCCCTGCTAGACGGCTAGAAGGCTGGGAAACAGCTTCAGACACTGTCAGGGAAAGAATGCACTTGACTGTCAATCTGGACTTATTCCGCAGGACTTTAATAGCCTGTCATGACATGTCACCACAGCAATGTGACCCTAACTTAGAAAGACTGACCGATTCCTTAAAAACAGTAGGCACTGCTCAGACCAAAGGCTGTGGATCACCTGGCTGCGGTTACTGTCTGTCACAGGGTTTGCATGACAGACACTCATGGTTGTTCATCTCTCTCTCTCTCTCTCTCTTTCTCTCTCTCTCAGACAGGGTATCACTATATAGCTTTGGTAATCCGGAGCTCACTACATAGGCCAGGCTGGCCTCAAACTCACAGAGATCACCTCCCCCCAGCTGTGATTAAAGGCATGGGCTACCATACATGGCTGTTATTCCTCTCTCTCTCTCTCTTTCTCACTCACTCTCTCTCTATATATATATATGTGTGTGTATGTGTGTGTTCATGTGTGTGTGTGTGTTCATGTGTGTGTTCATGTGTGTGTGTGTATGTATGCATGTGTGTATAGGAGTGTATGTGTACATGTAGTGGTCTGTGTGCAGGAGGTCTATGTGTGCATGGGGGCCTATGTGTGTATAAGAGTCTATGTATGGTTTATGTGTCTAGGAGTCTGTGTATGTGTGCCCATTACTATGTATGGTTTATGCGTCTGGAGTCTGTGTATGTGTGCCCATTACTATGTATGGTTTATGCGTCTGGAGTCTGTGTATGTGTGCCCATTACTGTGGGGAGGGCGAGGTTGATATTGAGACTCTTCCTTCCTCTATGGCTTTTTCAAAAACTTATTTTCATGTGTAAGCGTGTTTTGCCTACACATAAGTCTGTGCACCATGTGCATGCAGCGCCCACAGAGGCCAGAAGCGTATGTCCGATTCTTCTGGACTGAGTTTCTGATCGTAGGAACTGCCGTGTGTGTGCTGGAATCGAACCCAGCTCCTCAAGCTGCTGAGCTATCTCTCCAACCCCCACTATGGCTCTTCACTTTATTTTTTGAGACAGGGTCTCTCTTTGAACCCGGAGCTCACCAGTTTGGCTAGTCTGGTTAGCTACCAAGCCGCCGGTGTTCATCTGTCTCTGCCCCTTCATCTCTGGGGTTACAGATTCTTAGCACCACACTCAGCCTTTACATGAATGCTGGAGAGCTTAGGTCATTATCATTGGTACGCAGCAAGCCCTTTACCCACTGAGTCATCTCAGCCCTGGTCACTCTGTTCTTTGGCTTAGTCTGTTGGGGACTGACATTGCCCTTCAGTTAGAAACAATGAGAGGTTGGGGGATTAGCTGTCCCCTAAGAGCAGTGACTCTTTGTCATCCCATCGTGCAGAGCAGCGTGTGCCGGGCCAGCCCCTCCATTGGCCTCTCTTTGGTCATTTCACGAGTGAGTCACAGCTTCTTCATCTGTCCATTTTTAGAAGGTCGTAGATGGGATTTGTCATGTAGCTATAAGGGTGAAAACAGGACTTAATGTCAGGAGTGAGGAGTGTTTTGCAACACAAACCCCAAAGAAGAAGTGTAAGCCTCCCCAGCTTCCTCTTGACAGGGAGGATCCGTGTCACCACACAGCACTGGGGGCCAGCAGGTGGTGGGAGTTAAAATGGACTCTGTGGGTGAAGTCGTCCACCCTCCTGTGCAAGCAGGGCTGCTCAGGTTCTGCTCTTCCAAGCACACAAGGCCTGGGTTCTGGAGGAAACTCCTGCTTGGACCACATTGCTGAAAGTCCAGGGTGGGAAGGCAGGAGGCACGGGAGCTGTCCAAGCCAGGGCTCCGCCACCCCTCCCCCCCCATCCTTCACAGCCTCTCCCCTCCCCTTCCTCTCCCCTCCCCTTCTTCAGCCTGCTGAGGGAGCGAGGGATGCATGGCTTCAGGGCAGGTGGAGGAAAGGACTAACAGAGAAAGTGACCCAGGGAGAGAACGCTTGGACACAGTCCTGGTCTGAAGGCTCCCGTTCCTCCCAGCTGCCCAACTTCCCGAGAAGTGTGTTCCTGACACTCTCACTAGCTCATCCTCTTGTGTGGTGCTCTGGACGGATGCTGGAGTGAGGGAGGGCTATCAGGGAAGCATGGAAAACATCAGGCACACACTTGAGGCCCCTCCAGTCCCGACCTCCCCACCTACTTTGTGCAGCCAACCCTCCGGGTTACCCTCTCCCTGTCCTTCACCCACAAGGGACCCTCAGGCCACACAGCTCTGTGTCCAGCAGTCCCGCTGTCAGCCTCAGGCTCCCAACACTACCTGACAACCTCCTAAGAGGTAGACTTTCCTGGGCTGGAGATGGCTCAGCCGTGAAAGGCTAGGTAGGTTTTCCTGCTCTGGCTTCTCCTGTCCTCTCCTCAGGCCTTCTCAGCTAAGTCTAAGAGGCGACGATGGCCTCCCTTTTCTCTTTGTCCTTTTTTCAAAGGGCCTGTTGCTCCACATAGGACGCATGGACACTCTTTGTTCTGGATGTTGTTCAGTCAGGGGCAGAGAAGTGCCTAGGTGCGTGCTTGTGTGCACCATGTACATCACACACACACACACACACACACACACACACACACATACACACATACATACACACACATACACACACATACACACACATACATACACACA